>JAJOZX010000432.1:1112500-1182500 GCA_023014485.1 Bathynomus jamesi
ATACGTAAAATTACCGTTACGCGAACCTCTATGTAAAATTTTGCACTTATCAACGTTAAATCTCATTTGCCATGTGAATGACCAATCAACGATTTTATTTAGATCTTCCTGGATTTTACCTCTATCTTCGTCATTAATTGCCCTACCACCCAGCCTCGTGTCATCCGAAAACTTTGAAACTGTACTGACTAGGCCGACATCTAAATCGTTAATATATATAAGAAAAAGCAAGGGGCCCAATACAGAACACTTTTAAATCACCAGTGACTATAACTCCTAAATCTTTTTCCTGCTCTACGCTTGTTAAATCTTTCCCTGACATACTATACGTAAAATTACCGTTACGCGAACCCATATGTAAAATTTTGCACTTATCAACGTTAAATCTCATTTGCCATGTGAATGACCAATCAACGATTTTATTCAGATCTTCCTGGATTTTACCTCTATCTTCGTCATTAATTGCCCTACCACCCAGCCTCGTGTCATCCGAAAACTTTGAAACTGTACTGACTAGGCCGACATCTAAATCGTTAATATATATAAGAAAAAGCAAGGGGCCCAATACAGAACCCTGAGGAAAGCCACTCGCTACATTAGCCCAACACAACTCCGCTCCATCAACGACCACCCTCTGTTTCCTACCTCGCAACCACTCTTCTAGCCAATTTATTACTCCACCCCTGATTCCATGAGCCTTATTTTTTTCAATAAGTCTTTTGTGCGGCACGGTGTCAAACGCTTTTTGAAAATCTAAATACACTCAACCGCCCGATGTCTATCGTAAACGTCAAGCACGCTTTGAAAAAATTCCAAAACATTAGTTAAGCAAGATTTGTTTCACCTAAATCTATGCTGCGTATTTCTAACTAGTTTATGCAATTCTAAGTGTTCGACTATACGATCCCTAATTATCGATTCCAGTAGCTTACCTACAACAGACGTTAAACTGATTGGCCTATAATTTCCCGCCGCACCTTTATCGCCTTTCTTATAGATAAGTGTTACGTTTGCTAACTTGAAATTATCTAGTACGCACCCCTCAGAAATAGACGCATTAAAAATCTTTGTTAGCGGCAAAACAGTGCTATCTTTTAATTCTTTCAGTTGTATGGGATATATGGAATCCGGCCGCGGTGATTTACGCGTTTTCATGTTATCAATATAGCGCATTACCTCCCCTTTACCACCCACGATATTATCAAAATATTACCATTATCAAAAGGTGTTATGTCTATGACCGTAGGGATATTCGTTACATTTTCTATAGTAAAAATTGACGTAAAAAATTCGTTTAGCAAGGTAGCCATTTCCTTGTTTACAGAAACTAGATCTCCGTTTACATTTTTCAAAGGCCCCAAGACACTTTTTCCTGGATTTCTATTATTGACGTGTTGAAAGAATCGCTTGGGGTTTTCTTTACCGTCACGAGCTATGGAGATTTCAAATTCGCGCTTGGACTTTTTTATTACACTTTTAGCTTCAAGCCTTAGAGATATGTAGTTGTTTCGTAACCACAAATTGTCTTTATCGCACTTATGTAGCCTATATACATATATATATATACATATATATGTACATATATACATATATATATACATATATAATCATGCGGGTTGCTTCTACAGAGCTTCAATTTAATATTTAGGAGAAATCCAATGACAAGGAGAAATGTAAATGCCATGAAAAGTCTTCTTTAATGCAACGTTTCGAGCAATACGCTCATCTTCAGGCTGTTTAATAACAATGTGAAATTAAAATCAATATTGAATGAAAAACAAAACAGAAAATTTCTATAACCTATTCATGAAGACAAATTTTAAAGACTGAGAAAAGAGGGTTAAATTCTAAGTTATACAGATTTACATATAAAATTAAGAAGCTATTTTTAAATACATATAGTAAATGTGAAATTAATACACTGGAAAAATTAACAATAGTACACTGGAATAATGAAACTAACTACCTTACACTGCAGTTTCCGAGGCTAACTGAATTGAACAGAGGCAATACGGGAAAACAAGAGATGGCGAGGGCGATTGGGGAAGGGGGGATTATAAGGAATTGGGGAAGGAGGAGGGATCATAGCAAATTGAGGGGGACGGCAGATGAGTCAACATTTAGACTCGGGGACAATGTTTTGATGAAAAGCGATTCCAAAATTCTTAGTGAGTTGGGACAAGTATTACAACCAAGAATTTTAAAATTGTCTAAAGTGACATCAATTTTACAATCTATGCTGTGTTCGCGAATCCTAGAAACTTCTTTAGTTTTTAAAATTTTACCTGTTCGGCCACTTATTCCCATATGCGAATAAAATCTAGCCCTGAGAGAGCGAACAGTGCTGCCAATGTAATTCCCAAGGAGACACCTAGGGCAGGTAAATAAATATACAACACCGCTACGCAACGAGTCAGGGGTTCGATCCTTCGCTGAGAAAAAGCTACCTAAAGACGTTTTATTAATAAATATGATGCGGAAATCAGTATGATAAAAAAATTTCTTTAACAATTTTGTAAATTTAAGCTTAAATTCCTTATTCAAAGGACCCATTTCAGGTACCAAGAAATATTTTATATCCTTCGGCACTGTAATACATGGAAGTTGAGGGCTATAAACACTATTTAAGAACGATCTAATTAGTTTGTCTACATATTGAACAGGAAAACTATTATTAGTAAAGTATGATCTTAGATTATTAAATTCATCATTAAGTAAGGTAAACTAGAGGTCAAATTATATCCTCTGAACAGGAGAGTTTTAATACAAGACATCTTATAGTTGAAATCAGTAAAACTAAAAAAATTCATGCCCAAACCAGTGAAAGTGGGTTTCCTGTAAACTGATGTAGTAATAGAATCACCGTTTTTCGAAATTAAAAGATCTAAGAAGGGGAGGGAGCCATTTTGCTCAGTTTCCATTGTATACGTTATATTGGGGTGCAAAGAATTTAGGAAGTTAAAGAATTGTTGCGCTTGTACCGCATTATCAAAGACTGCTATCGAATCATCAACGAAGCGTCGATAGCGTAGCGGTGTTGTATATTTATTTACCTGCCCTAGGTGTCTCCTTGGGAATTACATTGGCAGCACTGTTCGCTCTCTCAGGGCTAGATTTTATTCGCATATGGGAATAAGTGGCCGAACAGGTAAAATTTTAAAAACTAAAGAAGTTTCTAGGATTCGCGAACACAGCATAGATTGTAAAATTGATGTCACTTTAGACAATTTTAAAATTCTTGGTTGTAATACTTGTCCCAACTCACTAAGAATTTTGGAATCGCTTTTCATCAAAACATTGTCCCCGAGTCTAAATGTTGACTCATCTGCCGTCCCCTCAATTTGCTATGATCCCTCCTCCTTCCCCAATTCCTTATAATCCCCCCTTCCCCAATCGCCCTCGCCATCTCTTGTTTTCCCGTATTGCCTCTGTTCAATTCAGTTAGCCTCGGAAACTGCAGTGTAAGGTAGTTAGTTTCATTATTCCAGTGTACTATTGTTAATTTTTCCAGTGTATTAATTTCACATTTACTATATGTATTTAAAAATAGCTTCTTAATTTTTATATGTAAATCTGTATAACTTAGAATTTAACCCTCTTTTCTCAGTCTTTAAAATTTGTCTTCATGAATAGGTTATAGAAATTTTCTGTTTTGTTTTTCATTCAATATTGATTTTAATTTCACATTGTTATTAAACAGCCTGAAGATGAGCGTATTGCTCGAAACGTTGCATTAAAGAAGACTTTTCATGGCATTTACATTTCTCCTTGTCATTGGATTTCTCCTAAATATTATATACATAATATATATATATATATATATATATATATATTATAATACATATATTATATACATATATATATATACATATATATATATATATATATATATATATATATATATATATATATATATATACTGTATATGTGTATATATATATATATATATATATATATATATATATATATATATATACTGTATATGTGTATATATATGTATATATATATATAATATATATCCCCGCAAGGGGGTTCTAAGCTCGTGCTCTTGAGTGCTCTTTGTGCTCGTTTGTACGTGCTTGTTCCTGGAGGTTTCACGTGCGCCCTCCGGCCCTAGCACCCAAGGATGATGGGGCTCGACCCTGCAGTCCTTGTCATCCTTGGTCTTTTTCCACTTCGACTGTCCCCTCCACCCTTTCTTTTTCCTCTGTCTTTCCTCTCACTTTTTCTTTGTTTTTCCGCTGAGATATGCCCTTTAAATAGAGGCGAATCGGTTCTTCCTGAACTAAAAAAAAAAAAAAAAAAAAAAAAAAATATTATATATATATATATATATATATATGTATATATATATATACATATATATATATACACATATATAAATATATATATATATATATATATATATATATATATATATATATATATATATACTGTATATGTATATATATAATATATATACATATATAATATATATATATATATATATATAACATATATATATACATATATATAATATATATATATATATATATTATATATATATATATACACACATATATATATATATATACAGGGTGTCCAGAATTAACTATCCATTTCAATGAAATCGGACAAATTTAATAAAAACTGACATAATTTTGTGTTTATTACTAAATTATGATACAAAAACAAATAGATTTATAAATCATAAGTCAAAACTTTATTGAGAAGTTTCAACATGTGCACCGTCTGTATCTCTGCAAATTTCAAATCTATCCTCAGCGCTGCGAAACACATTTTGAAGCATTTCAGGTGTTATCTCCCGCACTGCCAACTGGATGCGTTCTTTAAGTTCAGCTAAACTATTGATCTTTTGGCGATAAACCTTTGTTTTTATGAAACCCCATGCAAAGAAATCCAGGGGTGTCAAATCCGGAGAACGCGGAGGCCAAGGTCGAGTTCCTCCACGTCCAATCCACCGATTCGGAAGGCGTCTGTTGAGGTATTCTCGAACAATTAGAGCATAATGACATGGTGCTCCATCTTGTTGAAACACAACATTATCAAGAATGCCATCATCAAGAAGCTGTGGTTCGAGAAACTGCTGAAGCATATCAAGGTAGACGGTACCTGTTACAGTTGCTCCCGCAAAGAAGAATGGGCCATAAATTTTGGATTTGGTCATTCCAAGCCACACGTTAACTTTTGGAGAGTCTCTTTGCCATTCTAAATATAAAACTATGAAAAACTATGAAAAAATTATGAAAATAAAATTATGAAAAAAATTTAGAAATTTATACATTTTTAACACATATTAAACATGATAAACATAAATAAAGTGTGTTTTTAAAAAATTTGTCCGATTTCATTGAAATAGATAGTTAATTCTGGGACACCCTATATATATATATATATGACTTACTTGACTTACTGACTTATGTCCCATCTGGAGGTCTCCAGGTTGGGTCCCGTCTGATGCGTCGATACTTTTCCCACTCGCTCCTGTCTCTGGCTAGATCCACTCGCTCTCGCCAGCTTAACTCGCTGCTCTCTCTCTCCACCGTCTTCAACCATGTTGTTCTAGGTCGTCCTCTTGGTCGTGTTCCGTGAGTTCTTGCATACAATAGTCTTCTTGGCAGCCTTCCTCCCTCCATACGTTCGACATGACCAAACCATCTTCTTTGTGTGTCATTGGTTCTCTCGACTATGGTGACATTCATATCTGTTATGTTTCTGACGTGTTCATTTGTTAATCTTTCATACCATCTTATGTTACTGATTCGTCTCAAACCGTACATTTCGAACGCAAGTAGCTTTTTCTTCTCTTTCTGTTTTAATACCCAACTCTCTGCCCCATAAACTGCTGTTGGTAATACTATTGCTTTGTATAGTCTCACTTTCAAACTTTGAGATATCTTTCTCTCTTTCCATATCTTCGAGAGTCTATTCATTGCTACATGTCCAAGCTTCAATCTTTCTTGCACTGTACGACATGTGTCTCTATCTTGTGTAAACCAAACTCCCAGGTATTTGAACTCTTCAACCTGCTCTATTCTTCCTGTTGTTAAATTCACCTCGACATCTTCTCTTGTTCGTCCGAATTTCATCACTTTTGTTTTATTTACATTTATTTTTAGATTGTACTTTATACACTCTACTTCCAATAGACTAGTCATTCGTTGTAGTTCATCTACGGATTCGGCCATCAGCACAATGTCGTCTGCGTACCGGAGATTATTAATAGTTTCTCCTCCAAGTTTCGGACCCCCCTCGAAGTCGCCCAATGCTTCGCTCATCACCATTTCTAAGAACAAGTTAAAGAGATGCGGTGACAGCGGGCATCCTTGGATAACTCTACTATCAGTCGAGAAGCTCCCCTTCGTTATTGTTCCTTTTTTGACTCTAGCACTTGTGTTTCAGTACACTCTTCCTATAGTGTCTACTATCGACTCCTCAAATCCATATCGTCTCAGTACTTGTATCATACCATTTCTCCATACCGAATCAAATGCTTGTTTGAAATCAATGAAAACACAATACAGGTCTTTACCATGTTCCCACATTTTCTCCAAAACTTGGGTGAAACTAAATATTTGGTCTGTAGTCCCTCTTCCCGGTCGAAATCCAGCTTGCTCTTCACCCAACACCCTCTCTTTTCTCATGTGCATTCTATTTTGTATCACTTTGACCAATACCTTATATGCATGTGGTAGTAGGCTAATTGGTCTGTGATTACTAAATAACGATGTGTCACCTTTCTTGTGGATTGGTACAATTATGCTTTGTTCCCAGTCCTCTGGTATGGCTTCTCCATTCATTATGCGTTGATTTAATCCATTAAGCCATTTTGCAACTGATTTCCCTCCTGCCTTTAGTAATTCAGCTGTGATAGCATCGACACCGGGTGCTTTTTCGTTTGGTAATGACGCTATCTGTTTTTCTGTTTCATCTATCACTATTTCAGGCGTTTGATCTCTGTCAGCCTCCGTCATCAATTCTGGGTACAGTCTTCCGTCAATTTGAGTGTTATTCCCGGATAGCACTCCTTGGTAGTATTCTCTCCATATTTTCTCCACTTCTGTAGGTAGAGATGTTTTCCTTCCTACTTCATTCTTAACTATATTTGTCTGAGGATTCCATACCCGTGTCAGATCTTTTACAGTTTTATACAGCTGATTTGAATGTCCAGTTCTGTAGCTTGATTCACATCTTTCACATAATTGTTCCATCCACATCCGTTTACCTTTTCTGCATTCCGACTTTACTTCTCTGCATATATATATATATATATATATATATATAAGCACACCGGACAAAAAATTAGTCACCCTTAATAGCACCGATAGTAGGAAGTTCAAGGTCACAGAGAGGGCGCTGACGTAGCATTGGTAAGTGACAAGTAGCGGTGACGTAGCACACAGGATCAGATCTGTTTCGTGAGGTGGTGAAGAACAAAGTGTGTGTTGGATATAGTCTGCAAAATGGGTCGTGAGGCAGACGTTACTCAGTGGCAAAAAGGAGCCATCGTGTTTGGCAGAGCCCACGGACACAAAATGTCTGAAGTAGCCCAATTTGTTGGTGTGTCAACGCGTACTGTCCAGCGAGTTTACAAAGAGTGGTGTAGTTCGCAATCAACTGAAAATCGACGGCGTAACTGTGGCCGGAAAACAATTCTCGACAATAGGGGCCGCCGCCATGTTTCTCGTCTAGTAACTGCAAATCGTTTTCAAACCAGAGAACAATTGCTCCAAGAAACCAATGAGGTTCTCCAGCGACCTATTTCCGAACGGACATTGCGACGAGAACTGCATGCGATGGACATCTGGAGCAAGGTACCACGGGAGAGGCCGCTGTTAACAGCAAGTCACAAATTGGCACGTTATAAATGGGCTCAGAGGCACAAAAACCGGACTGCGGCAGATTGGAAACGTGTAATTTGGTCCGATGAGTCCCTTTTTTGTTTGTTCTCCAATGATGGGAGGCGACGAGTACATCGCAGGTCCAATGAAGCCTTTAATCCTGAATGCGTCGAAGGTGTTGTTCAGGCTGGAAACAGAAAGTGAAGCGCAGGAATAGACACCCACGGACTTTGGCGGAACTTCGGGACCGGCTGATGAACGAGTGGCAGCAAATCGATGTTCAGTACATGCACAACCTCGTAGAGTCTCTGCCTCGCCGGATTCGTGCGGTTATCAAGGACAGAGGCGCCGTCACACGTTATTAGGTACATTCTGAGAGGGGTGACTAATTTTTTGTCCGGTGTGCTTATATATATATATATATACAGTAGAATCCGCTTATTATAATCACTTTGGGACACAGCTATATTGATAATAAAAACCGACTGATAACATAAAGCGGTGTATGTTAAAACAGAAAAGTTAACTCTTTCATACCCAAATTAAGTTGAAAAGAAGGCGGAATCAGTTGATGTAAAAATCCTCCTTATAACCTTATAAATAAGGTCTAAAATTGCTTCCAAAGTTAATGATGAAAATTTCACACACTGGGCATTAAAGGGTTAAAATAGTTAAAAGGCAGTAATAAAACAATTTTAAAAATTCATACCTTTAATATTTACTGTCGAAATTCATCTAGTGTTGTTTGCCTGCGGTTTGTTTGCAGTAAGTCATTAATAAAGCGCTCATAATCATAATGCTTTTGAAATTCAGCAGATCGGTGTTGCACGCCGCGACGAAGTATTTGCAGAGCTTCTCGCATCTGAGCGTTTGTTGGAGGGTCTTCTGGACTATCTTCTTGTTTAGTGTCTTCATTCTCTTCCCTTTCTTCAGCCAATTCAGAGCCTGCTTCAGTAACAGCTTGGCATATTTCTGATGATGTCATGGTAGCTGCCACTTGAATTTCCTCATCAATGGCCAACCAGCTTTTAAAATCTTCTGACATACCATCTGGGGGTTTCTCCATGATTTCCTCTTCAATAGCATCGGGTTCTTGATTTGGAGATGTTTCCGTGCCCTTCTTAAAGAAGCCACCCTTTGTGAAACAGTTTTCAATGGTTCTCTCAGTCACTTGTTTCCATGACATTGTTATAAGATGTAGGGCATTTTATGAGTCATGCTAAGATTCTGATAACTATAACCGAAACTCCGATTACTATAAGCGGAGGTTTTATAATGTAATTTAACCTCGATACTTTGGGACTGTTAATTCTGATAACATTAGGGGATTCATAACAATATCGGTGATTACAATAAACGGATTTTACTATATATATATGGTATATTGTACTAAAAACATGATTTTTTTAATTAAATAAATTGATGAAAATACGTTGCGTCTTCTTCTTACCTGAAACACGAAAAAAAGGTCTTAACCGAAACAAGAAAAAGGAAAATTCATACATACTTTCGTTAATGATGTGTCATTCGCTGGGTTGACTGCACGGTAATACGTCTACCTCCGTATTCAGGTCTACGACATACGTTTCTTCAAAACTATCACGAAAAGATTGTATAACACGAATCAAATCCTCATCGGACCTTTAAGGAGAAAGGATATTTAATTTGATTAGTTCATACATTTTCGGAATCTTTTTTAATAAAAACCCAATTATTTTTCATCAAAACATATTCAGAGTACATATATACATATAGGAAGAGCGTTACAATGTGTAGGATTAAATATCTTCGAACCGCTCAGACAAGTTTGTTACCCTTTAATAGAAAATGCCGAATAACATTTCAAATGAATTTATTATGGAATTTATAAAATTATTTAAAACTTGCAAAGGAGTCTTGATTGTCATAAGTTTTAGAAAAATTAAACGATTTTTGCTGAATATCAAAACATGACTTTATCATAATATTAATTACTATTGCAAGCTAATCTATAATTAAAAATTGCGGATACCTGCTATTTTAAAGAAGCATTTTACAATAAACTGTAATGAGATGAATATAAGTTACTACAACCCTCCATATATATATATATATATATATATATATATATATATATATATATATATATATATATATATATATACTGTATATATGATGAAATAATCGAAATACAGAATGGTGCTCGAAGTGTTTCTCATAATGACAGGAACAGGAACACTAAAATAAATAACAAGTTTGCGAATAAATGGTTACAAAAGTAAAATTGCAGGCACATAAATTTATACACTTACATTTCAACTGCAATCCCTTGCGCCGGATCGTAAGAAGCTTTATTGCAAATATCATCAACGGTTTGCCTTGGAAATAATCCGTCCCGGTCGGCTGCGTTAAAAAGATTAATTATAGACACTGCTGCAGTGTCTCCATCTTCATATAAAGCAGGTAAACTGTGAAATTGTTGTGAATGACTCATGATGGAGGGAATGTGTTTGTTTATTCACCGGTGAAAATAACTGCTGTGAGTTCCAGCTGAAAATACTCACTTTTATATGCATGATCCTCAAGCACGGCCCCTTAAAGACTAATAGGCGATTCGTAACTTTTCTCATTCGTTGTCAGTGTAACTGGGCGGGCTATGTTAAATTTGTGTACCAATCAACCGCCGTAACATCGCTATAACGGACCCACACTTTGGACATTGAAGTAGTGATTGGTCACCTTCACGAAATATGAAGGCGTGTCATTACCAAATTCAGCTTATTCTCTACGCAGATTTGTTTTCAATGTTCACATCTCAAGGTGAATGAGTAAATTACTCACTCGGCCGGTCTGTTACGGTGCTTTCAAATATTTTGGATTATTATTATATATTTGCAAGCATGCTACTCCCAGCTTGATCCTCTACCTCCCCCATTTTGTTTGTGGGTTAGCTTAGGTAAGGTTACATTGGTTATGGAATCCTAACCATGGGCCGCTACATCATCTGAACACGGTCCCCCGTCGGAATACTACTACCAAGCGTTCGACAAGTGTGACCATGGATTCATAATACATAAACTAAAATATATATGGGAATAACAGGAAAAGTAGGGAAATGGATATTTAATTTCCTTAGTGAGCGGCGGCAAGTCGTTACAGTACAAGGAATATCTTTATCAGAGGCCCTCAGCTCAGTACCACAGGAAACAGTATTAGCGCCGCTACTATTCATGATCATAATAACTGGCAAAGATGAAGACATTGCCAGAGACAGCAGAGTAACATCATTGCCGATGACACAAAGATCAGTAGAAAAATAAGGAACCTAAAGGTTCTAGGATCTCTACAAACAGAATCGGACGGAAGACAACAATATGAAGTTTAACACTGAGAAATTTCAACTGTTACGGTACGGAAAAAAAAGGGAGAACCTAAAATTCCATGGCATACAAAAGATTAGACGCGTGGCACAGAACAAGCCCCGATGAGCTTGGTATACCTGGCTATGTGAGGTGGCGAGTACAAGAAGCCAAATCACTACTTCACCAGGCCATCTCGAGAGGAGGGACAACAAGCTTGATCTTCGTGAATTGAGGAATCATCTCACGGAACATTTGAAATGTTGAAAGGTATATTACCAAATTCAGCTTATTCTCTCCGCAGATTTGTTTTCAATGTTCACATCTCAAAGTGAATGAGTAAATTACTCACTCGCGCGGTCTGTTACGGTGCTTTCAAATATTTTGGATTATTATTATATATTTGAAAGCATGCTACTCCCAGCTTGATCCACAGGAAACAGTATTAGCGCCGCTACTATTCATGATCATAATAACTGACAAAGATGAAGACACTGCCAGAGACAGCAGAGTAACATCATTTGCCGATGACACAAAGATCAGTAGAAAAATAAGGAACCTAAAGTTTATAGGATCTCTACAAACAGAATCGGACGGAAGACAACAATATGAAGTTTAACACTGAGAAATTTCAACTGTTACGGTACGGAAAAAAGGGAGGACCTAAAATTCCATGGCATACAAAAGATTAGACGCGTGGCACGGAACAAGCCCCGATGAGCCTGGTGTACCTGGCTATGTGAGGTGGAGAGTACAAGAAGCCAAATCACTAATTCACCAGGCCATCTCGAGAGGAGGGACAACAAGCTTGATCTTCGTGAATTGAGGAATCATCGCATGGAACATTTGAAATGTTGAAAGGTATATTTATATATGCTGAGAGATGAGCCAAGGCAGAACGCCCGCAAAAGTGCCCACCCTCATGTAAAAAAAAGAATCCGAAATTAAGGTTCAGAAAAATGATGTTTTTTCTTTTAAAAAAATGTGCAAGATGCCTGTATAATCATAATAATAATAATAATAATAATAATAATAATAATAATGTAAAGGATTAACACGACTATGAAGAAAGAATGGAAGCAAAGATGATACCGTGAAAATTACACGCAAAGAAAATTAATACATAACAACAACGAAGTAAATAAAATATAAAAATTAGTTTATATACACTGAAATGGAAAGCAGAGTTGCATGAGAGAGAGAAAGGAGGAGGAGACGAGACTTTGGGGGAGAAAGTGGGTCATCCACGTTCCAATGTAGCCTCTTTGCGGTTTTGGAGTGCCTCGGGCGTTTCACCTTTCTTTTTTGTGTCGAATTTATACCGTTACACATTTTTATCTTTTTTGGAATAAAAAGAGTTGTTTTTTAATATAATTAGGTCTTTCGAATTATAGGTAAATTGAAAATTATTCACATAGAATATTTAAAATGTTTATTGTCAATTTTAATATAGTGTAAAAAATTATTAAGATGAACGGAAAAAACATTATACGAATTGTGAAAACACATCTTATATATATATATATATATATTATATATATATATATATATGAAATAAAATCACAGGACAACACGTGATCTTTTTAAAAAGCAAGACCCACAGGGAATAGGAAAAGGAAACACGAAATCTGAGCGCTTTCGTGATATATTCACATCTTCAGGAACCAAAAAGAAATAGACAGAATTTACCAAGTAAATGAGTTAAATACACAAGCAAAAAAATTGCTTAATAGGCAACTCAATTTAAAAACAACAATAAAACAATCTAAAGATTTTTTCCCCAATAGAAAACTTAATCTAAAGGCTAATAAATTATTGAATACATAAAAAAACTATATAAAAGAAATTAGACAATTAGCATGTACACAAAAAAATGATATCAGTTATTAGAAATAGTATTTAATTAAAATAGGCAATTAAGTGGCAAGAATCTAAGGAAACAAAAGACATGGTGTAATCGTCTCATCTAAAAACACTCTAAAAAAATTTTCCCAATAGATAACCTGTTCAAAAGTCTACTAAACTATCAAGTACATAAAGACTACATAATAGAAATAATACAATTAAAATGTGCACATAAAAATGTTAACAATTCTTAAGATAATATTAATTTAATTAAAGCAAACAATTAAGTGGCAAGAATGCGGTCAAAATAATACACCACCTTTCTAACAATGTACGAGTCTAATTTATAAAGCCCAGGGCTAATATTAAGAACAAAATCAGCATTATTCTTGATCACACTCGATTCATTTGTATTTCCACTAACAATAGATTTACTAAAACTTAATTTGGAGGCATTTTTCCAGTCAATGGGGTTAGATTCCTGGCCGGATCTTATACGGTATTTATGCTGCTTAATACGTAACTATAGCGTCTTGCCAGTTTGAGCAATGTAAAATTTATTACATATTGTGCATGGAATTTCATATACACATCCCAGTTCACTTAAAGAGGAGTTTTCAATCAATGAATTCTTAATTTTATCTAAATTTCTGAACGCGATATTTACGTGATATATATGCACACACAGAGGATTGACAAAAATAAATAGACACATTCGGTTAGAAGAGGTTTGACAAAAGTAAATAGACGCTTTCGGGAAGTTTGTTACAATTTTATTGTTTAATATAAAAGTATATATAGATTTCTCCTGTACAGTTATTTAAGAATGTATATATATATATATATGTGTGTGTGTGTGTGTGTAATTATTATATTGCTTGCATTTTCTGTTATTTGTTTTTTCATTCAATGTCACGCCACGGTGGTTAGCGTTGCTGACTATGAATACATCGGCTCCGGGTTAAAGACCCCCTGATGGCAGCCAGCGCGCGGTAACTTTTAAATATTAATGTACAATATAAAGAGTCCTGTGAAAGATTCCTGTGTATTTCTTTTATTGTCAATTTTAATATTTGTGGTTTATTTAATTCTTTTGTTGAGCAAATTAAGGAGAACGTCTCCCTCTCTCTTGCTTTTAATATATAAATAAATAAATAAATAGCAGCCTTGCATATATAAAAAATAATTAGTGGTATCTGACAACCCTGCCTTTAATATAGAAATAAATAAATTAAATAACGTAACCGTTCCAGAAATGAAAATTAAAATAAATAGTGGTATCTAGCAACTCATCTATATATAAATAAATGATTAAAATAGTGATCTCCTGCAACTCCCGACCCTCTTTATAACAGCTGCTGGTCCCCTGAACTCGCATAATGCGTTTGGCTGGGGCCAGGCGAACATCTCTATCCTTCTTAGGTTAGGGCTTACCTTCTTAAGTTAGGTTTTCCCTTTGGGGGGGGGGGGGGTGACGACATCCCACCTTCTCCCCAAAGACTGTCCTCATCCCCTCCTTTCTCTCTCTCTCTCTCTCTCGCTCTCTCTTAGGTTAAGGTTACCCCTTTGGGGAGGTCATCCTCCCTTCCCCTCCAAGAGCTTCCCCCCCTTCATTGCAGCTTGTGGGATAACCCCTCCCCCTTGTTGCATAACCATTCATGCAACTTGTTGCACAACCCCTCCCCCTTTGCAATACCCCCCTCCCCTTTGCATCATCCCATTGAAACATTCCTCATCCCCGTTTTGCAACATTGATCAACATTTGCACCATTGCAATTGCACTCGACACTTTTTCTCCCATACTACTGGTACAGCTACTCCAAGGTAACAATCCGTTGCTGCCACCTAACCAGAATCCCCGTCAACCAAGAACCGCCCAACGTCATAGAGGAAGGGGTTAACATATATATCCCGCTTCGGCAATCGTTTCCTGTAAGTGTTGCACATTTTGAGGATTAGTACCATACCATACTATTAGTACCATTCCTTAAAGGAAGCACTAATAATATGAACACTACTCTCTGCCGATTTGTTTTGGGACGTTTCGACGCATGTTTGTGTGTAAATGGTAAACATTTTGAACATTTAACATAAAATGACTATTAAATGTTTTTATATGTTCACTAATGTACATTTTTTGTTTATTATGTGCAAATAGTATCTAAAATAAATAATTTCAAAATGTGTTTACGTTTTTTTTTAATCATCTTGTGAAAATGCTTTAATTTCTATTTATTTTTCTTTACTCTGCGTTATTATCACTATTAATCATTATTTGCTCTGCTTTTTCTGTATCTTATCATCGGGTAGCGCGGCCGATTCTCAGCTCACAGCTGAGAATCGGCTGTCAACTCTGTATTACAGTATATCGACTTGCGGCTGACGTCTTCCTTTGACAAGACGAGGGAGTGGGAAAATTACGACAATTTATCACTATTTTCTGATTTTTATTTTAAATAAAACAATGAACACGACGGGGAAGGAGAGCGCGAATTTACAATTTAACGTTTTGATCGTGGAGAGAGTTTCAAGTTAACTTTAAATCACAATTACATCTTAATCGAACAAAACATTCTTTCTTATACCCCACTGACTCCGAGACTCCCTTTTGGGTATTTTATGGCTCTGGCCTCAACGCATTTCGAGTGTTGCCAAATAGTATTTTATATTTCAAACAATTTCACTTTACATATCTTAATTTCATAGTTTGGATCAAATGTAGAATTCGGACCCCAGCCTTCTTTAGTTAGCTTTATAAGGCTAACTAACGAAAATATCATGACCTAACCTAACCAATCGTCAAGGGCGTACAGTTAACCTAACGATTGGTTAGGTTAGGTCGTGATATTTTCGTTTGTTAGCCTTATAAAGCTAACTAAAGAAGGCTGGGGTCCGAATTCTACATTTGATCCCATAGTTTAATCAGTTTATTATACTCTAAAAAAATTAATAAATTTCTTATTAAACATTATTAAATTTAGTATTAAAAAAAACAATACACGGCACTCGCCTCCTCTCTCTCTCTCTCTCTCTCTCTCTCTCTCTCTCTCTCTCATATCTATATATATATATATATATATATATATATAATATATATATATATATATATATATTCTCCCTAAGGAAAAGTCAATAGCTTTGATATATATATATATATATATAATTATTATAATATATATTATATATATGTTGCTACTCCGATTTTAGTATTACTTTAATTATACATTATTAATTATTAATTAATTAGTAGTTTTCAAGAGATCTGGTGCAACTGAACCTTTTTCTAACAAAGAGCTTTTGTTTAATACTGATGAATATAGGAAATTTGTATTCTTAGTTAAATATTAAAATTTATAAGCAAACTCCGTATTATTAATGATCTAATTGTTTACATATTCCCCTAACTTTTCTAAAATCGTAATAACACCGATCGCGAAAAAATGAACTTGGGGCGAGCATTGGTGTCCCATATTTTATGTGTTCGGACAGTGTCACGTATAAGGCGGGTTCGGAACGCAGTGAAAAATCAACGCAAAACAGCTGTCAGAAAAGCTACTGCATGGTCATAGTAGCAGGCATGGTGTAATTGTAATTTGTAATTGTAATGTTCCATTTATTTCAAATGTTCCTAACTAAAGTGCCACTTTTTTGCCCTTATTATTTTCATGAAATATGATAAATACCAGTTCTTTTGTCTTGTATTAGTAATTTCTGAGTGTCTTATCTTCGGTTTCATTAGACTATATCACATATGTATGTCTAGTGTCCAATTGTCCATAGCAAGAACTGCATGATGAAAAATACAGTTCCATGCAATTTTAAAATAGAGTACATTTTATAAACCTACTATTATGTAGTTCTCATTCAAGATGATAGTCAAAACTGAAAATGTAATTGAAATACCTAGGTAGAAAAGCATTACATATATCAAATAATGTGTATTTATGAAAAAATGCAATTCTTTGTAAATGTAATTGTAATTGTAATTAAGTATTTCACCATCTACAATAATTATAATTGCAATTGAGAATATATCAAGTAATTGTAATTGTAATTAATTACATTGACCAAGTAGTTGCCCCATGCCTGCACACTGCAGACTGTAGACTCGTAGAATGTGGATAAATTGAGTACTAACAAAAGTTTCACGGTTCACCCAGAAGCAGTCCCGTATCTCTCAGCATCATGCGTAAATATTGTATGAGATTTAGATCAGGTAATTTAAGGAGTAATTCTAAACTTACGACTTCATGATGGATTCGAAACCAATTTTTTACTGAAGTAAACAGACCGGTCCGGTGCACAAGGCTCTTGTCGAGGAAATAAAATACATCGGGATCAGGAATTAAATAGGCCCGAACTGTAGGTACTAGGTAGCATTATTTTCTAAGATTCTGATGCATTTTTCCTATATAAAACGTTTCAGAATTTTCATTAGTTCTCCACACCCAAATCCGGACTTCCATCCCCAAACACCGACATTTCTAAAGACGCTGTGGTTACTGTTAAAAAACATATTGTTCATCAAATCAAAATCTACCTAATACTTAGTCTGTTGACGCTCGGGATTTTCTATCTCAATCTATTTATACAGTCAAGGAGTTTAACAGCTGACAAATTAGTAAAAGAAAATGTGAAAATTCAGAGAAAATTGAAATTATTATTATTGAGTTAGGTCTTGCACATTATTGTTAAAGAACTTGAAATCTTATTCAAAGATTATCATTATTGGAAAGGTTGTGCTTACGTCTTGCATGCAGGACCGCAGTTAGAAAGTTGCTATTATTAATCTACTACTGACATCACCTTTGAAAATTTTATCATAAAACTAGCTATCAATTAACAAGTTGCGTGTTTATAACCCTCTGGCTAACAACCTAAAAGTTAGGTTCTGCGTACACTTAATTTCGGTTTCACCTTTTTTTTTTTATTTGGCATTTCCAAGTGTTTCATAGTTTTACATTTGAAGCACAATGTCGGGATCGTTCTATCTACCTTATTCCTTTTCTTTTATTGGAGCCGTTTTTGTATGTATTTTAATAATAATGACTCCACTTTCTCTAATAAAAAGGCACTTCTTTCTTGTTTTATCTTTAAGTAACTTTCCAGTTTATTCCTTTTAGTTTTGCAATTTTATTAGAATTCCTATTTATTGTTCCAAATATGCCTTATTTTCCTTTATTTTTATCTTTCCATGTAATATCACTTTCACTTCTATCAGGTTAAGATCTCGATGATACTGGCAATAATAATAATACCAGATTTAAAGTAATAGGCAACATTAGTTGGCTGAGTGTTGTGCTTATCTGACTCTTGTCAATGATTAATATGAGAGACATACTGCACTGTTGTGCTGATATCTACACTTAATATCAATTATTCATCATAATCAGGTCGAATCATTCCCTTTCGTGTTGACTCTGTAACTGCTTCAGTAAGAGTGTGTTCTTTCATAAGTTTTCAAATATTTTTTTAAACCGCTCTTCTTTTGATGTGCTGCCATTAAACTTTTTAACATAAGGTACATCATTATTCCTTACCAAATGAGGAAAGAAAAATTTAAGTTTTCAAATTAAAGAATATTTTGCAGCGGAGTTCTCAGTGATGTTAATGTTCTGTCCGTTTCGTCATCGTAAACGTGAAATCGTTGTTTGATACTTTTGAGGACCGGTAAAGATTTATAGTTTCCAGATATCGAGATCTTTCATTGCAATTAAAAAAAATCCATCGTGCTATTCAAGCTGCTTACTAGTACTTCTTTCGTGCAGAGATAGTTATGTACCTTTTCTCGCTGTTCTATTTTCTCTAGATATAGATTACATATCCATTTTTTGTTTTGAAACTGAAATTATTTTTAATAATGTTGGTATTTCCAATATGAGTGCACTTATCTTCAGCAGTTTGGGTTGATGCGTTCGTTGTGCCTCTTGGAAACGTTGCATTCCGGTGTTTGAGGTCATTGTTGATGAATATTTTGCGGCTGTTGTTATTATCTTTGAGGATCTCCGGTAGCTCACTGGTCTCGGTGCCGGATTCTAGGCGGTGAGGTTTTGGGTTCGCTCTCGGGTACCGGTGCCTGGGTTAGATTGGGCCGGCCACTAACTCTATTAATGCTCAAGCTTCGGTGACCTTTGGGGCACATTCACCATTACAAGGTGAGGAAATGAATTCATGTCTGGACATGATTGACTTTGATGTTATGGAAGATGCATCCACTGATGAAGTATATGTTTTTACGCTTTTAATGGTGTATTCTGGTCTTTCTTGATCAATAAATGTACCTGTTATTTTAATAATCTTAGTTACATTAAAATCTCTCAACATCATTCCGTACTTCTTTTCTTTGATGTGTGATTCGCAAATGCTTAATCCCCGTAATCTCCCCTACGTGGAAATGTAGGCACTCTATATTTTTATATTTTCTTTGTTTTTCATTATGGTGAAACATTTTTGGGCTGATAATGTATGCAGTACCATATGTTCGACTCCCGATGGTATTGATAATAATAATCTGTGAATTAGCGCAGTGGGACGCACTAATTGGCTTAAGCACTGTATTTTCAAGTTACCTTTCGATCTGATTCATTCTTGTTTTCCATCACGCTTTCTTTATGTTCTCCATATGCTTTCATTTCCTTCATCAAAACTTTTATCACCTTTTCTTTGCTCAGAAGGATTTTCCTTCCTTTATCTTCTTTGACAGATTTTATACGTTCCGACTGTTTTCCTCCATGGTTTGCCTTGGATACATCGCTTGTTATTTTACGTGTTTCCATCTATTTTACTATTTCTGGTATTTCCATTTTCAATGTCCTTCTGTTTATTAAATTTATCTGAGGTTCTTCTTCTATCTACTTATCTAGTTCAGTCTGTATGTCATTTTCAATTTTTCTTTATACACTCAGAACAAACATACGCCAATTAGTTCATTTAGTTGGTTGTCTATTTTTCTTAATGATTTTTTACTTTTGTTTTTAAGGGTTATGTATTCATAATTCTTGAAAGATTTTCACACTGTACAGTTTGTTCCTGTGGTAGATTAGTGGACGCCCGGTAGCTCTGGGTGGTGAGGCTCTGAGCCTGCTACCAGGGTTGGGCCGGCCACTCACCCTGTTTCTGTCGGGCTCAAATGACCCTTGGGACACACTCACACCCACGTAGTGGAGAAATGAGCTTCTGGATGGTTAAATTAGTCTCATTTCTACGTATGCAAATGTCCATGATAACAAATTCTTTCAAGTAAAGGTTATTTTTATTGGATTTCCGATTTTTTTTTTTTTAGCAATTGCCACATTTGTTTCCATTTTGGAGCCATTTTTATTGTCTTTAATTTGGCTTTTATTATCTTTATCATTCTAATTTCTCTTTTCCTTTGGACAGTGAGCGAAACAATGTGCATATGACACAGCATTTTCTTAACTCGACTTTTCTTCTTGCAGTTTCCTCCCTTCCTCCTTTTAATCTCTTTGGCTCAAGTGTCTTCTGTATATTTTAATTCAATTTCACCCTTAAATGGCAGATTATTTTTTCCATGTAAACCTCGAACACTTTACACTCGTGTATATCCCAAACCTTTTATTACCAATAAATCATTTACTGTACATAGAAATTCATGATTTTCTTGGATGAAAGAATATGTTTACACTCCATTTTTTTAATGAAAATATACTGTTTGTTCGGTTGTTGTTAATATTCGTTGTTTACATTAAAGATTGCGGGAAAATATTTGTTCCTCATCGTCATACAAAAAAATTAGAATTCGTACATTTGATTAATAATGATTCTCCGTATGTTTGTTTTAAACAACAGTTAAGTTATTCAAAAACTTTCGCTTTCAGAAGTTTCCGCAGATCTTCACTCGAACTGAGGTCAAAAGTGTTACGAAGCCATTCCATATGTAAAATGTTTTTTCATGAACCATTCTTTTACAAGTTTGAATGTTGTGCGAAGACGTACTCTCCTGTTAGATTTATACCATGGCCTTTGAAGTGTGTGTGTGTGTGTGTGTGTGTGTGTGTGTGCGCGTCATGGTGGTAGTACAGTATTTGGAGTGATGTAGAAATGTGTGGATACCTGACGTACGGATGTCCAAACTGCATGAAATGGCTACATTACTCATTCTGAAACCCCCGTCAAGTGATTCTCTTACTGAGGAGTAAGGAGTTCCTTCCGCGTTTAAACGTACTATTCTTCCTTTTGATCACATTAGCAGGGCGTTGAGGGGGAAGAAGTTAAGGGGTTATATCCAGGAAGAGGTCTTGGTAGAAGTGTGTTTATTTGCTATATCCCTCTTCTTGGACATATTACTGATGCAATTGTATTAGCAGGAACAAGGCCGCAATCAAGACCTTGGAAGTGTTTTAACAGAAGGGTTTCATAATTTCTCATCTTGTCGATTGTTACTGACAGTCGTATTATGACAAGGACAAGTTATATTCTGCAGGGTGATTCACTCGCTGGTTGCCCCAGAATATCGCTAATATATCCGCGGGGCAACCAGCGAGTGAATCATCCTGCATAATCTGTCGTTAGAAACCACTCCAACAGCAATAATTCCGTGTGGAATTAATTATTTAATAATGTTATCATAATTAGATTATGAAATGAAAATAACTGGAATAAAAATAAAAATAAAAATAACTGAAATAAAATGATGGTCTCGGACTAATTTGTAATGCACGTAGACCCAAAGCTTAGAAACCCTTTGGAGCGGGCTCGTCTGTTACACTTATAATTATTTCGAAAAAATTTAACAGCATGATCTTCTGTACCATTAAAAACAAACAACTTAAATTTATCATCCAAACTATTTAAGACTCGGTAAAGGCTGGAAAGCATGATACGCATTTTAAAATAACATCGCCAATAACACAAATGGGAATACGTACTGGTGGAGAGATGTACAGTTGCCCGCAAATATAATGTTCCTCGCCTCACAGGCGACTCCGTACATGTGGCAACGCCGCAGTGTTAGCCAAGGTATCCCAGCTGGGGGAAGGTCGGATGGAGGGGGAACAACCGAGTCCAAGAAAATATAAGACAGACATATATATCTAAAGGACAATTGAATGTGCAGTCATTGACATAGAGGTAATTATAATGTAATGTCTGTGTTCATAAAGATAAACAGTTAATATGATCGTGAACAGTGTTGAACTCCATGTAGTTTACTAGTCTTATACAGTAATAAAGTTCCATTATGGTTACTGCAAATCTATATGAACAGCTACTACAACAGAACTTTTTATATACAGTGAATGCGAAATGTTTGCCTGCAGGAAATTTTCGCGTTTTTCGCGTAGGCTATGTTTACGCGAAAATATCCAGCAGGCGAAAATTTGACAATTTAAACTAATCTTTGGAAGATAGTAAGAAAATAAAACGGAGATCATGAAAATACTTTATTTGAAAAGGAAATCCAGTATATTGTAATAAAACATTGTAAAGTAAAAGCAATAAAATAATTTTAAATTATACTGTATTATTACTGTATAACAAGAATATCATGAATGCCGCTAATTTCCTAACCACTCCGAATGGTCTCCCTCATTTTCTGAAGGTTATCTCATGCAGAGACAATCCATTTAGCATGAATAGGTTTCAGTGTGGAGAGCTTCAAATCTATCTTACAGAGAGATTCATTTACGTTGAGTGCTGCTAAAACTTTATCCGCAAACCAAGAGGTAAAACTTGCCTTGATATACGACCTCAATCCCGACCAATTACAGTCCAGAGTAAATGTCGTCATTCATGAAGTAATTTTAATCTGTAAGATTATAACTAGCAACTGTTGACCGAGAAATTATGATGCCACAAACTCATCCAAGGATATGAAAGAGCGAAAATTTGCTGCCGCGAAATTGACCTGGTTTACAGTGTATATACTTGTAAACTCATACAATATTATACTAATGTTTGTGAAATGACGTTGATGAGCCAAACCAAGGTGTTGACATGGTTACTGGCATGATCTATGCTCATACCATTTTTCTACACCGTATGACGAACACCGACTCTGAAAATGAATCCAGTTCAAGATAAAATTGCACAGCGAGGCCGGATAATTGGTATGCGGGAAGCAGGCCTCTCTGTAGCTGACATAGCCATGGAAATAGGAATTCTGAAGCCTACTGTTCGACGCTGGGTACAGAGGTGGCAGGAGACTGGGAATTTGCTAGATCGTCCTAAGTGTAGGGCACCAAGAAAGACCACCCCAGAAGATGGCCGGAGAACAATCAACGAAGTGCAGAACGATCCTATCAACAATGCAGTCACCATCCGGGAGACACTACATATGGGCGTGTCAGTGACACCGTAAGGAGATTGTTGCATGAAGATGAAGCAGAATATCACCACCGTACTCCTGCCAAAAAAGAGACGATCGAGGAACGACATTGTCAGGCCAGGCTCTCGTTTGCTTGCCACCATATTACATCTTGTAATCTGTGTGGGATACATTGTTGTGTATGATGTGTGGGTTCCTTGGGAACATCTCCCACTCAGCCATTGCGTGACCCAGCAGCTGGCAGCTGGTCCGCTCCTGCCCATGCTTCAACGAGTTCACCACATTCCCCACACGTTCTGAGTGGGGTTGAGGTCACACCCCATACTAGGCCAGTCCAGTAGTTCTAGATTTCGCTGCTCCTCGAACCACCTTCTAACAATCCTGGCGGTGTGGATAGGAGAGTTGTCCTGCAAATGGATTTTAAATATTAAAAGTAAAATTATATTTCATCTATACGCTTCATCAGTAACCCAATGTTCGAGATAGGTTTTAACCCCTATGGCCCTATGTATTAGGGGTTTCTCTCAGCTAAATGTAATTGTGCGCCGTTATGCAAATAATACAGTCTGCAGTTATCCAGAATAAAATCCTAAAGTGTTTTCATAGTACTGAAAGAGTTAAAGAACAATTATATGACCCTTATTCATCCCATGTAAATGTGGAAACCTGACATACAAATGCGTGTAATACATAAATCTTACTCTAGTAATAGTATAATAGTCTATAACACACAAATACAACATACCTGCATAAAGATAATCTGCTCAGTATAGGGCAAGGCATACGCGCGTACAGAAGGCAGCATCACCTCCTCCATGATCTCTATATATTGATCTGCCGTAAACCTACAGTGGATCTCAGTCATCTCTCTTCGTCCTTGCAGGTGTATCCATCCCCACACATTCGCCGTCACGTGTTCACTCCGTGCCATTTCGCAAATATTTTGGCGGGCATATCTCGTGTTGTCCTGTCGCCAACATCGAAGACGGCCGTGAGTTGTAGACTCAAACGTCTTCTCGTCAGAGAAGATAACTCTGCTCCAGTATGCGAGAGCATCATTTGACAATAATGGGGGATGGACCAAATACTAACTATGAACCGGGTATAGCTGTGCCATTTATGTTAATCTACAGCAAATGTGAGTATTTTGTATGATAAACAATTTAGTAAAACATTCTCAACCATTGCATATTTGTTGTAAAAAGAATTGGTGTTTTATTGTATAATATATATATATATTCCTTCTTAAGATCTAATAATATCTCCACATTGATAATGCAACAGGAAATCTGGAAAACATTAATGGGATTATCTCCCCACATTGATTCTGGAAAACACTATGAATATAATAGGCATCAGCCACAAACCGGTGGTGATATCCTGCTTCATGCAACCATCACCTTACGGTTTCCACTGACACACCTACAGTATATGTAGTCTCTCCTGGACGGCGACAGTAAGTATCCATGTCAACACCACGATTTGGCCCATCAACGTCGTTTCACAAAATTAGTATAATATTGTATGAATTTTTAAGTATATATAAATATGTTTATGCTAGTATAACCTTGGATTATTCTTATGTGATTTTGATAATCAGTTACTGTTATTCAGATCGAAACTGTTAACAAGTTCTTTGAGTAACAATCGATAAGCCATTTCCCACTAACTCTCTCTGCCCCTCTACCTCGCTCTCTCTCACACTGTCTCAATCTTTTTGTCGCTCAATGTCAATACATATATATATATACACACACACACACACACATATATATATATATATATATATATATATATATATATATATATATATATATATATATATATATATACAGGGTGTCCCGTAAGCAGGGCCGGATTAAGACCTTTAGAGGCCCTAAGCACTTAAAAGATTTTGGTGCCCCATATACAGTATATGTAATTCAAAATATAAACAAAAATAAACCATAAAATAAAATTTTATTTTTTGAAATGAAACAAAACTTACAGTAATATGGAAAATAATGTTTATTTTTGTATACTTCCACTTCATTTATATTTGAAAAGTTTTCTCCTACTTTTTTTAATTGCAAAGTCTTTGATCAGATCCTCAAAACTAATCTTATGTAACACATCTGCTTCTATACTTAGTAGAGATAAGGCATCCAGCCTGCCTTGTTGCATAGTTGTTCTGTTGGTATTTTTAATATACTTCAACTGAGAAAATGAACGCTCAGCTGAGCAATTTGTGACCATTAATGTTAAAAATATACGAAAGGCAATTTCTACATTTGGGAAGGCACACTCAACATTGTCTTCTACAATTATTTTATAAAGTTCAGCATGACTGAATCTTGTTTTTACATTTTTTTTTGCACTGAACTTATGGCACACATATGATTGAAACTGCTGAAGCTCAGCAGAGAAATTAGTGTTCAAGTCATCTGGGTAAGCATCAATCATCTTTTTACAACCCTGAGAATACCTTTCAATTTCAGTAGATGATGAAGTGGTGACATTATGTGGCACATCACTTAGAAAAGAAAATCTCTCTGCTATTTCTTTGTATATCTTCTCATCTCAGTTTCAAGTTTGTCAACAATTGTGTAAAAGGTGGTGATAAGAAATTTATCTCTGGCATTCAGATATACTTCTGGTGCATTTCCGTCATTGGGTACCTTCTTTCTGATACGTTTGCGAGTTTGAGCTGCCTTGTAATCAACATCTGGTAGCATTTCCTTTGTAGCTGCTTCATATCTTTCAAATTCATCTCGTGAAGTGCACAGTTGGTCAGCTAATGATCCATACAGATCTGCACATGTTTTTAAGTTCACATCCTTATTCTGTAGAACTTTGCTTACTCTATGAAAATTTTGCAAAATCTCATCCCAAAAATTCAACATAAAAACGAATTCTAGCTCTTGCATCTTATTTGCAATATTATTTGCTTCTCTTCTAGTGTCTCCCTTTTGTGACTGGTCTTCAGCTATACATTCTAACGCTTCTAAAATTTTAAGGAAAGATTTCAAAATTGCTGCTGTTGCCATAGCATGTGCCTCCCATCTGGTATCAGAGAGGGATTTTAAGACACTTTCATTTCCAATACAACCTTTAAGAATTTTCCACCTGCTGGTTGAGGCTAAAAAAAAGGTATAGAGCAACTGCACTGTAGAGAAGAAATTAACCGCCTCTTGACAGCAGTCAACAGCACTTCGGCCTACCAGATTTAGTGAATGGGCTGCACAGGGCACATATATAGCAAACTTGTTTGTTTCTAAAATTTTTTGCTGCATCCTCTTATAACGCCCAGACATGTTGGCAGCGTTGTCGTAAGATTGACCCCTACATTTTGAAAAGTTTAGCTTACAAACTTCACGTAAGTACTGCAACACCGGATTTGCCATTTCCTCACCAGTATGGCTTTTCATTTTCAGAAAGGTTAAAAAGCGTTCAATAGACTGTCCATCTTTTAAGTACCTAAGTACAACACTTAACTGATCGATATGTGATAGATCTGGTGTTGAATCAACTGACAAACTAAAATAACCAGAAGATTTTACTTCGTCAACAATGAGTGCGTGGACCTTTTGAGCCATTAGTTGAATGAGTTCCTCACAGGTGGTTTTGGACAGGTAAGAAGGATTTCCTTTGCCAGAATTTCCATATTTCAAAGTGTGACCTGCTAAAAATGGATCAAACCGGCTTATGAGCTCAAGCAGCCCTAAAAAAATTCCCATTCTGCAATGATCCAAATCTTTCTTCTGTTCCTCGAAAAGACAAGCCACGTTCAGCTAACGTACAAATAACAGCTATGACACGCCTCAAGACATGTTCCCAGTAATCACACTCTTCCTGAATTTTTTTTCCAACTGTTGTCCCAACCCCGCACCTTGTCTGCGAGTTAAGTATGTTAGCATAGAGTCTCGGTGAGTAGTGCTTTTTCATGATGATCAATTACAATAGTATTTCGCCAGTCACTGAACCCTTCTCTTATAACAAAATGTGAGACATTTTAGGAGCAAACAGTTTACAAACATAACAGTAAACTGATCCTGTTGATGGTGAATACAATAACCACTCTCTCTTGTATTTCTCACCATTGGCTTTTGTCCCAACGAAAAGTTTTTGTGAACAGTATCTTGCTGGTTTGCCACTACTGAAATGCCGGTAAGACTTGTCAAATGGCCCATTGTGGTGTTGACAGTCACTGGGTCCACAAGCAATCCAATAAGCCACATCATCAGCAGAGAAATCAAGCCACAACCCTGGATCTTTTGCTATATTTACTTCATCTTCTGCAGACTGATTCATTTCACCACCATCACCATGGTCCACTAAACTTTCATTTTCAGCAATTATTCAACCCCAAGAATGTCTTGTAAAGCAACTTGAATCAACATTTGCAGTAGAGGTATCAAGAGAATTTACAGGCAAAGTGAGATCAGTAGTGAGACATGTGGTAGATGAACCTGCTTGTGACACCTCGGTGATTCCAACGTCATCATATTTTGATTTTGAAGTGATCAAAGTGGTATTTGTGTCCACTTCTGATGACGGAGATTGGTTTTGATTCAGAATCGGTATATCATGTTGACGTTGTGGTCGTGGAACTTGTGTGAAGAAATCAGTCAGCTTTGCAGTCTTGGACTCTAAATCCAAAGTCTTCTCTGTTTCTCTTTTGATAGTTTTCGCTTTTGTGCACCACTTAACTGAACACGTTTCATCTTGGTTCTTGGGGTCTGTAAAATACAGAAATAAAAAGAATATTTTATTTGTATATTATGTGGCAATCAACACAGTTACACATATCACAATCTTGGCTTTGTTCTTTTATTCTCAGAAAGACAAAATGGGAACCGTACACAACCAAAGTGGCAATTTAAATATAAGTGGCAATTAAATATAACTCAACCGAAATATCAACTCGAAATGTTGAATACAAATCAAATCGAAAGAAGGAACCAAAAGAAGGAACCGAAAGAAGGAACCGAAACCTATAAAATAAAAATACTTAACATTAGAATTAATAATACGCAATCTATAAAAATATCAATATTAACATTTCACTATTAACGAGCCACATTTTATATTTACATTTATTTATTTATTTAAAACACAATATTTAATTATAGGAAATATGAACATTTGCTTAGGGCCTAAATTGTCCTAACTACGTTTGATGTTATATATACATTACAAATTATTCACTCTGGTTATTACAATCTAAATTCTTTTATACTGTTATGACAATAGATAAATAAATTATAAAATAAAGATACGTGTATGATAAAATATTGTTATATATACAAATAAAGTACACTTCATAGACTTACCCTAGAGAAGAAGAGAGAGCAACAGATAAACTTCTTCAACGCTAATTAACTTAGGTCAGTATATCTTATTATTATAATGGCCGTGATAAACATCACTTGATACAACAGCAATATAGAGAGTTTATAGTTTCTTTTATTTTAATATTAATTTATATTACAATTCTATAAACCTAAATCTTTCTGTAAAACAATACCAAATGATTATGTAAAATATATATTTAATATTATATGCACAAATCACACGTTCAGAATAACTTCCTATAGCACACGAAAATATTTAATCTATATGTATTTTTAATATGGCGCTCAAAGATTTGATATAAACAAAATAATAACGCAAAGCGTAAAGTGTGTGATTACAACGAAATATATTTATTCTCTCAAAAGGGTTGTTGTTCACTACAAATTCAAACAATGAAAAAAAATAAATACTATATATGAATATATATAATTCAGTTTTCAACAGCTTATAGGCTATAAGCCGCGATTATAATAGTATAATAAATCCATGGTAAATCCGACAATGGAAAATTTCTGTGGTGCCCCCCTTCCCTTGATGCCCTAAGCACGGGCTTATTTTGCTTAATGGTTAATCCGGCCCTGCCCGTAAGTCTGGACCTATAGGGATTTATAATATATTTTTTTATTATGTTATTATTATTATTTTATTATTATTATTTTTTAATTATTTTTTATTATGATTTGTATTTGTGGGGCCACTTGAAAGCCAAAGTGTACGAGGTCAAACTTCAGAACATTTTCCACCTTAAAGCACGCATTGTGGAGGCGTGTCAAGAAATTTCTGCGACTGTGATTCAGAAAGTGCTGTCGCAGTGGAGATTGCGTCTTCAACTATGTGTGCGACACAACGGCGGACACTTTGAACAGATTATGTAATAAATTTTTGGACTATTTTGTAATTTTATTATTTTTCCCTATGGGTCCAGACTTACGGGACACCCTGTATATATATATATATATATATATATATATATATAAAATCGTGTAGATTCGTAAGTTAGTAAAGGTTTAAAGTTGCACACGGACTCTACAAACAGCTATATTAGTATTGTTGCATAATGATTTAATATACGAGAGATTGGTGGGTGGGAAGGGGAATGAGGGTGTGTGGAGGATGGTTGTGTAATGTCTATTTTTGGTTCAAATTCACTAGTATATAAAAAGTTGTATTGTGGTATCTTTATATATAGACTTGCATTAATCATAATGGAACCTTATTATAAAACTAGTAAACATAGAATTCAACGCTGTTCATTATCATATTACTCGTTTATCTTTATGAACACAGATATTAAATTATAATTTGGGGCCGTTCAAAAATTACGTAACGATATTTTTGCAAAAATTTGACACCCCAGATGCCCCAGAAACGTTCTGTAACGCTAGACCAGGCACTCCCTAAGATATTATGTAACACTTCCCCTACCCCACACCCGACACGCTACGGAACGTTACGGCGGGGGAGGGAAGTCAGGTTTTAGCAAAAATAGCGTTAAGTAATTTTTGAACTGCGCCTTACCTGTATGTCAATGTTATATGTTGTTGGACACGGTTGTTCCCCTCCACCGCACCTTCCCTCAGTTGGGGTACCTTGACTATCGCTGCGGCGTTGCCACATGTATGGAGTCGCCTGTGAGGCGAGGAACATTACACATGCGGGCAACTGTACATTACATTAGCATTTTAAATGGACCCAAAAAACTATTGTTTGCGGTTTGGAGCAGCTTAAGGACCAAATTAAATAATATTAAATATCAGTAGTCCATTTAACAATTGTATGTTATTGTATTATTGTACTATTTATTTTGTACTAGTTATTGTACTATTGTAATGGTTGTATTATATTAATGTATATTTTTGAGCAATAAAGACTTTTGACTTCACTAGTTTTAAATGCAGGTGGCAAAGATACAGACCCCATTTCTGAAGCCAGTTCGTCCTTTCCCCCATTATCGTGAGTCGACTTTTGGTAAATTGTATAACATCGCATCATCAGCATCCACAAAGCACGGTGACACAGCAGAAACACACTCATTTCTTAGTTTATTCTTCCACCATGGTTTGTTTACACCACTCCACTACAACCACTACGCCAGCCAATCTCACATTAACTCTAATAATTTCTCCTTACTTTTTTACCAAAAATAATTACGTAAACACAATATACACATCTAAATGCTACAGTCTCTCTCTTATCTATCTATCTATCTATCTACCTATCTATATATATATATATATAATATATATATCATATATATAATATATAATTATATATAATATCTATACAGTATATATATATATATATATAGTGTGTGTGGGGTATATATATAATAATATATATATATATATATAATATATATATATATATAGTGTGTGTGTGTGTGTATATATAAATATAGAGTGTATATATAAAACCAATGAAAGGATTCCAATATCCCGTTGTATATAAAAAAGACAATTAAGATTGTTTATAAATTGTTGATCTTGCAGACTGGAAAGGAATACGATTCGTTACGGAAACATTCATGACTGAAAAAGGTGACTCTATAATTCAAGTACATTTCTTTATAAAGGTTGTAAGACAATAATTCATCTCTAATAAACAGAAAGGACATTTCAGCAAATTAACTACTGCCTTCGAATGAATCACAATTTCCTGAATCATGAAGGCTAAACGTTTCGTTGATCATGAAAAGCGCACTGCCACTATTACTTTTGTAAAATTAAAGCCCATAACTTGTCCGATATAAAAAGGGGGGAACATCGTGACAATCCCATTTCTCTTTTACCTTTTCCAGATTTGGCATGAAAAACACTTGGCAGATGCTGAACAAGCCCTAAAAATCTAACGTTTTTATTGAAATTTTAACTTCATACTTCATACATGCGTTTCTTCGCCGTAAAAAAGCGCTTTCCGCCTTCTATTTTGATTCAGATATTTTAACATCATCACCAATAACTTTTTAATCATTCAAATATAATATTATGCAGTATTAATAAAATTTTCGTCCATACTCCAATATGAACGGCTGCAAGTTGATCCTTTATAGAAAAATGATTCCCATTTTCTATCGAAATATTGTTTTGTATTAAATGTTCAAACATTAAAAACAAAATAAATTGAATTGTTGAAACATGACTGAAATAATGAAATAATTTCAAACGGTAGCTCAAAATATGTTTTCAATTATTTCCCAAACTTTTGAACGACATGACGAAGCTTTACTGATTTAATAATGAATGCTGCAATTAATTTAGCTCATGGCTAACTATTTGTTTAAACTTTTTACAGTTTTGTATTGTTTCGTATATATATATATATATATATATATATATATATATATATATATATATATATATATATATACATATGTGTGTGTGTGTGTGTGTGTGTGTGTGTGTAAAAATGAACAATGAATAATCAATATTCATTTTTACATAAGAACCGAAATCGCTTAACGCGAGTTTGGATAATAATTTTCCTTGTAGCTTCCTCTTTTTGTTTGTGTCACAACCCTACGATCTACCGTTTCTATGGTTTAGTCGTATCCATTTTCCATTTGTTATAGAAGTTATTATAATTAATTATGATTGTCTTGCATCTCACCCTCGACCCTAGATTATGCATACACATTGCATATAACAGGATTCGAACCCGTAGTTGTACTTCTTAGTCATTAATACCCACTCTTTGTCTCTAATTCGTTCTTGTAAATCTTCCTAATAATGATTTGTACTATACGTACAAATTCAATAACTATGATTCATAAATTAACTTAATTCTCTTCACGTTTTCCATACCTTGAACACTGAATCACGTGTTTAGTATTTGGACATCTTCTGTATTCAATGTACGATAAATTCTTTAATAATAATAATAAAAAAAAAATCTCTGTACATCATTATTTATGTTGTTTCCTACTTATTGTCTAACTGATGCCTATCAACTTATCAGTCCATATTTTACGCGTGTTTATATTACGCACACAACCTATTGTGTTACGTACATGTAAAATACGTCCACATGTATTTTTTTTTCTTTTAAGTGCGTTCACCCCTCACAAGATATTCATAAATGCTTAGGTAAGTGATCGAATTCGCTAATCACAGCAAAATCGAACGCTTCTAAGATAAATATCTCCTCTCACTCTGATCCAAATTTATAACATATTATAACATAATATAACATATTATGTTGTATATAAATTATCTCGTATGTACCCATGTACTTGTGTTGTACTAATAACCATATATAATAAACATATATTATAACCATATATAAATATAAAAAAACACTGTAAGAATGGTAAACGACGTAATGTACTTCAATGAAACTGTAATTAAATGTAATGATTTAATATATAATGTAAGAATGTACTTTAATGGAACTGTAATGGACAATCATAAGCGAATGTGAAGTAATCCATAATCGCAATCATAATTGTAATAGACCAAAACGAAAATGTGCTCAGTGGTGTACTTAAATTGTACTTATGTACTACTACGAAATGATATCACCTTCAGAAATGAAGACGGCAAAAAAAAAAATACGATTAGTCTTTATTTTTATTTTTTTAAATTTTATTTGGAATCTTTCAAACATCTTATCATGTGTTTAAAAGTGGGGAACTTAACCTTCAACTGCCTTCCCCCAACATTTAGGCTTATATGATACATGTATTTGTAAAATGAACTTCACTTCATTACGGCACTCTTCTTTGGTCACTACTACGAGACTCCCTTGTTAGCAGCCTCGCTGCGGGGAGGGGCAGAGGCCCCTTGCCTCCTTAAATTTTTAGAGTCCGGCCTGAGCCATGGTCGAAGGAGGTCGAACCTCTACCCCTGTAAATTCAGAGCACTACCTGTACATTTTTAGAAGTAAACTACAGTAAAAGAAGTTTTTTTTTTGTCTTTTCCTTCGAGCCTTGTTCTCTTCAGGAATTTAATCAGTAAAGTCGGTAAGTTTAGTACCAAGAGAAAGTATTAGAGTATTATAGAAAGAGAAGAATTAACAACTGTCGACCCTATAGCGAGAGAAAAGAATTAGAATGTTATAGAAGAAAAGTATCGCGAGAAAATATCCGTTGCTGCCTCCCAACAAGAACGCCTCGTCGATACGAGACAACCCAAGCACCATAGAAGATATTGGGTCAAACAGTCTGGCGACCCTATAGCCAGGATAACTATTTGGCGACCCTACTACCAAGATTAGAAGAAGATTTTAAGAAGAGGATTTTAACAAGTGGCCACTCTTTGGCCAGGATAGAAATTACCCTGCATCAGGATAAAACCAGTTGACCGGCGTGTCACGACTTCCAGTTCGTAACATCCACCCTTGAACCGGTGTGTCACGACTCCAAGTTCTCCACGCCTAGTTTTCATCCAAGAAGACGTAGCCAGCAAGACACGTTTTCAGGACACGTCTCTAAGGATTTCGCCTTAGAAATTTTGTTAAGTACAGAGTTGTTTTTTTTTAAGTAATTGTAAACATTTGAAAAGTCAGTATTATTAACAGTTAATTTAGTATTGAGCCAGAATTAACACAAAACACAGTGAACACTTCAGACACCAGTGATACATTTTTTTTAGTGAAACAGTAATTTTGACAGAAGTTAAATGTAACAGAATTTAAATGTAACAGAATAAATTTCAGAGTTAATTTCAGAGAGTTTATTTCAGAGAGTTAATTTCAGTTATTTTCACTATTATAGTCAGTATAGAATAATTTTATTTTATGTACCAAACATAATAGTACCGTACCTTCTCGTACATTCGAGTGAAATGTTGTTTACATTTTTTATTTTTGTTTACATTTTTTTTCAAATTATTGAATTGAATTGACTTGCAAATTAAGAAAGAGAGAGTTTATAGAGAGTTTATAGATTTAGAGAGATACTCGAAGTAGTTTCGAATCAGTTTTAGTTGCAAATAAGTTGCAAATCAGTTTTCAGTTTCAGTTGGTTGCATCCAAGAGGACAACCAAACCCCAGAGATTTATAAAGATACTTGAAGTAATTTCGAGTCAGTTTTAGTTGCAAATCAGTTGCAAATAAGTTCCAAGTCAGTTTTTGTTGCAAATAAGTTGCAAATCAGTTTTCAGTTTGTTGCATCCAAGAAGGACAACCAAACCCAGAGAATAGTAGACTCCACTGATAGCAGTTCAGTGTAGTCCATTTTAGTTAGTTCAAGTCAATAGGTTGCATCCAAGAGGGACAACCGCCCCAGAGATTTATAGAAATACTTGATAAGAGTTCAAGTCAATAGGTTGCATCCAAGAGGGACAACCGCCCCAGAGATTTATAGAAATACTTGATAAGAGTTCAAGTCAGAAGGTTGCATCCAAGAGGGACAACCGCCCCAGAGATTAATAGAAATACCTGATAAGAGTTCAAGTCAGAAGGTTGCATCCAGAGGGACAACCGCCCCAGAGATTTATAGAAATACTTGATAAGAGTTCAAGTCAGAAGGTTGCATCCAGAGGGACAACCGCCCCAGAGATTTATAGAAATACTTGATAAGAGTTCAAGTCAGAAGGTTGCATCCAGAGGGACAACCGCCCCAAAGATTACAGAAGTCAGTTTTGAAGAAGTCAGTTTTCAAGAAGTCAGTTTTGAGTCCCAAGTCATTTCAATGCAGTCAATTGAATTCAAAAAAAATTTTTGTAGTTTAAGAGAATTTAGTTTAAGAAAGTGTAATTTAAGAGAATTTAATTCAACCTTTTTTTTTGTTGTAAAAGATAAGAATTAAATTCAACCAGAATTGACCGGTTTGCGTCTTTAGTTTAACTTTCTTTTTTTTGTTTGTAAGAAGGAAATTGACCGATTTGTCTTTTCTTTTCATGCCATTGTTGCGTATATAAATATACAGTTATGTATTTTATTATTTGTAACCAAAGCCATTTTTACAAAAGTTGTAACGATTTTGCTAATTATTGTAATGTATATGAGGAACATGCCGTCCCTCCATTTTGTTTGAACTCTTTTAATTTTTGTTCTAAGTAGTGTGACAAGCAATCTTTTTTTAAAAGAGCAAAGTGCTCACGAAAAGACGTAATTGTCAATTTCAGACTTATATTCCCTGCTTAGTCACTCAATTCCCCCGAATGTCGTACTCCAAACTTTATCTTTTTATTTTATTTTATTTTAACACCCCAACACCAGTTGAACCCAGTGTCAACCAGAGAAATGATTCAACCATGGTTAATTCCTTTTTGGTACTATGGAACATAACCTCAATTTATGTTACGTTGTTTTTTTTTATTTTTAAGTATACTATATGTTTAGTTCATTAAAATACATAATTGATTTCTATTTTTAATTTGTATTCTTAATTTTCTTAATTCAATTATCGTACCGATACTTCTGGTTAATGTTAATGGGTATATAGTTCATATATAGCTAGGAATGTTACTAGTCGAATTGAATTCCATCTTCAAAATTTAATTTTTAATACCGCTAGATTTACTTTTATTACTTGTAAGGTCCTCTAAGTACGTTATTTTTTTATTACCTTAATACGTGTAACTGATTTAATTAAATACTTAAATACTGCCTTGAACTTAAAGGATTTTATAATAATAATAACCCTTAAACGTTTACACACACGTATGCACACTATATATACTATATATATACAAACCTTATGCTAAAATTATTGGATATCACAATAAACTATTTCATTGCGTGTAAGTGCTAACTATGCTATTTATATAGTCTTAATCATTTTTGCTTACTATATATAAATTTTTGCTCAGGCATTTATTCAGTTAATTTAACAATCCTCTCAGCTAATCTGTCCCTCAAAATTGTAAGATACACACTTTGTACCTAATACACACAAATACACACTAGACCACAGGTCTATACATCATCCATTACGTAATTCGTTTATTACCTACAATAGTAAATAAAATTAGTTATAGACTGTACGATCAGGGTAACTTTGGAAAATAATTTATATTTTTCCCTTTTACCTACTATTCATTATGTATGTAATTTTCCCAACAGAAACATAAATTTTTTTTAAAAAATTAACAATATCATTCTTTGTCTAACTTAATTGTTGTATAAATTAACGTATTAATCCTTTTATTCTGTTTGCATAAAATTAAAGTTTTAATCTTTGAATTTTTATATTTTATAATAGCCCTCTAAGCGAGTGTCATGTTAAAAATTTGATTACTCTGCATTGTACCCAACCACCCGAACTCACTTGTTCTGTATAAAAATTTGCAATGTAAAAAAAAATTCGTAATCTAACTTGAAGTAGTTAGGATGTTATTTTCTCATTTGTATTGTATTAATTGTACCCTATTAGATTATTGTATAAATATCATTTTTTAAAGGGGAGAGCAATGTAAAAATGAACAATGAATAATCAATATTCATTTTTACATAAGAACCAAAATCGCTTAACGCGAGTTTGGATAATAATTTTACTTGTAGCTTCCTCTTTTTGTTTGTGTCACAACCCTACGATCTACCATTTCTATGGTTTAGTCGTATCCATTTTCCATTTGTTATAGAAGTTATTATAATTAATTATGATTGTCTTCCATCTCACCCTCGACCCTAGATTATGCATACACATTGCATATAACAGGATTCGAACCCGTAGTTGTACTTCTTAGTCATTAATACCCACTCTTTGTCTCTAATTCGTTCTTGTAAATCTTCCTAATAATGATTTGTACTATACGTACAAATTCAATAACTATGATGTCATAAAGTAACTTAATTCTCTTCACGTTTTCCATACCTTGAACACTGAATCACGTGTTTAGTATTTGGACATCTTTCGTATTCAATGTATGGTAAATTCTTTAATAATAATAATAATAAAAAAAACATTCTCTATACATCATTATTTATGTTGTTTAGTACCTATTGTCTACTGATGCCTATCAACTTATCAGTCCATATTTTACGCGTGTTTATATTACGCACACAACCTATTGTGTTACGTACATGTAAAATACGTCCACATGTAATTTTTTTTCTGTTAAGTGCGTTCACCCCTCACAAGATATTCATAAATGCTTAGGTAAGTGATCGAATTCGCTAATCACAGCAAAATCGAACGCTTCTAAGATAAATATCTCCTCTCACTCTGATCCAAATTTATAACATATTATAACATAATATAACATATTATGTTGTATATAAATTATCTCGTATTTACCCATGTACTTGTGTTGTACTAATAACCATATATAATAACCATATATAATAACCATATATTATAACCATATATAAATATATAAAAAAAACTGTAAGAATGGTAAACGACGTAATGTACTTCAATGAAACTGTAATTAAATGTAATGATGTAATATATAATGTAAGAATGTACTTTAATGGAACTAATGGACAATCATAAGCGAATGTGAAGTAATCCATAATCGCAATCATAATTGTAATAGACCAAAACGAAAATGTGCTCAGTGGTGTACTTAAATTGTACTTATGTACTACTACGAAATGATATCGCCTTCAGAAATGAAGACTCGGCCAAAAAAAAAAAATACGATTAGTTTTTATTTTTATTTTTTTAAATTTTATTTGGAATCTTTCAAACATCTGATCATGTGTTTAAAAGGGGGGAACTTAACCTTCAACTGCCTTCCCCCAACATTTAGGCTTATATGATACATGTATTTGTAAAATGAACTTCACTTCATTACGGCACTCTTCTTTGGTCACTACTACGAGACTCCCTTGTTAGCAGCCTCGCTGCGGGGAGGGGGCAGAGGCCCCTTGCCTCCTTAAATTTTTAGAGTCCGGCCTGAGCCATGGTCGAAAGAGGTCGAACCTCTACCCCTGTAAATTCAGAGCACTACCTGTACATTTTTAGAAGTAAACTACAGCAAAAGCAGTTTTTTTTATCTTTTCCTTCGAGCCTTGTTCTCTTCAGGAATTTAATCAGTAAAGTCGATAAGTTTAGTACCAAGAGAAAGTATCAGAGTATTATAGAAAGAGAAGAATTAACAACTGTCGACCCTATAACGAGAGAAAAGAATTAGAATGTTATAGAAGAAAAGTATCGCGAGAAAATATCCGTTGCTGCCTCCCAACTAGAACCCCCGTCGATCCGAACCGACTCAGGGCCATAGACGGAGGGGTTAACATATATATTACAGTCAATGTGTGAAACCAGTTATTTTACGTAATGTTTAAAAATTTCAGGTATTTCGCGCAATGAAGGTCTTTACTCCTTTCTATTGTAATCGATACTGAACCAACGTGTGGGATGAGTGTAGGCTATATTAGGCTATAACACAAAACCGGTTTTATCTGTTTACCTCTACACAATCTGGAATAGGATGGGGATATCAAGTTACAACACAAAACCGGTTTTATCTGGCTACCTCTACACAATCCAGAATTATTCAAGTGGTGGCATTACTTTTCAGCCCACTCTCGAATATTATATGTGTTTGTAAGTAGTGGTGTGTGTGTGTATATATATATATATGTGTGTGTGTGTGTGTATATATATATTATATATATAATATTATATATATATATACCATGTGGCAGCTTACATGATATTATATTATAAGCTATACATCAGTACGTTAGTAACGAGCGTGCATCTCTGTGATTCGCATGTGTACTATCTTATTCATAATGATCCTAGTTGTGAATGTTGTATAACACTGAACAACAAATTTTTACTTTTATTCTGTCTCAGCAACAAACAAAGCTGGTCTATATGAAATCGACGCTGTTGATTCCGAAAATATTATTCATTTTGGCGTATCACGCATAGTTTCCATGAAATCTTAAAAAAATATTATATAATTATTGTATATTGCACATAATATGTATAATATGTATAATATTGTATAATAGATGTAATTAAATATTATACAAAATATTAAAAATATTAACATCACACATACTATATAAGAGTAGCAATACACACGACATAATAAGACAAACATCACATGTGGTCAGAGTTGCGAGATAATAAAATAAATGAACAGCTTTTACTACAAAAATTGAATATTTTTTCCAAAACAAAAAATGGAAATTTCTCAAAACCTATACGTGATAGGAAAATAATAAGACCATTTTTGTAATCTGCGTTAAAATCTCTATAATAATGACTTAAAACATTTCATGCGACAAAATCAATGTTCAACAGTGTAATTAACGAAGGACAGTGTATGGATATTTATTATGGTAATATTGAGGAAGCGTTAGAAATCGAAGAGTGCTTACGTACATTTGAAATACAAATATTTAATAACGATAACAACACCATTGGAATGGACGACTGTAAATCTCTCGACGTATCCGAAAACCAGAAAGGGGATACCAATACCAACACGAAGGTATCTTCTGGAGTTTCAGATTCTACAGAACACGGAGATAATTTCAAATCAACAATTAATGACTTTCAGGGCAATGATAGACGAACATCATCAGTGCAGTCAATATCCGGAACTACTTCAGGAAGTTTCTCCGAGTGTATTTCAGATTTGACGAATCCATCGAAAACAAAGGTGTGAATTTGTCTAACGAATATAATGTCAAGACCAATGAAGGAGATAATATTCAGTCAGGTATGGGATATACTGCAGACAGATGTAGTACAGATAACGATGATAATGTATCGATCAGAACAGTTATTCAGCAGCAAGGAAGTAATGGAAGAAATCGGAACAAAAGAAACATACGTGAAAGCATTGAAGGGAACGACCGAAGACCGAGAAAGTTTGGAAGGCAGTGTCCTGGGGATGTGGTCGTGGGAAATGGAAACGACGTTATTATACAACCATGTAACAACGGGGACGTGGGAGATAGAAAAATCGATGGACAAATCATCCCCAAGGAAGAGGAAGATGCCACCGGAACATATTTTCATGACTCAGGTAAGGAAGCAGAAATCTTCGAACACTCAAACTCCAGCAGTCTCTACAGTTTTACCATCCACGAATTTTCAACACCAAGAAGTTCAAACAGAAACAGACAACCATCTTTTATCAGTTTCGACCACAAGGACCATAAACATGTCGTCTACTACGGATTTGACTCAGATAAATCCCGACAGCGCAAAAGAATCACCGACTTCCTTCAAGTATCGCATGAAGGAGATACAGAAGCAGGTGCAGCAACGATCCGAATATACAGTCCTAGAAAGTTCATTCTTTATCTCTTGCGTAAAGATCTCGAGAGCGTCCGTCATTTTGGAAATGGTATTAAAAGAATAGACACATATATAGATTATGTGACAAATGCAGAAATTGTTACATTTGATGATGGTACGAAATCATATATACAGTACAGTAAATGGAAGAGAAACGAACCCAATGTAAATAGAAGCAAATACAGGCAAATAGAAATATGTATACAACACTAAAAGAAATATACAAGATCGTATAAAACCACGTAGTTTAAAGGAATTTCAATGAATTTTGGCACATAAAAAAATTGATACATATGAATTTCTGCAAGAACAATACGGTACTACGTGAGCAGAGCTGGGCACTTGCGTTTTTTTTTGCGGTACTGCGGTACTGCGGTACTACCGCACTACCAAACCGGTACCGCATAACGCAGTACCGCAAAGGATCGCTGAAAGTACAGCCTGTACTTTCAGCGATCCTTTGCGGTACTGCGTTATGCGGTACCGGTTTGGTAGTGCGGTAGTACCGCAGTACCGCAGTACCGCAAAAAAAACCGCAAGTGCCCAGCTTTGTACATGAGAACCACTCATACGTAAAATAATAGCAATGTAGGGTATAATGAAATCCGAACGGACGACGTCAAATCCACGGATTATAAACATTACAAATGATGTTAAACGATGCTTCATTAAGTAAAGATATAATGAAGTGAATCGATGTATTCTTCTTGAATATTAAATACATAGATTTCTATGTTAAGTTTCATGTCATACGTGACGTGAAACTTAACAAAATAAATACGTTTGTCATTAAACGTAAAAGAAATACAGGTTAAAGTCTATGCATTAACGCATTGTTAACAAACTGTAAACCAGAACCATTACTACGTATCAACGACAACTCCGCACTTTATTTACAACATCTGCCAGATGCCGCGTGTATTATTTGAAGAATCGTATATTATAGTACAATTAAATGTAGAACAAATGAAGTTAATATATGAGGGTGGATCTATATGCCTTATAAATTTCAAAACTAAAATAAATTAGGACTAAGAAGAAATAACAGTAATATACATAAGAAAAGATTACTAATAAAATTAATAATAACAACTACCCAAAGATAATATTAAAAAGTAAAAATAAAAACGTACATGTAATGCGCCTCGGTGGTGTAGTGGTCAGCATCGCTGACTACGAATCCATCGGCCCCGGGTTCGAGACCCGGTGAAGGCAGGCGGCGCGCAACAAAACCCAGCTGTTCATCCTTCCACACAATAAAAAAAAGGAAAGTGGTTGGTAGATAAATGGGTACCCTGGGTGGCCTAGTAGTTAAGACGCTGGACTGCTGGTGGGGCGTGATTCGGATTCCACGTTAAACTGTAGGTCTAAGGTGGAGTGAAAAGCTTGACCTTCGTCAGAATGAAAAATTCGGGCGGAAGCTAACCAAAGGTTAATAAAAAAGATATCCTAGACATTTGAAAGCTTTGAAAGACGTTATCATAGGCCCCTTAACAAAAAATTTTAATAAGTCACTGGAAGCGGGAATTATTCCTGAAGACTTCAAATTACCTAACGGTATACGCGGTCAGGTAGCTAACTGGTTAGAGGAATGGGTTCGTGCCAGGAAACAGAGGGTCGTTGTTAATAGTACGGAATGGGGGTGGCTGGATGTAGATAGTGGTGTCCCACAGGGTTCAGTATAGTGTAGGCTTGACCAGTAACGTGTCAAAATTCGCGGACGATACTAAAATAGGTGGTAAAGTTCTTAACGTGGACGATAGAAATAGGCTCCAAGACGATGTAAATAGGATTATGGAGTGGACGGATAAGTGCCAGATGCAATTTAACGTAGACAAATGTAAAGTTTTACATATATGTTCTCGTAACAACAATTACACGTACACGATGGATGATAGACAGTTAGCGAGCGTTGACGAGGAAATAGATTTAGGCGTACGCGTATCTAAGGCTTTAAAAGGTAGGAACCAGTGCCTGGAGTCTTGCGCAAAAGCTAATAGGATGTTAGGCTTCATAGCGCGTAATTTCGAATTTAAATCGAAGAATATTATATTGCCCCTTTACAAGTCCCAAGTCAGACCTCATTTAGAATATGCCGTTCAGTTTTGGTGCCCGTATTTGTGTGAGGATATTGATAGGTTGGAATGGGTTCAGCGACGCGCCATGAAACTAATTCCGTCACTACGCAACAAGTCTTACGAAGATAGGATTAAAGAGATAGACTTGCATTCACTCGAAACTAGGAGATTAAGGGGGGAGCTCATTGAAGTTTTCAAAATCGTTAATAAAATCGATAACGTAAATTTTGACAAATTGTTCATTTTCGATAATAGCAATACTCGTAATAAGGGATTAAAATTACATGGCAGACCTTTCATTACTAACATCGCTAAAAACATTTTTACGTTTAAAGTAATTGATAAATGGAATAATCTTTCCCCGTCTGTCGTGAACTCTACCAGCGTTAATATGTTTAAACACCGTTTAGAGAGGCATTTTAAAAATATTAACGTCGTTTAAAATAATAAAACAATTAGCAACAGGAGCTCTGGGGAGTAATGGTCGAGGATGAGTCTGTTTACGATTAATGCCAGCTTGTGACATGCCAGCGTGTGATATGCCAGCAATAAAATTATATTAAAAAAAAAATTAGACTAACACGAACTTAGATGTAGTTCGTAGCGTAAACTAACCCACTTTTTGGTATAATCTTCATACTTTTTTTTCTTATCCTCTCTTTAATTACATGTCTGTAGTTTGCATGGTATGACAGTATTTGAGTTAAGACTGTGTTTGCATGGTTTGTAAGTAGGGTGGCCAGACGTCCGGCTTTAGGCGGACAGTCCGCCTCACTCTGTCCTTAGGGTGGCCATTTCCAAATTTCCAAAGAGGAGGACACTGCGTATGTGGCCGTACGTTAACATATATATATATATATATATATATATATATATATATATATATATATATATATATGTTAACGTACCGCCACATACGCAGTGTCCTCCTTTTTAAATGGCCACCCTATTTGTAAGAGTTCTTATTTTACTTCTTTTCATCTTTCACCCTTTTCCTTTTCTCTTATACTATTTTTCCGACTTGTTGGCAGTGGCCAGCGGATGATGATGGTGAGTCTTTCTCTCTCTTTTTCTGAATGAATGTTAACCCACGAATGATACTGTAGGTTTTGCTACTTACTGAACCCCTTATTCTCTTCTTTTAACCCCCAACTCTCTTCTTTATCCCGGCCCAACCTTAGAGTGGATCTTAGGGTCTTTGTTAACCTTAGCTTCTGTAGATCTGTAGAGCCTGTTAAACTGCCTTTTGCCTTTAATCAACTCTTGTTAATCATGTGCTAATCTTTTATTTCCCTGTCCCGTTGTACACCTATAATAATAATAAAAGGACGTGTGTGGTGTATGTGTGTGTCTGTCTGTTCCAGCTATAACTCCAAAATGGAAGCAGTTACAAACATGAAACTTCACACACATATTGATTAGGTTCTCAGGTTGTGCACCTGGATGTTAATAAATTAAATAATTAAAATTACACAGCCGTGAAAATTTTGAGCTTCACATTCTGTCAAGATTTCTGGATCTTAAGATTTTCATGACTATAGTTTTACTGACGGAATAATTGAACCCTCAATTACTGTCGGTTCAATTATTTGGTCAATAAAACTATAGAAAAGGACACAGTCATGAAAATCTTGAGCTTCACATTGCCGCCCGTAATAATCTATCTATATTATAATAAGAGAGCTGTCCGTCCGTCAGTCCGTCCGTCACACTTTCAGAAATTGTGAGAAAAAATTGTGAGAAAAAAATTCAGAAATTGTATTACGGGCGGCAATGTGAAGCTCAAGATTTTCATGACTGTGTTCTCTTCTGTAGTTTAGCCTGTCTGTTTTTTGTGTTTGTCTTTTTGTGAAATTTATCCCGGCCAGTAATGGGGAAGGGTGGGGGTGGGGGGTGGGGTAATGGGGAGGGGTGGGGGTTAATGGGGGAGGGGGTTAGCCCCCAAGTTGCATGAATGGGGGTGAGGAGGTTTTGGGAGATACCAGATTCAGAAATGTTGACACAATGTGAAGCTCAAAATTTTCACGGCTGCGTTCTTTTCTGTAGTTTAGCCTGTCTAACCGTCAGCGAAGCGACGGGAACTGTACTAGTAATCTGTAATAATAAAAGGACACAGTTACAAACATGAACCTTCACACACATATTGATTAGGTCCCGAGGTTGTGCACCTGGATGATAATAAATCAAATAATTAATTTTTAAAAATTAAATGACATCATCCAGATCATTACGTCATATATATATATATATATATATATATATATATATATCGAAACCTATGATAAAATTATTGAATACCCGGTTAGGTTCATTGAATGCCAGGTTAGGTCATATGTACGCCCTTGACGATTGGTTAGGTTAAATCGTGATATTTTCGTTACCTTTAACGAAAATATCACGACTGAACCCAACCAATCGTCAAGGGCGTACAATTAACCTAACGGGGCATTCAATTAACCTAACCGGGCATTTAATTAACCTACTCGGTCATTCAGTTGACCTAACCTGGCATTCAGTTGACCTCGTATATATATATATATATATATATATATATATATATATATATATATATAGGGTAAATCAATAAGTATCCGCACTTTTTATTTTCACATCTGATAGATTATAAACACATCACTTCTCAACATAGTCTCCCTGTTTCTCAATACACTTAGTCCAGCGATCTACAAGCTTCCTAATGCCATCACAAAAGAATGTTTTTGGCTGTGTGCGTAGCCAGTCATGCACCGCCTCCTTCAGGTCATCATCGCCTTGGAATCGCTGACCTCTCAAAGAGTCTTTTCGTGGTCCAATCAGGTAAAAATCCGAAGGTGTCAGGTCTGGACTGTAGGCTGGATGGTCGAGAACTTCAAATTTAAGTTCTTGAAGGCATTTTCTAGTCCGTGCAGCGGTTTGAGGGCGCTCATTGTCGTGTAACAGAATAACACCTTCAGTAGTATAGCCGCAAAAGGGTAGAGTGCAGGAATATTGCAATTTATTACGTAATGTTGCAAAGGGGTGGGGGTGTTATGCAACATGTTGCAAAGGGGGTGGGGTGTTGCGAAAAAATCCCTGCAAAGGGGGGTGGGGGATGCTGCAGGTGCAACAAGGAAACTTGGAGGCGGCGTTATCCCCCAAGAGAAAGAAGGAGGAGAGAAAGGAGGAGACGTGTTCACCTGGCAGGAGCCAAGTGCATATTAAGACTTCAGCCGAGTAGGCGTTGTCTTATAGGCGCCTAATCAGCCAGTTGGCTGAATCAGCCAGTTGGCTTAGAAGGAGCCAAGGAGGGAGGGGTACACCTGAAGGGTAGGGAGAGAGAGAGAGTATCGGCCTTTGTTGCCGATTGCAAGGGCTTGGAGGCGGAGTTCTCCCCCAAGCTATTTTCGTATACCTAACCTAAGAGGCCTCTAAGGGGTTTTCCAAAAGGCCAGAAAGAGAAAGGACCAGAGGTTCTTGCTCGGCTGGGAGCCGAGCTTGAATGACTCCGTCATCAGCCTCTCGCTCTTTTATAGACCTCTAATCCGGCTGAGTTGCCAGATAGCGCCATATTTAATAGAAGGCTGAGTTGCCAGATAGCAATATTTAAAACCATATATTAATCAAAATACCACAATATATTTATATGATGGTAGTTAATCAATACAGAATTTCTTTTAATTGTTGGAATTAAGGAGATTCATCTGTTCATTAAATAAATAATTTAAACACACGCTCTTTACACAATAAATCACTTAATTCCTATTTTATTATAAATACCACAATTGAATAACAGTGGGAAAAACGAAAGGAAAAGAAACCTTACGAAGAAAGTTGAAATAAACCAAAACACACGGTCGTCCTCCCTCATTCCCCCCAAACCTCTCACCCCATCTGTGTTTGTGTATATATATATATATATATATATATATATATATATATATATTAGATAAAATATATAACCGTGTCTATTTAATTTTGTCATTCCTTATATATATATAAATGGATTTTCACCTTAAAGTGAATTAAAACATTAAAAAATCACTAAACAATTAAAAGAAAACTTACGAAGATAGGTGATTGTATATATAATAAACGAATGAACAAATAGTGCACACACAAACACAACACACACACACACGAGGAATCGTTTCCCGACTCGAATCACACCTGTTTGCCCAGAGGCCTTTTTGAAATGACCACAATTTGACCTTTCTTCCAGTCTACTCGGGGTAAACATCGCTTCACTCCGATTCTTAATTTTGCTGTTGTATTTTTATTTACGCGTAATTTGTATGGTGTCATATTCTTAGATAACACCTCTGTTATTGAAAGATACACACACAATTATATTAAATAATAATCAGCGAAAGAAACAAGGTGGGCAAACCTGAAAGTACTAATAATTATATATATATATATATATATATATATATATATATATATATATAGAAAGAAAGAGAGAGAGTTTTGTTCATTCTTTTAAAATAAATAAAGGAATGGATATATATATAGGGTGGTACAAATTACAGTAGTAATAATAATAATTAACTCCTTTTCGGCGAATTGGAAAGCTTTTCACCCGACCTTAGACCTACAGTTTAATGTGGATTCAGAAATACACCTCGTCAGGGATTCAGTGCTCACTCTATCACATCATCTCGCTTAAAGTGAATTAAATCAATATTAACAATTCAATTAGCTTATCCAAAGAATTCGCTGTTTAATAATATGTCACAGATCAAATTATAGGACAATCTATGCTCTATATAAATGGCCTTCATATCGTTCGGTACTCTTTTGTATACACTTTACATCCGTTTGATCAGTTATCGAATTCAATCAAGAACACACACACAAACACACACACACACACACACACACACACACAACACACACACACACAAAGAAATCATCGTTAACCACAACATCAATATTAAACTTTCCTTTTCATTCGCGTGCAACTTCCTACCGATGAACTAAGGTGATCCATTTATCTACCAGCCAATTTTTTTCTACTTTTTATTGCCGTAACCGTTGAAGAAAGTGCACTCAAAAAACTCGGAAGAAAATGATTTATAATTTCATCTACTGGAGTTATAATTTCAATAAAGAACAGAGTTGAAATAAATCAGATACAAAGTAAAACTACTAAAATACGCAATACAGAAGTACAAGGGTATGCAAGCGTGCAATCATTCGAAAATTATTACTTGTGCATAAGTTTCTCAGTTTTAATGTTTCCGTTTTAATTACCCCTATTTATGTTTCTCAATTCCAATTATGGATTTTAAAACTTTTAAAATATTCTTGATCACTAGATTGTTGAGGCGAAATTTTCAAGTTGATCCGCCGAATGTACCATAGCCACAAGCGTACTTATTGTTTACATACCCTAATGGAAAAACTGTACGAAAATGAAAAGACATTATATATATATATATATATATATAGTAATGATACTCAACCCACAAAGGAAACAAATTTCCACTACAAAGTTTACTGTTGAGATGATTGAGCGCGAAAGCTGAACCGTGCACCCTTTGCATTAAGCGAAGCAAAACGTGGTTGCGACTTGCAACGAACTATGTACGCCCTTCTAAAGGCCTGGAAGCAGCTGTTACCCTTAAAAGCCCAAATCTCCAAATCTCCAAATCAATATGGCTTCCGTAATAATAGAACAACGGAAATGGCTATTTTAAATCTTATGGAAAATGTAAATATAGCTAAGGAGAACAAAGAAATAATGATATCAATATTTATGGATTTGAGTAAGGTGTTTGATGTAATAGACCATAATATTCTACTTGATAAATTGTATTGTTACGGTTTTAGAGGGGCAATCAGTGATTGATTTAAAAGTTATTTGCCCGATAGATATAATTTTGTATCAGTAAATAAGGTTTGTTCCACTAAAGCGCTTGCCAAACATGGTGTGTCACGGGGCTCAGTGCTGGATCCACTGTTATTTTTATTATATATAAATGACCTTCCACGTTCATCTGATATACTGAACTTCATATTGTTTGCAGATGATACAACTCTCTCTTTTTCTTGCAAAGATGTTAATACAGCTAAGAATATATTTCATTCAGAATTCATCATTGTAATGAAGTGGTTGGTCACCAATAAACTCTTCCTAAATACCAGTAAAACAAATTTCATGATTTTTTACTAATAAAAGAAGTGTATATCTTGATGAGTTTAATGTTAATGAAATCACCATAAAGGAGTGTACTGTAACAAAATTTCTTGGTGTAATGCTAGATAAGAATTTGCAATGGAGTGATCATGTAAATTATATCGCGAAAAATAATGCATACATTTGTCTTAATCGGATCCAAACATTAATGAAGTATGCGTAAAAATAGCAAGATCGGAATGACCATCTGAAAAAGCAAAAATCGACATTTTTTTTCCAAACTTTAAAATGGATATGGGGCATTTTAATGCGTTTTCCATGTACGATCAACGAAAGATAAAAAAGCAGCTTTGAGGATACCAGCAAGCCAAATTTGGAGCAGTCATTAACATTAAAACTCTTTGTGTAAAAGCTCTCTCTCTCTCTCTCTTTTGGGGGAAAAAACAAATATTTTTAATATAAATAATATTCTTTTTATCATAACTCATCCGAGCAGCGATGTTAAGCGACGTTGGATCTGGGTAGTAGTTGGTTGGGGGACCGTCCTCCGCAACAACAACTAATTTACACTCGGTGAAGGGAGTGAAATACACACGCACTTATTTTTTATTTAATACACATATAGATTTAAATAATATCGTCAACACTTTAAAACCATCCTTGAAAAATTCTGAGCAGTTATGTCTTACACTAACCGACACATCTAATATGAATTAAATAAAAAACATTACTTCATTCGCATGTACATGGAAGTGTTACTCATGAAAACCAATATTTTTAATATAAATAATTTCTTTTTAGCAGGCAAAAATTTGCAAATGTGCTGGGAGACCGCAACAACTAATTTACACACGGTGAAGGGAGTGAAATAAATATGCACTTATTTTTTTTTTTTATTGAATACACATCCATTCATTCATTCCTCATCAGTAAAACCTGTGTGGTATATTTTTCTGCGCTTTCTTAGTCGGCTTATACGCCTTTTCGGCACAGGTTGAAAATCATCCGAGCTATCATAGTCAGTAGCATACAACTTGCGCTTCCTGTGGAAACGTCAAGAAAAAGAAAAATATTCTTAGCTCCTTTCATTTGAGAATAATGTATAAATACGCTGCATGTAACGAGATAATTAAGTAATAAATAAATTATGTTGTAGTAGTAATATTTTTCACTATCTGTTAAATGAGATAATCTTGAGCTTATCCTTTAAAACACCCTTATTGTATAAATACATTGCATGTAATGAGATAATTAAGTAATAAATATTTGATGTCGAAAGTGGCGTTCTAGCATTGAATGATGTATCAACTTACTTTGCACTAGGCGGCTTTTCTTCCCTAGCAGACTCGTTGTAGGTAGATAATGCAGCCGGCTTTGCAACATCATGCTTTGCAACAGAGATAGCAGCAGAATGCCCCGGCTGTTCAGTAATCGTGGATGTGCCAATTTTACATTGAGATCGGCTGTGGAGTAAAAATATTTCTTTTCTATAACATAATAAATGCCTACATATATATATATATATATATATATATATATATATATATATATATATATATATATATATATATATATATAGTTTGGAAAAGATTTAATACCGGTTTTAAAATAGATTCGAGACGAAGACCGTCTGGACTGATTTTATAGAAATTCAAGGATTCCAAGTTGATCAGGAAACAAAGGCTGCAGTTTACTCAATTTTACTAAAACGAATCAAAGATAATTTAGAACATGAACAATGCTCAGGCTGTTATTTTAGCGACTAAAATTTTGTGTTGATGTGGATTCGATCTTACCTCTTGTCGGTGTTCTGAGCAGAAACTCTGCGTCTTTTCTGGTATGGTGCAAGGTTTCGTTGCAACCATATTCACTGCTCGAGTCTACTTCACAGTCGTTGTCTTCTAATCTAGATTTACACTCTTCACTAATGCATTCAATGGGTGAATAATCATCTTGGTTGATATTATTGACACCACAATCGAGAGGGCTCACTGGGGTAACGGACACTTCAGGCAATGGTGCGGGCGCTTGAGGTGGGTCGGGTACAATCTCCTCATGTTGCCCTTGTGGCGGGGAAAATATTGTGTAGAGGTAATTATGTGCTGCTTCTAAGTAACAAAACGGGCTTTATGTAACACAGTGGCAACTAATAATGATTTATGCAAAGATGCACCAGCTCTTCTGGAACGTCTGGATGCAATTTTACCAAGCGATATATTTATCAACTTGTGTGCTTCAAACCCGTTTGGAACGTCAGATATCATGTTCACCACCTAGGAATTGGTCAAGGCACAGAGAGCTAACTAACACGACTCTATCCTCTATTTCCAATCTTGTAATGAGTTAAAGTGAAAGTTTCGCCTGCCTTTATACAATGTCGTTCTGACGTCGTTATCAAGCTCCACGCAGGGAATTTCTAGGTAGTAGCATGAATCACGTTGCTGTTCTTTCACCTGTGCGCACACACACACACACACACACACAAAGGAGAAAGTGAAACGCTAATTGAAACATGATTTATTTAATAAACGAAATATTCAAGCTATATATATTTACAAACACGTGTAATAAATAAGTTAACAATAAACACATCAATGATTATATTCAAGACATACATATATTTAAAAACATGTGTAATAAATAAGTTAACAAATGAAATTATGTTAACAAATTCAATTGTTAACTTATTTATTACACGTGTTCGTAAATATATATATACACCTTGAACATAATCTTTGATGTGCCTATTGTTAACTTATTTATTACACGTGTTTGTAAATATATATATATAGCTTGAATATTTATTTTATTAAGTAAATCATGTATCAATTAACGTTTCACTTTCTCCTTTGTGTGTGTGTGTGTGTGTGTGTGTGTGTGTGAGTGTGTGCACAGGTGAAAGAACAGCAGCGTGATTCATGCTACTACCTGGAAATTCCCTGCGTGCAGCTTGATAACGACGTCAGAACGACATTGTATAAAGGCAGGCGAAACTTTCACTTTAACTCATTACAAGATTGGAAATAGAGGATAGAGTCGTGTTAGTTAGCTCTCTGTGCCTTGACCAATTCCTAGGTGGTGAACATGATATCTGACGTTCCAAACGGGTTTGAAGCACACAAGTTGATAAATATATCGCTCGGTAAAATTGCATCCAGACGTTCCAGAAGAGCTGGTGCATCTTTGCATAAATCATTATTAGTTGCCACTGTGTTACATAAAGCCCGTTTTGTTTACTTAGAAGCAGCACATAATTACCTCCACACAATATTTTCCCCGCCACAAGGGCAACATGAGGAGATTGTACCCGACCCACCTCAATAACAGAGATGTTATCTAAGAATATGACACCATACAAATTACGCGTAAATAAAAATACAACAGCAAAATTAAGAATCGGAGTGAAGCGATGTTTACCCCGAGTAGACTGGAAGAAAGGTCAAATTGTGGTCATTTCAAAAAGGCCTCTGGGCAAACAGGTGTGATTCGAGTCGGGAAACAATTCCTCGTGTGTGTGTTTGTGTGTGCACGATTTGTTCATTCGTTTATTATATATACAATCACCTATCTTCGTAAGGTTTCTTTTAATTGTTTAGTGATTTTTTAATGTTTTAATTCACTTTAAGGTGAAAATCCATTTATATATATATATATATAGGAATGACAAAATTAAATAGACACGGTTATTATGATTCTTTCTATATATATATATATATATATATATATATATACACAAACACAGATGGGGTGAGAGGTTTGGGGGAAATGAGGGAGGACGACCGTGTGTTTTGGTTTATTTCAACTTTGTTCGTAAGGTTTCTTTTCCTTTCGTTTTTCCCACTGTTATTCAATTGTGGTATTTATAATAAAATAGGAATTAAGTGATTTATTGTGTAAAGAGCGTGTGTTTAATTAAATTATTTATTTAATAAACAGATGAATCTTCTTAATTCCAACAATTAAAAGAAATTCTGTATTGATTAACTACCATCATATAAATATATTGTGGTATTTTGATTAATATATGGTTTTAAATATTGCTATCTGGCAACTCAGCCTTCTATTAAATACATGGCTATCTGGCAACTCAGCCGGATTAGAGGTCTATAAAAGAGCGAGAGGCTGATGACGGAGTCATTCAAGCTCGGCTCCAGCCGAAGCCCGGACCTCTGGTCCTTTCTCTTTCTGGCCCTTTGGGAAAACCCCTTAGAGGCCTCTTAGGTTAGGTATACGAAAATAGCTTGGGGGAGAACTCCGCCTCCAAGCCCTTGCAATCGGCAACAAAGGCCGATACTCTCTCTCTCTCTCTCTCTCTTCAGGTGTACCCCTCCCCCCTTGGCTCCTTCTAAGCCAACTGGCTGATTCAGCCAACTGGCTGATTAGGAGCCTATAAGACAACGCCTACTCGGCTGAAGTCTTAATATGCACTTGGCTCCTGCCAGGTGAACACGTCTCCTCCTTTCTCTCCTCCTTCTTTCTCTTGGGGGATAACGCCGCCTCCAAGTTTCCTTGTTGCACCTGCAGCATCCCCCACCACGCTTTGCAGGGTTTCTTCGCAACGCCCCACCCCCCTTCGCAACACCCCACCCCCTTTGCAACATGTTGCATAACACACCCACCCATTTGCAACATTGCAACATTACGTAATGAATTGCAACATTCCTGCACTCTACCCTTTTGCGGCTATACTACTCATTCCAACAATCTCCCTCTCCGTTTTGTGCGAATTGCTTGCTTTAACTCATTCCGAAGCATGTCAGAATACGATGTACTTGTTACTGTAGTTCCACGCTCTAAGCAGTGGTTCCCAAACTTTTTTTACTCACGGCGCACTTTAGAACAAGTAAAAATATTTTGGCGCACTTTGTACATAAATTCGAAAATTTATTCAAAAGAGGTATTTATACATACTTTATTACGAATTTCAATTTTTATTTTTCACATTTTGAAATATAATCTTGCTCTTTCGCGGCGCACCTAATTACATCTCGCGGCACACCAGTGCGCCGCGGCGCACGGTTTGGGAACCACTGCTCTAGAGTCTAGATAATGTTCAAGGATAGGGCCTCATGTATCCCAAAACAGTGTTAGCATAACTTTACCTGCTGACGGCTGCGCTTTGAACTTCCTTGCAACGGGAGATGTTGGATGCTTCCATTGCATGCTCTGTCGTTTGCTTTCTGGTTCATTGTGATGGATCCAGGTTTCATCTCCAGTGATAATGCGCTCGAAAATGTTTTCACCTTCATTATGATACTGCGCCAAAAGACGAGAGCAGACGTCCATACGATTACTTTGTGCTCTTCTGTCAACTGTTTGGGTACCCATCTTGCACAAACTTTGTGAAAGCCAAGAATGTCACGAACTATCGAATAGGCTGACCTTTGACTGATGTCTAATGAAGATGCAATTTCTTTTATTGTTAATCTTCTGTCACCGAAAATCATGGCTCTGACATCTTCCTGCTTGTCGCCACTGGTTGATGTTGACGGTCGTCCTGAGCGCTGAGCATCTGTCACACATGTCCGACCTTCCTTGAACATTTGAATCCACTCGTACACACTTCGCCGTTGTAACACATTATTCTCATACTGAGCACATAAACGCGTGTGAATTTCAGCTCCTTTCACACCTTCTGCCCACAAAAAACGAACCACGGAACTCTGTTCTTCCAGAGTACAAATTGAAAGCGGCGCAGCCATGCTCACTACTCGTACGATATGTGACAGCTACGAGTAGCCTAAATAAGCCTACAGATCTCAGTTTGGCTCGTTATTACGAGTATATATTATATATACTATATTATCACTAAAATAAAAAATGCGGATACTTATTGAAGTACCCTCGTATATATATATTATATATATATATATATATATATATATATATATATATAACATTCAACATCCACCCCGGCAACGCCGGGTCGCTCCGCTAGTATGCATATATTTTTGTCATTTCGCCTTCTCCCTTCATTCCCTGAAGAGGTGTACTTTTGAATAGACGAAAGACCTCGGGATCGGTTTTCTTTTTCCTTGTGGATTTGCATCAGATATACATATATATATCATATACCCCTGGAGTTTAGTGAATTGAATTCTGCAAGAGGGTATGATACTGTACTCCTGGATTAGAAGGACCGTCTCAATATCTTGTCCAACCGTTGCCACGGAGCACGCCGAAATCTCTTTTCATTTAAGAGTTCTGTAGAAGAATCTTTTGTTGCCAAAGAAACACGTCGGTAGTTATTCTTTATTTAATTTAAGCAAGTTAATTTTCAATCAGTTATATGGAGTCAAATTTATCTTCCCAAAAAGTTAATAATACAGTATGAATATTTCTATTATGTTACTGAGTACAGTAATAGTTTAATCTTAATTCTAAGATAATCAAATATAAGGGGTTCTAAAAAACATTAGCCCCCTCATTTGCAGCTTACATGTTTACTTATATCGAAATAGATTTTAGTGATTATAAAAATATATAAAAAATTTTAGTTATTGCAGGTATTAAAATTACTCTAGCTGATAAAGTGATAATAAGTATAATGGCTTCTCAATTAATTGGTGATTCCGAGAGGCAACGTGTGATAGATCGCATACGAGCAATAACATTTCGGGAAGCTCGTGATGCTGGAGCCACCTTTATAACACGTTCATGGGTTGCCAAAAAGTTGCGAAGAAGTGAGGACTTCGTCAAAAGAAATTGGAATAAAACTTTGGATGAATGTGAAGTGGATACAACCAAATCTGGGCGCCCAAATTTGCCACTCTCTCAGGAAACAAAGGACATCATTGAAAGCAGTATGCGTAAGCGGAAAAACAGCTGTTAGTGGTGAGATCATTCGACTGTACCGTCAAAGGCAAAGTTTAAAGCCTTGGCATGAACTTCCAAAGCCAAGAAAAACTCAACTTAACATCGATGACAGAATGTGGTTTGCCCATTATCTTGAAGATTGGAATGTGGATGATTTCATGCATTAGGCTGTCTCCGATGAATTTTTTGTTTACGTAACACGTCGGCCTAACTACCAAAATGATCGAGTGTGGGCCACAACACCAGATGAAATCGATCACAATGAACATTATCGCGAATTATTAAAAAGTCCAGACTGTGTTGGTGTGTTTGTTTTGTTCACTGCAAAGAAGCTCATGTGGGTGCTGAAGCCAAATGGTCAGAGTTGGGATGGACAGTATTTTCGTGATATTATTCTATCCCAGCATATCATTCCTTTTCTAAGAAACCCAAACAATATTATGGATGTCGATCAGGTCACACTTCTACGCGATAAGGCCCCCTGCTTTAAGGCATTAGCCACTCAACAGTTGTTGCGGAACCATGAGATCGATTTCTTTGGAAATGAAGAATGGCCAGGAAATTCTCCTGACCCGAACGTCTGTGAACACATTGGATCAGTTATAAAGGACAAGGTTGACTGTCTCTTGTTTCAAGAACCTGCAGCAAATCGATTTTCGAAGGATACAATGACGCAACACATTGAAACTGTTTTAGCAAATTTGCGTAACGATCAAGGTCTATTCACGTCACTTTTGGCAAGCTACCCAAAGCGAATTCAGGCTGTCTTGGAAGCCAATGGCAGGAACACCAAGTTTTAATTGTTTCTCATTAAATGCAGGATTAAATTATCTTTTGTAAGGTATGTGTAGTTTTACTGTACCTCTAATGGTTTAGGCCATGGGCGGGGGGGCTAAGGTTTATTGGAGCCCCGTACGTTAAATATTGTTTGAGCCTACTGCCTAACCTACAGTCAAGCTCCAAGCCCGAATTTCCGTATACACAACCGTAAACCCAATTTCTTAACGAACTGAATTTCCCTTCTTCAGTCCGGAGATCCCTTCTAAGACTTCAACCTAGTCCATTCTGAATCTTTTTCCAAGCTTCGGATTCCTCCTTATATACGGGAGAGTTTCATTGTTCTCATGCGTCAGAAGTACGTGATAGTCGCGTGAGACGCTTGCGCAATCCAGTTTCTCACGGTCAGACGGAAGTAAGGGAAAGGTCGCGTGAGCCTTTGAGCAGTACTTGAAAGGGCAAGGTTGAGCAGTACGTGAGAGGGCATGAGACGCCTGAGGTTCTCGCACGTGAAAGGTCGCGAGTGTTTTTTACTGAAAAATTAAAAATGATTCGTTTTAGCGAAGAGTAGAATAAATAACTGCGTAACGTTATGTATTTTGCATAAAATCTTAAAGGTTATTTACACCTCGTTTCATTTTAATATTACCATTTTATTACTAGTGTGTCAATGCTATCAAGGGAGTATGTTCAGATAAATGAAGGTTAAATTATAGTGAGGTTATGAAGATATTTCTAATATAATAATAATAAATAATAATAATAATAATTTATTGTTATTTCCTATATATTAGGTATAATAGGTTTACAGAGAGTAACACACACACACAAACACACACACACACACACATATATATATATATATATATATATATATATATATATATATATGGGATGAATTTCACAATAAAACACGTGAAATGAATAAATGCTGCAAACCCACAAGGAAAAAGAAAAACGATTTTTCTTTTTCCTTGTGGATTTGCAGCATATATATATATAGATATATATATATATACACCGTAAATTGCGGCCTATAAGCCGAACCGGTGTATTAGCCGACCTTAATTTTTCCAGCTAAAAATTCTGATTTAGGCCTATACCTGCCGCATAAACCGACCCCCTCCCCTTTCAAGAAATATTTATTTTAGTGTTAAGGTTTAAAAATTTTACGGTAACTTTGAAGCAACATTTAGTTACACCATATATATCTAGTTAACAGTAATAATGCCATGTGTATATATTTAATAAACTACCAGTATATATTTTCATTACCCCTGCAGTTTATATCTTCCATGTTATTTAGGGAGGTGCCGTTGAAAAGACAAAACCTTCGCATGAAACATCAGCTGATCAGTTGTTTACATTTGGTTTGGCCGTGGGTGAGACTGACAGTGCTTATGTACTATTTCGCCTATTATTTATAACAGAACCTTATATATTTTGCAAAAAAATGGTAAATGATTAATAGCAGTAACAAATACTACAGGCAGGTACCATAGTAGTATTTATGTGTGTTAAAAATCCGAGTTGCAACCCAGTAACGTGTGATATAGGCCTAAGCTTCAAGTCTGACGAAAGTGGCGCAGCCTTATTTTTGTGTTTGCCATTATATACCCGCCACATTAGCTGACCCTTAATTTTGGAAGAAAAAAATTAAGCTTCAAAAGTCGGCTTATAGGTCGCAATTTAAGGTTTATATATATATATCAGGGTGTTTGAAAACTTTCTGTACAAATTGTAATGGGGGATAGGCAACACCAAGACAAACCCTTTTCGTCTATAAGTGTATGTCCACTGACGTCACCATTCGGCGCGAGAGGGCGCCGCTGCAATTGGCTAAAAGGTGAAGTGGGCTAGACTCGCGCTTGCCGCGGGCATTCTTAAATCGGACGTAGTAAGCGTAACATGTTTATTTAAAGAAGGCATGTTTATTTAAAGAAGGTGCTGAAAATTGCGACCGGTAGCATCAATGCATGCCCGACAGCGTCGAAGCATTGACCGACATACACGTCGAAAGATTCCCGGCATTTCGGGAACAGTTTCAGCGGCGACAGCGATTCTTGCTACGAGGTCTTCTTCTGAGTAAATGGGAGTCTCGTACACGAGGTTCTTCATGTGTCCCCACAGGAAGAAATCGAGGCATGTTAATCGGGCGATCTCGGTGGCCAGGCTACGGCCCACCCGGCCTATCCATCGGTCCCCAAAGTGGCGTTCAGATAATCCCGCACATCGTTGCTGGAGTGTGCTGGGGCCCCGTCGTGTTGAAACCACATTCGTCTACGAATAGCCACGGGAACATCTTCCAGCAGTTCCGGCAACGTTTCTTCGAGAAATATCCGATAAACCCGCCCTTCGAGTCGGGCAGGCAGCAGGTACGGTCCAATCAACTTGCCATGGACGATACCCGCCCAAACATTGACGGCGAACCGTTCTTGATGAGCATGCACCCGTGTAGCATGTGGATTTGCGTGCGCCCACACGTGAGAATTGTGCATGTTAAACACACACTCACGTGTGAAACAGGCCTCATCTGAGAACAGCACATAAGCCGGAAAATTAGGCTGCACCGCTGTCTGCTGCAAAAACCAGCGTGCGAATTCCACACGAAGAGGGTAATCCCGAGGTTGTAATGCCTGGACTCTCTGACGATGAAACGGATGTAACTGCTGCTCGTGAACACTCTCCAGACCAGGTCGTGGTTCACACCGAGGATACGTGCAACACCTCGCGTGCTTGCGCTTGGATTGTCCTCAAATCGCCGTAGGATTTCTTCTTCCATGTCAGGAGTGCGCACGTTTCTCTCCCGACCAGTGTCATGCATGTTTGCATGGAATGTTCCAGTTTCTCGCAGTCGCCGATGCAAATGCGCAAAACGTTTGGTGGTTTGGCACACGTCTGTTTGGGAAGCGCTGTCGGTACAACATCACAGCAGCTCTTCCGTTTCCATTGGCAGCCCATACACCATATGCATGTCAGCCATCTCAGCAGTCGTGAAGCGCTCCATGTTACGCGTACTACGTCCGATTTAAGAATGCCCGCGCAAGCGCGAGTCTAGCCCATTCACCTTTTAGCCAATGCAGCGGCGCCCTCTCGCGCCGAATGGTGACGACAGCGGACATACACTTATAGACGAAAAGGGTTTGTCTTGGTGTTGCCTATCCCCCATTACAATTTGTACAGAAAGTTTTCAAACACCCTTATATATATATATATTATATTGCAAACCCTCAGGGAAAAAGAAAAATGATTCCAAGGCCTTTCGTGTATTCAGAAATACACCTTGTCAGCTGACGAGGTGTACTTTTGAATACACGAAAGACCTTGGAATCATTTTTCTTTTCCTTGTGAGTTTGCATCATTCATTCATTTCACATCTTTAATTGTGAATTTCATCCGGTATATATATATATATATATATATATATATATATATATATATATATATATATATATATATACAATCTGATAGTGCGACAGTGGATGCACTCCTAAGCATACGTAGCGTAGTTAAATAATGATAATGATAATGATAAGCTCTATTGGCAGAATATAAATCCCATAAAACAGTATAATATTGTTGAAGGTAATAAACGATAAGGTAAATCAAACAATAATAAATTTAAAAAACAGAGTTAGGACTAAAAGATTAATAAAAATAAGACATACTGAAAAAAGTAATAATAAAAAACTATCCACTGCTAAGACTACAAAAATTACGAAACTGATAATAACAATACTAATGTTTATTGGTATGAGACAGATCCCTGACCAAACAAAAGGTACAGTATCAGTAGTATGCCCACAAAATCCATGAGTGCAATGCAATTGCATATGTTACGTAATGTTGCAAGAGTGCCAACCCCCAACCCCCTTGGTGGCACCCCCACCCGCCTTTGTTGCCAACCTAAAAATGGGGCTGCAAGGGGTATGCAACTTGGAGTTATCCCCCAAACTGAACCCCCCAAAGGAGCATACCTAACCTAAGGGGAAACCTCTTTCGGGGAGAAGTTGGGACGGCCTCACCCCCAAAAAGAGCATACCTAACCTAAGAGAGAGAGAGAGGTGGAGGGAACCCAGAGGAGGGGGTTCTTCGATGACAGCTGTCAGACGCATATGAAGTCTTCAGCCGCCTCGCCGCTCTCTTATAGACCCCTAATCAGCCAGTTGGCTGAGTTGCCATTTTGCGCCATGTATTTAATTATTCCATATATTATTCAGCCAGTTGGTTAGAAGGCTGAGTTGCCAGATTCTTTATTTTTTAAATTATTCCATATATTAATGTTGACTTAGAATGCTGAGTTGCCATATTCTTTATTTATTAAATTATTCCATATATTAATGTTGACTTAGAATGCTGAGTTGCCAGATTCTTTATTTATTAAATTATTCCATATATTAATCAGCCAGTGGGCTTAGAAGACTGAGTTGCCAGATAGCAATATTTATTTAATTAATCCTTCTATTCATCCGTCAGTCGGACTAGAAAGTTGAGCTGTCAGCTTCGTTACTTATTATTTAAAACATATATTCCTCCGTCAGTTGGTTTAGAAGGCTGAGTTGCCAGATAGCATTAATTATTTAATTATTCCTTATATTCATCCGTCAGTTGGATTAGAAAGTTGAGCTGTCAGCTTCGCTACTTATTTATTAAATTAATCCATATATTCCAGTGGGCTTAAAAGATCGATTTGACAAATAGCAACTAATTAATTATTCTGAAATCCGCTTTAGAAACAAATGATATAATTGTATACAAGGAATAAATAAAACACCAATACATCGTTCTTATTATTTAGCTGAATTAATGGATATACAATGGGGTATATACATGATCAAATAATGGAATGGAAAATATATAATCATACAAAACATAGTATGATGAAAATATTAGTACAGGAAAAATATATACAGTTATGTTAATTATATTGAAAATATACGAAACGTATAATCATATTAGTACAGGAAATATATTTTGGAAGCAAAAAATTAAGCTTCAAAAGTCGGCTTATAGGCAGCGAGTCTTTTGCTTATATTGAGGTTGTAGTGAATACTCTTATTTTAGTTTCAAGTTAAATGTTAATTTTACCGTCTTGAATTTCGGAATAGTATAAATTCATTTTAAATTAGTTACCCCATTATAATTCAATTGTGAACCACATTAATACTAATTTTATGTATACTATATTATTTTATTGTATGTAAACATAATTAATTATATATCACAATTGTCAGTTAATTATTTATATTCAAATATTTATTTTAATCTAATACCATGTCCATTTTACAAATAAATATAGAAAACCAAAGGTTATATTTTCCACCTTTGGTACTGTCGCAGTTTCGCCTAACGGACTCAATACGGCTAGTGAGATAATCACTGGTTGCACTTAACTAGCGGCAGTGCTTATGGCTACATCATCCAGGTTAACCTATACCGGATAGATGCGCTACGGTCCCAAGCCGTAGCTTGCCTAGGCCAAACGACGACGACGTAAACCAACAATTGGTGACTCCGGAGCTGGATTACCCCTTCTACCCGAACGACTAGGACTAGACTGTAATGTCGTTCGTGCCCATCACCCCTTCACCCGAGCGACTAGGACTAGACTGTAACGTCGTTCGTGCCCATCACCCCCTTCACCCGAGCGACTAGGACCAGACTGTAATGTCGCTCGTGCCCTCTGCCCCTCACCCCTGCCCGTGCGCTCTGTGCCTGCGCTCGTCTCAACCTCCACTCCTTCGTTGGGAACTTGTCGTCTTGCTTGTACGTCAGCAAGCATAGGAGAAGATGCCTGACGACGCTGGTGCCATCTCCCACTTGAGCGTAAAGCTCCCCGTCTTCTGGCCGGGTGATCCATTTATTTGGTTCACCAAGTGGAATCCAATTCAACTTGGGAAGGATCACCGCTAGCAGGACGAAATACGATCATGTTTTGTCCTCTCTACCAGCGAGCATCATCTCTGAAGTCCGTGACGTCATCGTATCTACTTCACGAGTGAGGACCCATACACGATCTGAAGTCTGCCATCCTGTGCCGCACCACTGTCTCCGAGCGTGAGAAACTACATCAGTTGATCTCAAAAGAAGAACTTGGAGACCGTAAGCCCACTCGAATGCTGAGGGCTATGCAGTGCGCTCTAGGCGAACGCGCAAACCTTCGATAAGGACATCTTTAGACAGTTGTTCTTGCAGAAACTTCCTCCATCAGCTCAGCGTGTCTTGGCCACTATGGATCCTGCTACTCCAGTTGATAAACTAGCAGAAACTGCCGACAAAGTAGTGGAGATTGACACAGCTCCGGTCAACAACGTGAACACACAATCGGAACTGGAGTTGAAAGTGAAAGAGTTAAGTCAACGACTCAACCACGTTTGTTCTCTGCTACAAAATCAACGGCAAAGAAGCCATTCTCGGTCAAGATTTACGAAGGGCATCGTTCGAGTTCCGGGAAGATCTGCTTCTACCACTCGAAATTTGGAAAGAAGGCTAGGAAGTGCATCTCCCCTTGCAATTTTTCGTCGGAAAACCCCAGCAGCGAGTCCTAATGGCGTCTAGTACTCGCACTGCCAACCTGTTATTCATAAAGGACAGGAACTCTGGTGTCAATTTCTTGGTTGATACCGGAGCGTCAGTCAGTGTAATCCCTCAAAAATCTGGTCATACGCACTCGGAATCTCCGCCTCTATACGCTGCTAACGGTTCACGCATACCCACGTACGGTACTCAGTCGCGTGAACTAAACTTGGGCCTTCACCGATCCTTCAAGTGGATTTTCATCTGTGCTCAAGTGCGGCATCCCATAATCGGCGCTGACTTCCTCCAGCATTTCAAACTCCTGGTGGATCTTGACAAGCGACGCTTATGCGACCAGGCCACTGCTTTCTGTTCTTGCCAAACAGGTTGCCCTTCCGGACGCCTCGAACTCTGCACTTTCCCTCGTTCCCCCTAATTCCATGTACCAGTGCCTTTCCAGCGATATCCAGGAATTCTTCAACCGATGCAGATGGGTGATACCATTAAGCACACCATTACCCATCACATTACAACAAAAGGTCCCCTGTGTTTGCAAAACCCAGACGTCTTGCCCCGGACAACTGAAAGCTGCCAAATCGGAATTCCAGCTTATGATGGATCTTGGTATAATAAGACCTTCCAAAAGCAGTTGGTCCTCTCCCCTACACCTGGTCCAGAAGAAGTCAGGAGACTGGAGACCATGTGGGGATTACCGGTTTTTGAATTCGACAACCATCCCGGACCGATATCCGGTACCAAATGTCCAAGACTTTACTTCTCTTCTCCACGGCAAATCTATCTTCAGTAAAATCGATCTCGTTAAGGCTTTCCACCACATTCCCGTAGAGCCTTCGGATATTCCCAAGACTGCAGTTTGTACACCATTTGGGTTATTCGAATTTGTGAAGATGCCGTTCGGGCTACGGAATGCTGCGCAAACCTTTCAGAGGTTTATAGATGAGGTCACCAGAGGCTTAGACTTTGTTTATGCCTACATCGATGATTTGCTTGTGGCCAGCTCAACGGAAGAGGAACATAAGGAACATCTTTCACTCCTCTTTCAACGCTTAGAACAATACGGTGTTACTATTAATGCATCTAAGTGTGTGTTGCACAGCCAACCTTGGAATTTCTTGGTCACACGATTTCGCAGCACGGAATTACCCCCCTTCAGGACAAGTGTGAAGTGATAAAAAATTACCCTATGCCAAATAATCAGCGTGAGTTACGTCGGTTTCTAGGTTTGGTAAATTATTACCACAAGTTCATTAAAAACTGTGCCAGTGTTCTTGCTCCTCTACACGCTATGATCACACACAAACGCAAGGTAACGAAATTGGTATGGTGTAGCGATAGTTTACAGGCGTTCGACAATGCCAAAAATGCTATCAATAGTGCATTGTCTCTGTCATTTCCTATCAGTGATGCCCCCCTAACTCTGACGGTCGATGCCTCAGATGTTGCGATCGGTGGAGTGTTGGAACAAACCATTAACGGTCAACAAGCACCCATCGCGTTTTACTCGAAAAAGCTGCAGCCAGCCCAAACGCGTTATAGTGCTTTCGGACGTGAACTTCTTGCTATTTACTTAAACGTGAAGCATTTTCAACATTTCCTTGAAGGCCGAGAGTTTTGTGTTTTTACCGACCACAACCTTTGGTCACTGTCTTCAATAAAAACAGCTGTAACCACTCTCCCAGAGTCATCAGGCAACTCGATTATATCTCGCAATTTACCACAGATATCCGCCACATCAAAGGTGTCTTGAACACTCCAGCGGATGCACTTTCAAGAATAGAGATTACTTCTGTTACTCTCAGCTCTACACTGTGGAAAGCTATTGCACAGGATCAAGATAAGGATACGGAACTACAAGACCTGCTCAGAGAAGACTCCACTCACTCACTTTCCCTCAAGAAAATGAGTGTGCCAGGATTGTCTGTGCCCCTCTATTGCGACGTATCAACAGCTGCTATTCGCCCTTATGTCCCTCCATGTCACAGAAAAGCAGTCTTCACGGATCTTCATAAGCCCTCCCATCCTGGTATCCGTGCTTCGCAACACCTGGTTACCTCTCGCTTTGTTTGGCCCTCGATGCGGAAGGATGTCAAACATTGGACCAAAACGTGCCTTGCCTGCCAGCGTGCCAAAGTCCAAAGGCACACCAGGTCCCCCTTTGACGCATTTCCGCCCCCATCCCAGCGATTTGAGGTAATTCATGTAGACATTGTTGGCCCTCTTCCAGTGATTCAAGGCCAACGTTATCTGCTCACCTGTCTCGACCGCTTTTCCAGATGGCCTGAAGCCATCCCACTTCCTGATATCCAAGCGGACACTGTTGCAAGAGCCTTTCTTCATGGATGGGTATCAAGATTTGGATTGCCGACAAAAGTCATCACTGACCAAGGTCGCCAATTTGAGTCTTCGCTTTGGAAGAAGTTTACCAGCTTGTTGGGTACAGTACATGCGCATACCTGTGCGTATCATCCGCAAGCTAACGGCCTCGTCGAACGCTTCCATCGCCAGCTGAAGTCATCCCTTATGTGTCACGAAGACTCCCATTGGATGGATAAGCTTCCACTCGTGTTGCTTGGTATTCGCTCTGCATTTAAGAGTGATCTGAAGACTACAGCGGCTGAACTAGTCTATGGAACAACACTGCGGCTACCAGGTGGCTACTTCACTGCAGGGGATAAGTCATGTGATCCTACGGAATTCGCTCAGACACTTTCCTCTCACATGCAGTCCCTTCAGCCTGTTCCCCCCTCGATTGACTAGCCAACAGAACATCTTTGTTTCCCCAGCCCTCCAGTCTTGCACCCACGTTTTCGTTCGTGTACCTGTCCCAAAACGGCCTCTCCAATGTCCATATGACGGACCCTATGAAGTTCTCCGACGTACGCGCAAATCATTTCTCATCCAGCGCGGTTCCAAGGTCGACAAGGTTTCTATCGATCGTCTTAAGCCTGCGTTTTTGAATCAACCTTAAGTGAGGTACAAGTAGCTACCAAAAAGGTTCAGCGGAAATCTGTGTCGTTCGGAACTCTTTGAACTTCCTCTCTGGTGGGGGAGTGTGTAGTGAATACTCTTATTTTAGTTTCAAGTTAAATGTTAATTTTACCGTCTTGAATTTCGGAATAGTATAAATTCATTTTAAATTAGTTACCCCATTATAATTCAATTGTGAACCACATTAATACTAATTTTATGTATACTATATTATTTATTGTATGTAAACATAATTAATTATATATCACAATTGTCAGTTAATTATTTTATATTCAAATATTTATTTTAATCTAATACCATGTCCATTTTACAAATAAATAATAGAAAACCAAAGGTTATATTTTCCACCTTTGGTACTGTCGCAGTTTCGCCTAACGGACTCAATACGGCTAGTGAGATAATCACTGGTTGGCACTTAACTAGCGGCAGTGCTTATGGCTACATCATCCAGGTTAACCTATACCGGATAGATGCGCTACGGTCCCAAGCCGTAGCTTGCCTAGGCCAACGACGACGACGTAAACCAACAAGGTCCTAAATGTAGCAGGGCTAGGTTGCTTTAAACCCTAGATCCATGTCCCAAAGCTGGATCTTGTCTGCTTTGCAGATAGCTGGTGAGGGAAGCTAAATTTATGGGACCTCTTTGCGAGTGACCCGTTGCCCACGTCGGGCTAGCATCATGAAAAAGAAAAACTATGGCATTTGTCACTTACCATTACTTATTCGGACTATAGTGGATTTAATTATCCCAGAAGAGTTCCTTGTTCCATGCACTGTCTGTGTGTATCATAAAAAAACTCAGGGGACCATTCTGAGTTCATTCCCATATATATATATATATATATATATATATATATATACACACACATATATATATATATATATATGTGTGTGTATATATATATATGTGTGTGTATATATATATATATATATATATATATATATATATATAAAAACAAAACTCCTTATTTTAGTTTTTTACACATCAAAAAATAATTATTTACGAAATTAGTTTAGGTCACACCATATATATATATATATGATACACACAGACCGTGCATGGAACAAGGAACTCTTCTGGGATAATTAAATCCACTATTGTCCGAATAAGTAATGGTAAATGACAAATACCATAGTTTTCCTTTTTCATGATGCAAGCCCGACGTGGGCAACGGGTCTCTCGTAAAGAGGTCCCATAAATATAGCTTTCCTACCAGCTATCTGCAAAGCAGACAGGATCCAGCTTTGGAACATGGATCTAGGGTTTAAAGCAGCCTAGCCCCACTACATTTAGAACCTCAATCTAAGTAAAAGACTCGTTGCATTCACGTCGGATTGAATAAATCAAAGAAATCCGACGTGAATGCAACGAGTCTTTTACTTATATTGAGGTTCTAAATGTAGTGGGGCTAGGCTGCTTTAAACCCTAGATCCATGTCCCAAAGCTGGATCCTGTCTGCTTTGCAGATAGCTGGTGAGGGAAGCTATATTTATGGGACCTCTTTGCGAGAGACCCTTGCCCACGTCGGGCTTGCATCATGAAAAAGGAAAACTATGGTATTTGTCATTTACCATTACTTATTCGGACTATAGTGGATTTAATTATCCCAGAAGAGTTCCTTGTTCCATGCACGGTCTGTGTGTATCATAAAAAACTCAGGGAACCATTCTGAGTTCATTCCCATATATATATATGAATGATTGGGGTTGTTTAACCTCCTTCGCAACATCTAAGGTCATATGAAGGAGGGGACCTACAGCTTTACGCGGGATCCGAACCACGGGTCGCAACGTAGTCTGGACGCGGAGGACGGTCTCCCATCCAACTACTACCCAGACCCAATGTCGCTTAACTTCGCTGATCAACGGGAAGTGGTATATATATATATATATACACACACACACACACACACACACAGAAAAGGAAGTGGAATTAATCATATGCAGTACCTAAGTAATGTGTACAATATGCAAAAATAGTCGTCAGACAATGTGTGTGCATGACTAAACTGAGACCTGTTGGCTGGCCTATATTTTCCAATCAATAGTGCAATTCGATGCAATGAGTCTATGGTTCAAAATTGCATTATTGTTTAAAACTATTATCGAGTTTGATCTCAGATTTAAATTGAGGCAAACTGGATCGACGTTCAGCCCCAAATCCAAAATCCAGTTGATATGACCATTGCAAATTTCCATAATTTCCAGAATTTTTACATTTCTGGAAATGCGGACTGTTTTAGAGTTCCTGAAAGCCGTGTGGTACAGTATATAGAAACTGAAAATTATTATTAGTAGTATTATTATTATTTATTTATATCCGTTTAGTCTTAGTTCTGTTTTTACCTTTAACTAATACTAATTTTATTATGGAAATTATTATTTTTTTTTTTGGTTCTGGCGTAAAAATTTTTCACTTTCAATCTTTTATTTATTTTGGCTGTACAATTATTTAATTTTTAAAATTGTGGATCATTAATTTCAAACTTGAATTTATGAAGTCTGGAATTAAATAAACGATAAATAGTTTGATAGTTGTTCGTTTCATCTAATTTTTAATTTACACCCCTTCAATCCGATTTCCATTTTCTAATTCACATCTCTCTCCTCTCTCTCTCTCTCTCTCTCTCTCTCTCTCTCTCTCTCTACCATCTCCCACCTCTAATCGTGTGCTGTACTGTCACCCATCTAACACGTCTGGAAATATCAGCATACCACAGGGTAATGAAGGGTTGGTCGAAAACTAATTCGAATTCAATCTTCTCGTAATGACTCCAACTTGAAGAACTCTCAAACCGTAAAAATGACGATTTTTAAGTGTTTTTCAAAAATGGTTCAAATTACTTCTTGGGAAGAAAAAACCAAATATTTTAAAAACTATCTTAAAATGCAATTATCTTTCATTGTATGCACAAGCCGTTAATAGCGGTGCGAACCGAAATGGCACACAATTGTTTTGTCCAGGCGTTAATGTATTTGTTCCCCAAGGGATCCACATCATGATAAGAGATTCTGGCAGGAAGGTAAATTTAGAACAGGTGTTTTCCAATCCTTCATACATATTTCAGATGATTTATGGTATGTTAATATCTTCCAAAGTTTACGATTAAGGTAATCAAACTAAAACTGAAACCTCCTGTTTGTTTAGCACACAATACCCGTCTCTAGAAGCTGATAAGCTCGTACAAATCTCATCACGATTTCTGTTCTCTCTCTCTCTCTCTCTCTCTCTCTCTCTCTCTCTCTCTCTCTATATATATATATATATATATATATATATATATATATATCTTATAAACAACCAAACTCACGTATTTGTAGAAAAATCACTATAATTAAAAAAATAAAATAAACTGCACTCTGTTTTGAGATTTATTTTCAGTGCCGGTTCGTGACTCGTCAGCGCCAGGCAAATTGAATTTCAGTATTTTAAGACTTTTTACCATTTTAATAATTTTTCCTAATGATATAAACTATAAATATAAGAATGCACAAACGACAATATAAAGACTTCTTTACAATTTGGCTGCATGTCAGACGAATTTCATATTTCGGATTTCTTTTTATTTATTTATTAAGTTTTCTCACCGTTTTACATTACATACTTTATGTAGTAAGTAAGCAAAATATGAAAAGATTTATTAGCATTCTATAGTCCATATGACAAATATTATTAATACAATGTCAGATCATATACTAAGGATAGATAGATATACATTTGACGTTAGAAATTTGTACCAGTCGTCCTTAAAGGGTTAATATCACATTAAAAATTTTGTTATTTGAACTTTTTCCTTTGTTCTTTGAGTCCGTCGGGAGGATGTTAATAGTAGCATTTTTTCCCGAATTTGCAGGTTAAAACCTCTAAACTTAACCATTGACAGGTCTCACTAT
>JAJOZX010000432.1:1187500-1360000 GCA_023014485.1 Bathynomus jamesi
TATATTAAACAGCAGAGGCGAGAGTAAGGAACCTTGTATAACTCCGCATGAGGAACCAAAGCATTCGGACAGTACATTACCCCATCTAACAGTAAAAGTTTAGTGTGTGTACCAAAATTTCAACGAATTTAAAACATGTCGAGAGGAGGGGCAAGAAGCTTGACCTTCGTGAAATAAGGAGTCATCGCACGGAACATTTGAATGGGTGAAAGGAAAGGTATGGTGAAATATTCCTGTCTTTTAATTTAATTTTTTAAATAGAATATTGTGATTCACTTTATCATATGCTTTGCTTATAGCAAAAGAAAAACAACTACAAATAGTTGAATTACAGACAGTGTATCTAAATACAATCGTTTTCAAAACATAAATACACAGACTAATTGAATGGAACCTTTTAAAACCAATTTGATTAGATGTCCATAAATAATCATTTAGTGGCGTAGAAAAAGCAAGCGGCAACAGCAATAGACCTGCAGTTGTCGCTGGATAGAATGTACCATATTTATTTTTGACAAAAGGTGTGATATAAACCCTCATAAACTCTGCAAGAATATAACTGTGAGCAAGCATGGCTGAGAATAGTATTAATGTCCTATCTTTTTATTCTATTTTCTGTTGCATATTAACCTTAGACCAGTCGACACGTTCATTTCTGCCTGAAGTTATTATGCCGTGCTTTATATAAGTTGGTACAATTAATTACTAGCTTCAATTGTCAATGTTCTGAGAGAAGGAAATCATGCAAAATATGAACATTGGCAATACGTCCCTTTAAGTTATTACTAATGATACAGTGATCAAATCCATCTAGTACCTCCATTCATATCACTGACATGCGTGAAAGTATTGCCATTTGTACTTAAAAATTCCATATCACTAATATTTAATTTAGCAGACTCGCACATGATACTGAATTCGACAAAAAATTCTGATTCCACATCGGCTTGAAAGTTCCCCATTATTATACACTGCGAATATTGTGGTTTATCCGGAAGTGACTTAATTTTATGCAAAAATCGATGTATTCATCTAGATTAGATTACTACCATTATTGTAAAGTTCACAATTAAGAGGCATTCATTGTTTATATGAAATTCAATACCCATCAATCTTTCATTATCGCTCTGGAGAAATCTTACATATTTTGTTAAATTTTTTCTGATAAAGAAACCAACTGCACCAAAGGGCCTACCATAAAGTGGATCGTTAGACAAGTGTACAGGTGAAGATGCGTGGTTTATAAAGTCCTTATGAATCCTAGATAAAAATTTTAATTTCTGCTTAGGCAACCAGTGTTCTTGCAAGAGTACCAAGTCCGCATTATTACAAATGTTATGGAGATCTACAAATGAATTACTTATCGATCTTAAGGCATGTGAAACTAATCTCAACATATTAACCGCCATGAGTATTTATCCGATTATTATTATTATTATTCTTATTATAATTATTATTATTACAAGCAGAGGCCAGCAAAACAGTTGCAGTCAAATTAGTAGCTTTATTGCAACATTACTTCTTTAAATACAGGATTTCTAGTTATTGTTTCACCAAAGACTTTAACACAATCAAAACTGCTCACTCTAGAAAAAGATACATAAAGCTGTCCATGCGTAAAAACAGGCTAGGAATATAAATACAAAACATCTGCAACCAAATTAGTATTTTTATCAAGCCATTCCGAGATCAATGCAACAGAATTATGAAGACGCTATGGCAATTGTAAGAAAATTTGAGAAGCCGGATCTATTTATTACGTTTACTTACAATCGAAGATGGACTGAAATCGCTGAAAGCACTGAGCTTTTCAAAGACCAGAACAAAGGCCAGATATTGTTGCAAAAGCTTTTCACATGAAACTAAAAGAGATGCTTCATGATTTAACAATAAACTTAGGTTAGGTTAGGTTAGTAATTTTCTTATTTTTGTACAAAAATGCACTTGGATTCCAAAGTATGTTTTATTGTTTTATTTATTATTAACCAAACATTTCTTTTTCTAAAAACTTTTAGTCTATCTGGGTTCGTTTAACAGTTGCGTATGCGCATGCGCACACTCACCTGGTGAAGATTCTTAACTATATTCCGACTAAACAGACCAAAAGAAACATTTTTTCTTCTATGAACGTTTTCTCTATCTGGTTTCGTTTAAAAGTTGTTCATGCATATGCGTGCACGCGTGTGCGAACGAAAAATTAAATATTCCAAGGATTCTCCCAGATCAGAGTGCCCTACATTGAGCGGTTCCCAGAAAAATACCAGACAGACAGGACAGAAACTACGTATTATTATTATAGACTAGCAAAAATACCCGTCCTACGGGCGGGATATTCTCTAAGCAAGTTAGAGTTTAACATTTACAATTAACTCACGAATCACTCAAATTTTAAATGCAGCTTCACAGATTTTACTTGAAGCTCACGAAGCAGTTAAATTTCAAATACAACTTGTCACATTTTTTTTATTGTTGCGGGCGGCAATGTGAAGCTCAAGATTTTCATGACTGCGTTCTTTTCTATAGTTTCATTGACCAAATAATTGAGCCAACAGTAATTAGGGGGGGCCGCAGGCCCCCCAATTACTGTCGGTTCAATTATTTGGTCAATAAAACTATAGTCATGAAAATCTTAAGCTTCACAAATCTTGACAGAATGTGAAGCTCAAGATTTTCATGGCTGCATTCTTTTCTATAGTTTTATCGCGGTGCTGGGGCATTCGGGCGCAGTAATTGGTGTGGGTGGGGGCGGGGCTGGTCATACATATATTTTCGTTCATTACTCATCACCCCCATCCACCATACGAAGTTTGGGCGAAATCGGTTCAAAAACATTTTTTTGCAGACAGACAGATAGGCAGTAATATGGTTGCAAAATGGACCAGTGCAAGAATGCTGCAATGAAATTGCAAATGTTGATCAATGTTGCAAGATGTTACAAAGGAGTGTGCAACAAAGGGGGATGGGGTTATGCGGTGAAGGGGGGTATGCAATGAAGAGGGGAGGGGTTATGCAATGAAGGGGTTATGCAACAAGTTAATGCTGCAAAGGGGAAGGGACCTTGGGGGGGAGAAGGGAGGATGACCTCCCCCCAAAGGGGTAGCCTTAACCTAAGAGAGGAAGAGAAAGGAGAAGGTATCCTAGTGGTTAAGACGCTGGGGTGCTGATCGGTGGTTGAGAGATCGAATCCGGATGGTGACATTATAATTTCTTGGTACATACAATTCCCGATGAGCCAGGTGTATCTACGTGAAATGGAAAGTAAAAGAAGCCAACTCACCACTTCATCAGATCAACTCGAGAAGAGGAGCGATAAGCTTAATCTTCGTGGAATCATGGCAATAAAAATTAAGATAATAATAAACCTTTCCATTTTTTTCATTCATTCATTTCATTTCAATAACAGCGACAATGACTATGGAGAAGATTACACACAAACTACATGCAAAGAAAAATAGCTCGGATTCAACGTTAAACTGTAGGTCTAAGGCCGGTAACAAGCTTGATCTTTATCAAAATGAACAATTCGGGGCGAAGGAAAACCGATTTAGCTTATTATTACTACTGTAATTTGTACCACCCTATATATATATATTATATATATATATATATATACATATATAACACGTCCCCAAAAAATGTATACACACTTTAAATAATTATAAAGGCAGTGTTTATTAAAATACATTTCATTTTCAAAATGTAATAGAATCTACAGATATTATTTAATTGTTTTGTCAACGCCTGTTGTCAAACTGACGTCCGTTCTGGTCCAGGCACTGCTGATAACGCGAAGCAATGGAATCGCAAACATCACGAAACATTTCGTTTGGTATTTGTGTGCATTCTCGTTCAATGGCTGCTCTCAATTCAGCGACTGTTGCAGGTTTTATAGCGTAGACTTTGTCTTTTAAGTATCCCCATACAAAAAAGTCTAGTGGTGTGAGGTCTGGTGAACGCGGAGGGTATTCTACGAAACCCCTTCGTCCAATCCACATCCACATCGTGCCAAGTACCACTCGCAATACTCCACTCTTCGGTCCGGATCATCTTCATTAATAGCATGGACTAATCTTGGAATGTAACTTTTCCATTGACAGCGCTTCAAAATGCGTTGGACAGACGATTCTGAAATTCCTACCTCGCGACTCGCTTGCCGCACAGATTTTCTTGGACTTTGGTGATATTCCAGTACTCTTTCTTGCTTTGTGGGGCTTGTCGATGTCCGTGGTCTTCCGGAACGCTTCTTGTGGACATTCTGAACAGTTCCATCGGCTTCAAACTTATCTCTAATTCGAGTGATGGTAAGTCGCGTTGGTGGATCTGTTTGAAACTCCCTCCTAAACTGTCTTTGCACTTCAACTGCGTTTTCACACTTCCAGTAGCATTTTAGAATGAATTTCCTTTGTTCAAAGCTTAGTCTGACTGCCATTATTAATTCTAATGGGTTTAACTTGGAAAGAAAGAAACATCAATTGAGCTATCAGCTGTTAAAGTGTGTATACATTTTTTTGGGACGCCCTGTATATATATATATATATATATATATATATATATATATATATATATATTGTTGCATTGGGAATATGGTAAGGAAAATCATTACTTAATCAAAGGCTAATTTAGCCGATAAATAATTTGAAAAACAATCAAGTGATGCTTATGTACATATTTATGTTGTTTTAACTTCATTATGATAATAACAGTGATGCAAACAATAAGTAGGAGTCGAGAAAGGTTTTCTTAAGCTGTATGGTTGAAATTAGGCCAAATGGACCTTTGTGGTCTTGAAGTACCTCGGGCTTGCCATGTGTGAGCCTTATTCGGACAATAATCTATGTTTTTCACTCTACCTTAGACCTACAGTATGCACAATAGGCACACGAGGGGGCGAGGGGGAGGGGTTATGTTTTAATGAAATCTACGTTTTTCACTCCACCTTAGACCTACAGTATGCACAATAGACACACGGGGTGCTTATGTTTGAATGTAATCTAATTTTTAACAGTGATTTCGAAATAAAATCAATAATGTGGTCGTGTGTGTGTGTGTGTGTGTGTGTGTGTGCCGTCTTCAGTTTTTCGAGCATTAACTCTCTTTCTCTCCTTCTTAGGTTAAAGCTTAAGTTAGATTTCCCATTGGGGGGTGAGGACATCCCACCTTCTTCCCCAAAGACCTCCTCCTTCTCCTTTCTCTTCCTCTCTTAGGTTAAGGCTACCCCTTTGGGTAGAGGTCATCCTCCCTTCTCCCCCGAAGATCCTTTCCCCTTTGCAGCATTAACTTGTTGCATAACCCCTTCATTGCATAACCCCCATCTCCCTTTGTTGCATGCTCCTTTGCAACATTGGTTAACAATTGCATTGCAACATTCTTGCACGCGTCCATTTTTCGCCTATACTACTCAAACAGACAGACACATTTTCAGTGAATTATAATTAATAGTAATTATATAAATAATACAAATTCAGGCTTCATGATTCACACGCATATTATTATTATTATTATTAGTATTATTAGTATTTTTATTGTTATTATTATTATTACAAAATCTCCTGGAAAAGTGGATATATTCCTTAACAATAATACCATCTGGACACTGACTCATGTTGTAAGGGTTGAACTCTAATTATTGCTTTAAATGAGTTATAATACAGAGATTTCGTGTTTAGTTTATTAATTAACAAGACATTGTATTCACAGCAGAATTCTTCCACCATGTGACGAATATCGCATTCCTCGTTCGAGAGCCGAATTCACGAAAAAAATTAGGGTAAGGTTCCTCACCGGAGGCCTTGCTGAGAGAACGGGTTGAAGAATCCTTCGCAATGTGCGTCTGCTGACCGTTACCCACCCATCATCGTCCATTAATCTCCCTGAGGAATGGTTCACCTGATGGGGAAGGCACAACCTTGGGAGGAATAGGAAGCCCCTCCCCTACTCTGTGGCTCGACGGAGGTCTGTTAGCTGCGTTTGTAACCTGACGGGCTCGTGTGCCCCTCCTTCTTCGGTGGGAAGGGGAGGGAAACTGCGTGCCGAGGAAGGCGTTTGAGTACTCGAACGCCTCTCCTTTGCAGCAGAAAGCAAAGGAGAGAGCAGTGATACCTCGCCTCTTGGCAATGAAGAGTTCCTGTTAATACTATTAATGTTGTCAAAGCTATTGGCTCTCATCACCTGTCGATCAATCGTGACATCAGGAGCAGAAGTCCTTTCCTGAGCAGGAGGGAGGTTAACTGTTACCTCTTCGAGATACAGTTCCATACCAGTTGCGAGGGTGGAGTTGGTGGTGGGGTTTTCATTTTCCTCATTGCCCGGCGCGCTTCTTGCTAGGGTCCTAACATGTTGCACGACTTCCGAGTAACTTGGCTTTGGTAGGAGCGTCTCTTTCAACGTATTTAATTCTGACCGGAAATGTTCGAACGAAATCACGTTCTTTTGATTTGACACCACATGTCTGTGTTTCATTTAAATCAATGACTTTTGTACCTCATTATATCGTTTGAAGAGCACTGATACATCCACGTATCATTTTATTAACCATACACAAATGTGCAGCCAGAACCAAAAATGTTACTACAAAAAAAACAATATTAGTCTCATACTACACACAAAAATGTCAGCATAAAAAAATTCACAAAATTATTGTCCATCACCAACCCATTACCAGACAAATGAAACTAAATTTATAAAATGAAAAAGGTTCACATAAACAAATGCAAAACAAAGTTATAGGAACAAATATCAATGAGAGTTCACCCAAATTATATAAAACTGATGAGTCCAAGATGTGTCATTTCATACTCCAAACACAATACCATTCATATCACAATCATTAAAAGTATTCTTGGCCCAATCTGTGTGAAAGCAATGTTTATGACAAAAAAAAAATTTAAACTCGCGTTTGTACAATAGTAAAAATTAAAATATAGGATCACCTACAACACCGTCAATGAGAAGTGAGATGCTTTCTTCTCTGTTTTTTTACAGTATGTAGGAAGGACAGGGAAAGGGCGAGTGCCCGCAGAAACGCCCCCCACCTATATACGAGTAAAAAGGAGAGAGCCAACATCAAGGTGTCTAAGGCCCATGATGCCATATTATTTATTTATTTTCCTTTATAAATTTTGAAAAGATTGTGTACTATGTAAAATGCATGCATGTGTAGTGAAGAATAGAGGAAGAAGTGAGTGTGTGTTTGAGACCATGCTGGACTGCTCACAGGGTAAATGAGCCACGGAAAAAGATCAGCTAAAGAGGACAGTGACAGAAGAAATGGGAATTCCAGCACTCCTCGTCTTCTGCCTAACGTTCCCCCAAGAGTACTCCCCTGTTCGATTAGTGTTTACAATCTCCTCCTTGGATGTGTAGTGTATATATAATTGCCTTAGAGTTCAGATTATTCTCTATATTAAAAAAATTTCAAATCTGTTAAAATCGATTAAAAACAGAAGAAAAACATTTTTAGTAATTTTTAGTAATTCTTAGTAATTATGACGAATTTTTAGTAATTTTAATCCCACTGGGATTACTGAGACTTCCCAGACCCTACTGAGGGATATGGGAATTCTCAGGAATCCTTCCTAACTATGCAAACTTCTACAAACTTCTTGGCTCCTTTTATTCTTCCTTCCATTTCAATTCCCAAGAGTTTCCTTACTTATTCAGAGCTTCGCATTCGTATTGACAAAATTAATAATTTATATAGATACTGGAATGTTGACACTCTATTCACAACTGTTCCTTGTTAAAACTATTGTATTATTTAATTATTTAATAAAGGATTTTCACCCCTTCTTTCTCTCTCAGTTATTACAATAAAATAATCAAAATTACTAATTAAAAAACCCTATTCACTTAAGATCTATTTTTAAAACACATTTTAAAATTACGCAATAAGATAAAAAAAAGTTAGAAAACCTAATTAGTGCTTTGAAATTAGTGTTTTGAAACATTTTTCCTAATGTTTAAAGACATTAATAAAAAATTAGCAGTTGCATTTATAATAAGCACCAAAACGCAAATCCAGCAATTACATGGATATATAAAGCTGTAATATCTACAAATTAGTATAGATGTAAAATTAATATATTATTAATAGTGAAATATTTTTAATTAGCCGAATATTATTAATTGGCTGAAATCTATCATGGAATTAAAATTAAATTTAAACCCGAACATTTATAATGAATTAAAGTGTTTTATTTTGATTAATTACTACGTGGCCATGTCGCAAAACTACTTCCCTTAAATAATCGAAGTTAAGCGACAATGTGTCTGAGTATTAGTTGTATGGGCGACTGTCTTCTGCGACCAGCTAATGTAGCGACCCATGGTTAGAATCCCACGTAAAGCTGTAGATCCCTTCCGTCACACGACTTACGCCGTTACGTCCACAAAATTTCACATCACTCGATTTATTCTGAAACCATTTCCGAGCAGTGATCAAGTGCTGCTTTATTGACAAACAAACCCTGAACAAATCGTAGAATTTAAAAATTAAAGGGAACAGTGTCTATATCTGTCTTCTCTGAATCGGTGTTATCTTTCTCTAAAGGAAATAAATGATATCTTCATAAATCACAATAAATTACAATGTATTTTTCTTCCAGTTTAAAAGATGACTTTTAATTTAATTCAATTTTGATTTATTAAGAAAATCCGAAAAACAGAAAAATAATAAATCGTTGCTTTGAAAGCACTAAACTTTAAAGTCTATTGTATCATTGTAAAGTATAAATAATAACTCGTTTTAGTATCGTTTTGCTGAGACAGTTTAAACACACACACACACACACACATATATATATATATTTATGCAGGAAGGAAGGGCCAAGGGCGAATGCCCGCAAAAGTGCCCCTTCCCCAAAGAAGGAGAGTCGAAATCAAGGTTCAAAGTTTTGAGATGCCTGGACACTGCGTTTGAAAGATTGGAGGTCACAGATAAGGGAAAAGATGGACTGAGGAAGTTGACCGGCTGAGTAGGTGAAAGATTGAGAATACCGATTAATAAATGCAAAAAACTTCACTTTTCTACGTGAAGGTCAAATTATGATAATAAAAGCCACTCTAATAGACAGAGTCTATTAGAGTGGGTTTTTATTATCATCATACCGATTAACTCTAGCATTAGAAAATTTGACAAGAAAAGGTTGAGAATGTGTAGAAAGTCTGGTACTGGAAGCTTTCCTTAAAGGAGGAGAGTTAGAGATTTAGAGAGTTAGAGAGTTCTACTGTAGAGTTCAGGAGAGAAGTGTCCGCTATAATAGTGATAGTAAAAAGAGACTGAGGCAACATTGCGGCGAAGAGAGAGGGAATGAAGCCAGTCAGTAAGAGGCGGGGAAGTGATGAGATGAAAGGTCTATGATTCCACCCGGTCAAGTAGAGCTGTGTGGGTTGAGCCACCCACACATGAGAGGCATAGTCTATACAGGGGCGGACAAGACCCCTGTACAGAGATAACAACTAAGTGGGGGTGAAGAAACTGCGGAGCAGGTACAACACATCTAACCTTGTAAAAGTTATTTTGGAAAGAGAGTATATGTGATCTTTCCAGGAAAGTTCACGAGAAAAGTAAATACCAAGATTGTTAAGAGAAGAGGAAGGCTTGAATTGTGTACTGTTGAAGATAAGGGGATAAGCATGTGAGAGATTGTGGCGAATAGACAGATGAAGCAAATGGGTTTTGGAGAATTTTCCACAATCTTGATGAAAAATCTAGTCTCACTGTCCATATTGAAAGCGGCTGATCAATATTTTTTGTTTCTTTCACTTTGAATTTTTAACGCCAAATGTCTTTCGTGTTTTTTTCTTGTCCTGTTCTTTTTTAGGTTTATTATTATGCACACAAAAATGATTTGCCTTATTGCAGGACGCATTTTTCAACCTATTATAAATATTCATCAATGCCGCTTAAATTACCCCATTTCTGCAAATTCATATCATGTTAATGTTCGTGTGTTTTATTATAATTAAATTTATCCTAACTTCATGTATTAAATTATAGGTTAAATTTACATTAGAAGAATGTAAATTTATAAATTTAGCTGTAACAATTTATAAACCACTACAGCTAAAATACCTCATATTAAAGAATTTTAGATTTAAGGTTGGTACTTTTGCTTTATACGTCAGACACAAATGCCAAACTCACCACTTTATCGCAAAACAAAAGAAAAAAGAGAGAAACAGATATTTCTTTCGCGAATGTTTTTCCGTTGCCATGGGAACTGAGCACGTTGCAGAAGCAATAAAGAAATGGGGTCTATATATTTTATAATATTCGAATGGACAAAACTTCTGTTACTGACAGAGAGGGAGAGAGAGAGAGAGAGAGAGAGAGAGAGAGAAATAAAAGTGAAAGTGGTCTTCAATCATCCAGGGTCCCGTAATTGGGAATCCCACCCGAAAGAAAAGACTAAGAGTCACTAGACTGAATACTGTGTTTTATTTGAACGGCAGCTCTCTCTATGAATGCATTACAGTTGCCCGCATATGTAATGTTCCTCGCCTTACAGGCGACTCCGCACATGTGGCAACGCCGCAGTGATAGTCAAGGTACCCCAAATCGGGGAAGGTGGGGTGGGGGGGGAAAACCGAGTCCAACAAAATATAACATTGACATACAGGTAATTATAATGTAATAACTGTGTTCATAAAGATAAACAATTAATATGATCGTGAACAGCGTTGAACTCCATGTTTACTAGTCTTATACAGTCATAAGGTTCCATTATGAGTATTGCAAGTCTATATGAACAGCTAATCACAATACAACTTTTTATATACTAGTAAATTTGAACCAAAAATAGACATTACACAACCAACCTTTCCTATTCTCTTCGACTATTTTTCCGATTTGTCGGCAGTGGCTGGCGGATGATGATGGTGAGTCTTTCTCTCTTTTCTTCTGAATGAATGTTAACACACGAATGATAGGTTTTGCTACTTACTTAACCCCTTATTCTCTTCTTTTAACACCGTACTCTCTTCTTTCTCTTGGGCTAACCTCAGAGTGGATCTTAGGGCCTTTGTTAGCCTTAACTTCTGTAGATCTGTAAAACCTCCACACTCCCTCATTCGCCTTCCCCACCACCAGTCTCGCGTATATTAAGTCATTATGTAACAATACATATAGACAGAGCTGGATTTATGCACAGGCGCATGAGGCGCTAGCTGGGGGCAGTAGTCCGACCGGCAAAAATGGATGAGTGCATCATCGGCTGAAGTCCTTCACTGTCTCCCTAAACGCAGCTATACTACTCGCTCAGTAGTATAGCCGCGTTTGTTTAGAGGAAATTGGATCACAGAGGCAGGATTTCATAGCACCCCAAATTCCTCGGGCCAAACGCGGCTACACTACTGAGCGACTAGTATAGTCGCGTATAGGGAGACAGTGAAGGACTTCAGCCTATGATGCACTCAACGATTTTCAGGTCACACTACTACCGCCACAATGCGGCTCAGTCATTGTAGTAGTCCGACCGGCAAAATAGACGAGTGCATCATAGGCTGAAGTCCTTCACTGTCTCCCTAAACTCGGCTATACTACTCGCTCAGTAGTATAGCCGCGTCGTCCAGTGCCCTTTTTGTCCATTTGTCAGAGTTATCCCATTGTATTGATTGGAGTAATGCTTCAGTTATGTTTCACTCTAGCAACATTGTTAATAGAAATATTCTTGAGTCTGCTATTATCCAACTTACAAATAACTTTAACATGAGCAAAGGTCTTTTTCAACTCGATCCCGTTGTTTTGAATTCGTTCAGAACGGATTTAGACAAGAAGGGCAGAGTGCTAAAACTTTGGTAATTTTCCTTTATAAATTTGTATTGCTCCTCTTACAATTTTTATTTTTCAATTTATTTTTATTTTTTATTTCTTATGTGACCTATATATCATTCAGGCATTATCTATAAAATTGGTTGTAAACAATCCATTTGATCTTGTGCTGAATTCGGGTAAAGTGCTAAAATTGGTAGTTTTCCTTACAAATTTGTATGCTCCTCCCACAATTTTTATTTCTATCTTTACTATATATATATATATATATATATATGATGAATAAAACCACGAAGGGAAGGAAACACAGAATGGTGCTCAAGCGCTTTCGTCTAATGACATCCTCAGGAACACTGAAGTACATAAAGAGTTACAGCCTATATATAGATTACAGAAAAAAAAATATATATATATATATACAATAAATGGAGAAATAAAAATAAAAATTAAACATTAAAGGATTGTGGGAGGAGCATACAAATCTGTAAGGAAAAAACTACCGATGTCTTAGCACTTTGCTCGAATCCAACACAAGATCAAATGAATTGTTTCCAACCAATGTTATAGTTAATTAAAAAAATAATAATAATAAATTGAAAAATAAAAATAAAACTTATAAGAGGAGCATACAAATTTATACTGGAAATCTGCCCAGGTTTTAGCACTCTGCCCTTCTTGTCTAAGTTCGATGTATATAAAAATAAATTGAAAAATAAAAGTTATTAGAGTAGCATATAAGTTTACCAAAGGTTTTGCGTTCTACCCTTCTTACCTAAATCCGTTCTGAAGGAATTCAAAACAACAGGATCAAGTTGAAAAAGACCTTTGCTTATGTTGAAGTTATTTGTAAGTTGGATAATGGCAGACTCAAGAATATTTCTATTAACAATGTTGCTAGAGTGAAACAAAACTGTAGCATTATTCTAATCAATACAGTGGGATAACTCTGACAAATGGACAAAAAGGGCACTGGACGACTGTCCTGTTCTAACGGAATATTGATGCTGTTTTATACGTGTGTGTGTGTGTAAATCCTTTCCCGTCTGACCTATGTAAAAGGAATCACATTGTTTACAACCAATTTTATAGATAATGCCTGAATTATTGGTAGGGCTATTTTTTACTATGATATTTTTCACGATATTGTTATATGAAAATACTACATTAATATCCAAAAGTTAAGTACATTAGCAATGCCTAAAAAGTCCGGGAAAAATGGAAGTACTAAAATATTCTTTGACAAAGTACGAGTATTATTATTCGCACGATAGAAAGTTCGTTTTGCCTTGTTGAGACAAGATTCCATAAACGCAGATGGATAACACAGATCACTTCCAATGCCGTTGATTTTTCCAATTCGGCATCGATGTATTCCGGACTGGCGATCCTAAGGGCGCGTAGAAACATTGAAGAAAAAATGACCTTCTTAGTGGGGGTGTCATGTCCCGAGTAAAAGTGTACGTAGGACAAATTGTTTGTTTTTTCCCGATAGATACTAAACTTAAAACCTGGGCTTTCCCTATGTACACGCACATCCAAAAACGGGATTGAGTTGTCTTGTTCCACTTCTAAAGTAAACTTAATGGAGGGGACTTGATCATTTAACTGAAGGAGGAAGTCATCCAGGTCACGATTCATGGGCCAGATACACAAAATATCGTCGACGTACCGCAACCAAAGGATGCCAACCCCCAGGATTCTCGGAATGTAAGTAATTTCGAAAAACTCCATATAAATATTGGAGAGGAGGGGCGACAAGGGGTTGCCCATGGCCATCCCAAAAACTTGTTGATAATACTCGTTATTGAAAGTGAATTTACAGTCTTTGATGCAAAGCTTAATAAGTTCCAGAACAATGTGTGCAGGTAGTGGCAGGTCATATTTATATAATTTTCGGGAGAGAAAGTCAAGCATATCGTCAATCGGCACTTTTGTAAACAATGAACAAACGTCAAAACTGAACAATCTATCGTTGGTTTCAGTACGTGCATTATTCAATTTTTCAGTAAGATCCATGGAATTTTTTACATGTGAATCAGAGATAGTTCCAAGAATGGGGGACAAGACTTTGACAAGCCATTTGGAGAGTTTATAAGTAATAGAGCCCACCGAGCTAATAATAGGGCGCATAGGGTTGCCAGGTTTGTGGGTTTTAATAAGACCGTAAAGGTAGGGCAGAGAAGGTGAAGTGGACATGAAAAGCGGAATTAAGTCCTTATGATCTTTGAGAATGCGTTTCAAGCCACTATTAAATAATTTGATGACGTCATCCTGCGGTTCTTCCTAAGTTTGCTGTATGTGGCGGGGTCGTGGAGAAGCTCGTTCATCTTTCTGATGTAGTCCACTTTGTCCATAATAACTATGGTGTTAGCCTTGTCTGCTTTAATAATATGGAGCTCCCCATCTTTTTTTAATTGTGAGAGGCTATTGCGAAAACGTTTAGGAAAGTTATCTTCGTAACTACTATTCGCCGCATTATAAACAAGGCCTTTAACTATGTTGAACAAAGACTGAGGGAGATTACACTGTTTTTCAAAACAAGCGAGACTGTAACAAATTTTTGTAACCTACTGTATATAATTATAGTCTTGAACTCTTTATTTACTTCATTGTTCCTGAGGATGTCATTAGACGAAAGCGCTTGAGCACCACTCTGTGTTTCCTTTTCTTCGTGGTTTTATTCATCATATATATATATATATATAAAATACTCGTTTTGAGTAATTTTTCAATTTTGGTAATTTACTATTTTTAGCGTATTTGTATGGTGTGAAATAAATTATAAATCGATTGCTTTTATTTTTTTTTACAATTTTCTTTCATGGCTAAAGCCTAAGGGGCCTCAGTCTGCCTTTGCGCCTCTGGCCTCTAGTAGTCTAAATCCGGCTCTGCATATAGACTTGTAGTAATTATAATGGAACCTTATTACTGTATAAGACTAGTAAAATACATGGGAGTTCAACGCTGTTCACGATCATATTAATTGTTTATCTTTATGAACACAGGTATTACATTATAATTACCTGTATGTCAATGACTGCACATTCAATTGGCCTTTAAATATATATGTCTGTGTTATATGTTGGACTCGGTTGTCCCACCTCTACCCCACCTTCCCCCAGTTGGAGTACCTTGACCTACACTGCGGCGTTGCCACATGTACGGAGTCGCCTGTGAGGCGAGGAGCATTACATATGCGGGCAACTGTACAAGAATTATGCGATATTAAATGATACTTGACTAAGTAAATAAATACCATACAATTTCATTATTCTACTCAATAAACAAATTACAATAAATAAAACAAATATGAAAATAAAAATATTACCGCTTCTCTCTGGTTGCGATAGGAATCATCAAAAGATTAAAGTGATTGGAAAAAAATATGGAGGAAGCGTTCAAATATTGCAAGTATCGTCCTTTGCAACAGTGCAGTGTGGCCAAGGGGATAAGGGTTATCTTTGGACATAACCCTGCAAATGCAACTTTTGTCTCTTCTAAAGTTCTAATGCACCAATACATGTACAGACCCTGGCAAAAGTGTGAAATTGAAAAGTCAATTCTTATTTTATTTTGCAGTGTTTTAACACGCATTTTTCAAAAATAATAATGGGTCGGTTTTTAATTTTATATTTACCTATTTTGCATGGCTCTTTTAAGTTTTAGTGAGGCTCTGACGCATATAAGCATTCCTTTCATAAATTTTAAGAAGTGTCGTAGTTTTTCGTGTACCGTCCGTTACCAAAGTCGGGATTCGGGGCGTATAGCCCATGTATAGCTCAACTTTTGTAATCGATGGTAAGTTAATGCGGCTAATTATGAGTTCTGCCTTGGTTGTTATCACTTAATTAATTATTCTCTTCTTCTATTGCTAAAGGTGACAAGAAGCAATATATCAAAGATCCTCTGTCAGCGGTTGCCATGATCAACATCCACAACATCTTCTACTGAATCTCGCAGTGAGCAACGCCAGTTGGGAGGATTATATCAGTAAGAAGGATTCAGGTTCTCAGTCACTAATACGAGAACTACCACCATAATGACAGCAACCAAAATGAGGATGAGTCATAAGCAGTGTACAATTTCAGTCCAAGCGACCACTGCACGACCGGAATCTATCTTCCTCCCATTTGATTCAGCCCCGCTGTGAGCTGAAATCAGAAAAGTTTTGCCTAAGAGCCGGCGTTCAGGAACTCTCGAAAGGAGACCACTCGGTTCATTTCGAGACGCGACGAAAGCATTTAACACCGCTTGAATGTTTGTGGGAGAGTTTGTATGCGTTTCCTTCAGGAACCACAAGGAGTGGTTTTATTGCAACCAATTATGATGATCATAGTTAAGAGGACGAGCAAGCTCACAAAGCGAACTCGTAATGATTGAAGTGTTATTTTTTAGTATAGCTCTTTAGTATATCTTTTTAGTATTAAGCTATTAGTGTCTGCCTCGATTTTAAACAATACGTCAAGTACTTCAAGAACGAAAGAAGTTATTATAATTGATTGGGTATTCATTCATTCCTTGCAACTTAATTATGCATACATATTGCAGGTCCGTATTTTGAGTTAAGACATAAAACCATTGACAAGCGCGCACTTCATATTACTTTTGATGTATTTCTCTTGCGAAGTCTTACTCTTGTAATTTAATTTGGATGAACAGTCTTATGATCACATGAAGGTTCAATATCTCTTATTATACGTAGACATCATAATAAATAATGAACACAGCGAAAACCAGTGTCCATACATAAGTAATGTATCTCGGTTACCAAAATCACGATACAGAGGGGAAAGATATTTCAAGACTCAGTTTATCCAGACTTTAGTATATGCGATGATAATAGTCATTCAGGAAGGCCTGAAACTGGCGGCGCAGCGCTCAGGCCAACTGATGCGGCCCGTTGTTGTAACTCCTAAACTGTTATTACTAGAATCATCTGGATTCGAACCCCGACCTCGGTGTGCTCACTTCGCTTATAGGGAAACGGTGTTACCCACTGAACTACAAACGCTGACTGGTAGCAGGGTGTTATCAAATTATGTTTCATAAATTAGTATACATATTCAGGACGTCAAAGTGAACAAAAAGAGTTCCTATGAACATACTGTAAATCCGCAATCGCTTCGTTTCCGAGATACATTGCTGTTTTGCCGAGGACGAACCAATTAAAATGAAAGTCATTAAAGTTCATTAAAGTCGTAGTTGTTTGGTTGTTTAGATAACTATTTTTATTTTGTTTTAATAGTATTTTGTTAGTTGTCATTTTAGAAACTAAAATGCAATTTACTTTTTCTTGTTGGGGGGTATTTAAAAAAATTTGTTTATGCAAGAGAAGTTAATAACATAGATGAATTGTGGTAACGTGTTCAAGATTGTTCAGAAACAATACGCAACCATGTAGGTGTTCTCGAATGTATGCGGCAAAATTTTCAACTACGCGTTGAAGCATGTACTCTGATGCAGGGAAACCATTTTGAGCATTTGCTGTAAATAAAATTTAATAAACTGTCATGACTCATTTTAATTGGATCGTCCACGGTAAAAAAACAATGTACCTCGGAAACGAAATGATTGTGGATTTATGTTCATTGGAACTTTTTTGTTCATTTTGACGTCCTGAATATGTATTCTAATTTATGAAACATAATTTGATAACACCCTGTATATGTGATAGTACACGTGGATTATTACATAAAGGGTGACTCAGAAGGCCTGCCTCAAATACAACTATACACTAAATACTTTTGAAGCGGGACTTCTGATATCCTTTTGCGTAGCAACTTATCTTATCCTCGATTTGTCGCGTGTCATGGGAAATATCTGGTTAATATCACTTCTAACTTTTAAATCCTTTATAAGGAATTAAACGACATTTCTCATTTATTATGTATTTAGTCGTCAATATTCACAAATTATCTCTATCTGAAATCGCCTGAAATCGCTTCAAAACATCAATTTAAATAAATAGTTTAAAATGTTTCACGCAAAAGCGCAATTAATCCTATTATTATTTTTATGACAATACTGCCAATTAAAGCTCAGTTATGTATAAGTTTCAAATTATTATTATTGATGAGATTAAAGTATTCATAAATAATCCAAACACTCGTATTTATAACTGAGACAATTATAATAACAATAAATTATTTTTACCTTTCAATATAATGGCGTTTTCACATTTGTTAATTTAATGATAGCATGTACTGTACAGATGTAGTGTTAGTGACTCCTTTTACCGTCGCCATTCATCAATTTAGACAAAATTATTGCTATTATTAATTTTCATATATATATATATATATATATATATATATATAATATATATATATATATATATATATATATATATTATGTTAAACACAGACCGTGCATGGAACAAGGAACTCTTCTCGGAAATTACATCCACTATAGTTCGAATAAGTAATGATACATGACAAATACTATAGTTTTTTCTTTTTCATGATGGAAAGCCCAACGTGGCACTGGGTTACTCGCAAAGAGGCCCAAAATATAGCTTCCCTCACCAGCTATCTGCAAAGCAGATGGGATCCAGCTTTGGGACAGGATCTAGACCCCTAGATCCTGTCCCAAAGCTGGATCCCATCTGCTTTGCAGATAGCTGGTGAGGGAAGCTATATTTTGGGCCTCTTTGCGAGTAACCGGTGCCCACGTTGGGCTTTCCATCATGAAAAAGAAAAAACTATAGTATTTGTCATTTATCATTACTTATTCGAACTATAGTGGATGTAATTTCCCAGAAGAGTTCCTTGTTCTATGCACGGTCTGTGTTTAACATATAAGTTTCTCAGGGGGACCATTCTGAGTTTGTGTGTGTATTTATATATATATAATATATATATATTATATATATATTATATATATATAATGGTGAAACTTAATTAGGATATGGATAATAAAAAAATTCCATATTTTATTTTAAAAATATTACATAATATTTAGACAATATGAGTTTTTTATTCTTATTTACAAATGTTACACAATGAAACCATTTAACACGTGGACATTATAAGCGACGAAATACGTTCTGTGTTCAGTGAATAACATTAATGAACATGTTTTAGAATATAAATAAAATAAGGTTTATAATGACGAATTCATTAGTTAAATAATACAATATACAGGGTGATCCAAAAGTCAGGTTACATAAGGCTTTTCTGTTTCTTTGCAGGTAAATGAGTTATGAGATGTTATCGAAGGAGGAGCGCATTGATGTGATATTCCTAGCTGGCTGCACAAGTGCATTGCTGTTAACAGTGGCCATATCGAACATGTGATGTGACTATTCCCCTGTATCATTACATAATACAGTATTTCCCTATGTAACCTGACTTTTGAATCACCCCGTAGTTAGTATAATGAGCTAGTAATAGAAGTTTAGCTTTGGTAAACAAATTTAGGTTCCCTTCGGCCTTCACAAATACATAAAAAAATTTAATCTCATATTTTAATTAACCCTAACTTCTAGACATACATTGTGAACCAAAAGTCCCGCACCCCGTGTTATTTATTAAGACAGTAAATGTTCAAATTGCAGCCCGTGAACGGTTTACAGATGTCAAATCCCTCATACAGACATCTGTCGATATCCCGTCATATTCTAGTAGAGACATTGGCACGCTACTTTCGAATTTTACCCCTTTTATTTGGGGTAACGTGAATTGTGTGGTTTACGAGTCATGGTTACTCACCAAAGGGACCAAAAGTGAACATTCATAGTATGCTAACGTGTCTACTAGAATGTGACCAATGCCCGTAGCAGTTTATGTAAAAGAATTGGCACATATATACTGTATGTGTAAAAGGCTTCACGGCCTTTAGTTTGATCATTTACGACATTATTTCACATGGACGGGACCTATGGTTCAACATATATATATATATATATATATATGAAAATTATTTCACGAAAGTAACACGTGAATAATATTTATGATGAAAATAACTACGAAGGACAAAGAAAACAGAATGGTGCTCAAGTTATTTTCATCATATATATATATATATATATATATATATATATATATATATATACACATTATACAGTATATATATATATATATATATATATATATATATATATATATATACATATATATACATTATACAGTATATATATGTATATATATATATATATATATATATTATATAAAGTTGAGTCAATGTCCGTTTATAAAATCTGCGGAATAAAAGTGATGAAATGAGTGGTGAATGACGTTATTATTTGTGTCTCTGATTTAGTGGTTAAATGCAGATCTTGGAGAGAAAAAGAGAAGAACTGAAGAGAAGTGAGAACCACCGTCGACAGGAAAGTCCACAAAGGATCGAACTTTGGTCTGCAAGAAGCGCTTATTCCGTGTTGCATCGCAGCCGGCTGTTCCTCTGTAAGTAGAACATTATTTTAATGGCTATTCATTTTGTACATGATCGTATTTCCACTTGTCACATTCACTAAATTTCGTTTCTTTGTCACCTTAACTTGAATATAGGACAAACAAGCCTCTAGGGCACAGCTTTCCAAACTTTTAACGTTGGCGACAAACTATTTAAGCATAACAATTTTCACGACACATTAATTAATTTTTGTTATCAAATATCAAATATCAGATAATTTTTCAGTAGGTGGTTTATCTTGTAGCCGATACACTAATGTGTCGCGACACACCAGTTTGGAAAGCTCTGCTCTAGGGGGCCCGGAAAGAGGGAGATAAAATCTAAAAATATTAATAAAACAATTGATTAAATAACAGAGAGGAAATATAATTAATGAACATATATTTTATAGAGATTATCATAGTCAAACTGAAAGGGATAAAATATTATCCGCGATCCACCAATGCCCAAGACCGACTGACAGATCTGGGAACCATTGTAATTGAAAGCCAGTTAGCCCCTACTTTAAATTTCATCAGAATCATTTACCACTTTGCTAGAGAGAAGGCAAAGAAAGTACACGTCTAATTATGAAAATCTTGCAGTAAACAATTGTCTTGCCTGCATGGATTGGTACTGCATATGTAAATTGTACGATGATAGAATTAATATAATTGATTCGAAATATAAAATGGTCATTTTCTTTCGAGTTGTTTATTCATACTGTATGTTTTGAATAATGACTTGGACATATAATCAGTTTGCTTATTATGTACACAAAAATCATTCATAATAAAATACTGAGTAAACAGCTGGGCCCATATACCAATCCTTCCCCGGGGCCCGTGTTAGTGGCAGCTCTCGCCGGCCCTAAACACACACACACACACACACACACACAAATACACACACACAGGTTTGACAAAAGTAAATGGACAGCACGATGATTGACCTCAAGAACAAATGGCAAAGCTCATCAATGGAATGCCAGAACGTATGTCACCTTTACATAATTGAAAGGGGAAAGCAACACGATTCTAAATATATTGATTCATTAAATCTCTTATTACTTATTGACTTTTATTATCAGCCTCGTAGGGACCAGCCGGTCTGTTGCTGTTTGGTGTCCTTTGTATTCTTTTGTAAATCCAAAACTATGGGGAAACCCGAAGGTGTCTATTTACTTTTGTCAACCATATATATACTGTATATATATACGTATATATATATATATATATGCTGTTTCATAGATTGTTAAAGGTAACATCCATGTCCCATATCCCTCAAGGAAGTAATAGGTAGGGGCCCAGCCTGAACGAGCTTAGCCCGAGTCAAGTAAATGGGGGGTTTCCGGCCCACCACTTCGTCGTGGCGTATAATACGAGACAACTGGCCACATATACTTAGATTTACGTTCGTTTGCGATGAAATTAAATTTAAATAATAAAAACTATTAACATTTATAAAATACTCAAATATTTTAGAAAATACTTATAAAATATTTATAAAATATCTAAATATTTTAGAAATATCTATAAAACGAAATATTACATATTTTTGTATCGGAGAAATGACATCCAATGGAAATTACAATCGACAAAAAAATTCTGTTACCAAATTAGTCAACTGAGGTCAAATAAGGTCAGTTATCATAATGTGATAGTTTTCCTATTACACAATTTTTAATAATATAACTATACTCTATATGTTACAACTCAGAATGGTCCCCTGAGAAACTTTTACGTTATGCACAAACCGTGCATGGAATAAGGAACTCTTCTGGGAAAATTAAGTCCATTATAATCGTAGTTCGAATAAGTAACGATAAATATCAAATACTATAGTTTTCTATTTCATGATGGAAGCCCAACGATAGCTGTTGAGGGAAACTATATTTTGGGGCCTCTTTGCTGGTGATCCGTTGCCACGTTGAGCTTCCATCATGAAAAAGAAAAACTATAGTATTTGTCATTTACCATTACTTATTGGACTATTGTAGATTTAATTTTCCAGAAGAGTGCCTTGTTCCATGCACGATCTGTGTGTAATATATATATATATATATATATATATATATATATATATATAGAGAGAGAGAGAGAGAGAGAGAGAGAAGAGAGAGAAGAGAGAGAGAGAGAAAGGAAACCGCTCTTCAGGAAGACGTAAATTTGTTTTTATTTTTAACACCAATACAGTTTCGGCTCCTCGTGAGCGCTTCTCAATTGGTAATGACCGTATAAGCAAAGAACAGGGTTTAATACACCTGGAAGTTAATTATCAGGGATTAGCTGACTGAAACTTCCCATCCTCTTCTCAGAATAGTTAAGTGACCCCTCCGACCCAGCTTTGACCTGATGGATGTACTTGTGTTGCCTGGGGATTTTTGGAGGGTAATGTTACAAAATTCTTAATTTTATTACATATTTCGTTAAAAGAGAATTGACCTTGGGATAGATTAAAATTTTTTATAGAGCCTATAAGACTAAATTCAACAATTCTAAGCGTAACATAATTATTAGATTTGAAAACAAAGTTGCAATTATTGAAATCTATTACAATTTTATAGTCCCTAACATGACAGAATACAACACTTTTTTTCATTCCTCACCCTCACATCTCTCTTGTGTTCATAAATTCTCTTACTGAGTCCCTTCCCATTTCTCACACGTATACATTATCAGGACATTCTTTACATGGTAATATATATATACACCTGTGTCTTTTTCATCCTTAGGTTTGTTCCTTATTAACATATCATTTATGCAGTTATTATATTTGAATGCCACATAAGTGCCTATTCTCTGACAAGTTTCCTTAAGCCCTTTCAAGTTTCTGTTATAGGGGAGGACAATGCTTTTCTTGTAATCCTTGTTTACAGTTGACCTGCCTGTATAAAAGTTTTTGTGACTGCCAAATGAGCGTTAAAAATTAACCACTTGGGATAATACAGATTTTTAAATATATTGTTGATTTTTTGTATCTCCTCCTTAACATAAGAAGGGTGACAGATTCTATATGTTCTTTGGAACATTGAAGATACAACTGATTTTTTTACTTGGTCATCATGAAATGAAAAATAGTGAATGTAAGTTTGAATTAGTCTCCTTCCTATACACAAACAATTTTATGTTGTTATTTTCCCTATTGATGAGATCGATCAGTAGTATGATGGCAAAAGGCCAGAGGAATTTGGGGTGTTCTGAAATCCTGCCCCTGGAGGGGCCCCCTGAAAGGCTTCACCTCCGTTATAAGGGGCCCCCTTCCTTAAGTTCCTAACCCACTTATGGGGTCTCACCGTCCTCACTGAAGGGCAGCTGCCCCTTGGGGCCCACGCAAGGGAGCCCCTTTCCTCCTTGGGAGAACGAAAAAAAATTTTTAAAAGAATTCATCTTCACCTTCCTTCAAAAAAAAAAAATTCATCCTCGACTTCCTTTAAAAAAAACATAAAAAAAAAAATTCATCCTCGACTTCCTTAAAAAAAAAAGGTTCATCATCGCCTTCAGTGAGAGAATTTGGGTATGGGTCATGTGTCAGCGAAATTTGTGCCACGACTCTTGACTGCCGAGCAGAAAGAGCAACGTGTTGTTGTGTCTCAAGACCTCTTCAACGTGCCAATCTTGATGAACATTTCTCAGAAACATCGTTACGGGTGACGAGACGTGGTTGTACGGGTATGACAGTGAAACAAAACAGCAGTCATCGACTCATCGTAATGGTAGTGCGCGACAGTAGCCATTATTCAAATGCACAAAATGCGACGAAACATAAAATGACTTCACAAAACAGTAAATATCGAGAGAACAAAATACGATATCAACAAACGGTAACCGTCTTGGACACAGACTGAGTCACACTACAACATGCATCTCATGACGCGCATGCACGTCATGTAATGCGCACGCAGCATAACCAGTTCGGGAACTTTTTGAATACACTTCCTATGTAATAAAATTAAGAATTTTGTAACATTACCCTCCAAAAATCCCCAGGAACACAAGTACATCCATCAGGTTAAAGCTGGGTCGGAGTGGTCACTTAACTATCCTCTGAGAAGAGGATGGGAAGGTTCAGTCAGCTAATCCCTGATAATTAACTTCCAGGTGTATATAAACTCTGTTCTCTGTTTATACGGTCATTACCAATTGAGAAGGGCTCGCGAGGAGCCGAAACTGTATTGGTGTTAAGAAATAAAAATTTACGTCTTCCTGAAGAGTGGTTTCCTTCTCCATACTTCGTCGCCGCGCTAGTGCGTTATTTTACATCATATATATATATATAATATATATATATATAATATATATAGATATTATATATATATATATATATACAGTATATATATATATATGCACTAAAATCACAGAATAACACGTGATCTTATTAATAAGCAAACAACCACAGGCAAAAGGAAAAGGAAACACAAAGTCCGAGCGCTTTCGTGATATATATTCCTTGAAGATGTGAATATATCACGAAAGCGCTCGGACTTCGTGTTTCCTTTTCCTTTTCCCTGTGGTTGTTTGCTTATATATATATATATATATTATATATATATATATATATATATATATAATATATATATATATATAACTCCGGTTTTCGCTTCTGCCAGAATTATTCACACATACATCTGACGAAGGTCAGGCAAAAACATAACAGTTAAGAGATGACTTCAATTTATAAAAATGAGAGATTCTAAAATCCTCAAATCACAAGTGTTTGACGACGTTGTCAGAATTTTAAATTCACTGTGTTGTATTCAGAAGTGTATCCAAAAATAAGAATGGGACAGAACAGGGAAAGTCGCTGTACGGGAGGAACAACTTCCCACTGAATATCATTCCTATTCCCATTCAAGGTCCGCACGTGAGAATGTACAAGCTGAGAAGAAATCCATATTTGAGAACAGTTTCCTGATTTCAGAAAGACTCTTGCTAATGGCGTGAAATAAGGATGGTTAATATTTTCTAACCTAACTGAGCTTAATCTAACCTAACCGAACATAATCTAACCAAAGTAGAAAAGCCGAGGATGAGAATGAGAATAGCATGAAATGGAAATAGACCGATTTGAGAGTTGCCTCCTTTGAGCTCCTCACTCACGGATTTCTCACACTTTCACACTTGGGCGAGGAATGAAAAAGGATTGACATAAAGTGGGATGATACCGTCCAGGAGGATCTGTTTAAGTGTCGGTCATTGCGAAATAACAGAAGTTTGTTTGTACTTCTTACATTCTAAATTTATTTCACATTCAGTAGATTGAAAACAGTTTGTTAAAATGGTTCCTCTTCTGAACACGTTCATATTTAGCATTTTAATACAGGGAAGTTGTATTCTTTGCCAATCAGATACTTTAAGCACCTCATCTTGAAATTAATTTAAAATATTTAAAAGCTTTTTAATGAACAAATTCATTAATATTTGCTTACACAAAAAGATAATACATTTATTTCCACAATATAATATATGAACAACTGCAGATTTACTTCAAAATAACGTACTTCAAAATATGACTTATTTAAAGGTTAATTTTAAGATGAATTGTTTAAAATTATGTAAATGACTTTCCATACTTCAAAATAAATACTGTAAACATACACAGAAAAATGAATTATTGTGACAAAAGGTTTTGAATCGACTGTACCTGATATGAATTTTGAGCGGACGTAGCCTAGACTCGCTCTGACAGCGGGAGCAATTAAAAGTATAAAAACATGACGAAATTTATCTTTGAATTGAAAGAAGGATCCACTTTTAAAACTAATTTTAAAACTAAGTGAAATTCAACTTGAAGATTAAACTTTGTTCATACAATTTTTTTTCTTGTAATATCGCTCGCATTCTCCATAAACGGAAACTAGACATAACGCGGGGAGGGAGGGGGAAGGTATCCTATAGCGATCCCTTCCATTTTTCATATAATTGACCATTGAAAAGAATAAAAATAATAATAAAATATAAAACAACAACTTCTTATAAAATCTTATAACTGTCAGCCTGAAGTCGGAAGATAAAATTGATAGGTTTTACCTAAATTCAGTCCTTGAAGCATGTAAACAATGACGCTTACCAACGCTCTCTTTACTTCAGGTTCGAATTCCGATTACAAACTGGTCTCCCAAAGACTCACAAGGAAGGAATTCCCATTCGTTCGTGCTTTGCTGCTTACAATACTCTTTTTTACTATCTTGCCAAATTTTTAGTACCTATTTTGTCTTCCCCTTTTAACCAACAATTTCTGTAAAGAAAGTCTTTTCTTTTGTCAGTGGAGGACACCAACAACCTTTATGTGCAGTTACGATGTGCAGTCCTTATTTACTAATATTCCTTTGAAGAAAACGATTACCGTCTTCATAAATTACTTATGTAATAAATTATTCATCGCCTTTCCACGGTTGATTGAATTTCAGACCTTATTAGAATTATCCGTTTCTTCAAATTTTGTTTGCAATGGTCAGCTGAGTAAACAAACAGAGGGAGTGGTTATAAGCCTTCTTGCTGGAATCTGTTTTAGCCGGTATTTCATGTGACATTTTGAGGAAATAATGCGGAAATAACTGTTTCATCAAACTCTAACCCACAATTTACCAAAGATATGTTTGGTGATATTTTTACCCTTTTGAAATATGAATCTCATGCTAATAATTTCCTCGCTTACCTAAACTCTCTTGATTCTAACAAAATTTACTGTGGAAGCCGAAACCGATAACAAAATTTCATTTTTGGACATCCTGATTGGAAGGACTAATGAATGGTTCGTTTATTACTGCCGTTTTCAAGGAAAATGTTTTTTCAGGTCTTCCGATGAGTTTCTTTAATTTTTTCAACATATAATTTTAAATTTAATGTTGATAAAGCATTCCTCCACAGGGCTTTCTTTGTATTTAGGTTTTTTATAAAATCCATAATGAATTTTAACTTTGAAATTATTTTTGACTAAAGATTTCTATAATTTTTATTTAATGATGAAAATATGAAATTCTTAAATACAAAGTACCAACCAACCTTTCCTTATGCCGACCCGTCTTATGTTTCCTTATGTTATTTATGAAATATTTATTGACTGAAAAAAAAAAAGCCTTAATTCTTTGTTAACAAAATTTTATCCTCAAGTTGAATTTAATTTTGCTTTGAGATTAATTCTAAAATTGGATTCTTCTTAATTTAAAACAAAATTATCCACATTCGTTCTGCTTGTCATGCTTTCAGATTTTCAATTACTCGCGCTGCCAGAGCGAATCCTATTTGCACTCAAAATTCGTTTTAGGAATACAATTGATTCAAAATAGTGAGTTAAAATGGGTCCGTTCCTCAGTATGTTTACAATAATTATTCTGAAGTATAGAAAGTCATTTCCATAATTTTAAACAATTTATCTTAAAATTAACCTTTAAATAAGTCATATTTTCAAGTACGTTATTTTGAAGTAAATCTGCAGTTGTTCATATATAATATTGTGGAAATAAATGTATTATCTTTTTGTGCAAACAAATATTAATGCATTTGTTCATTAAAGAGCTTTTAAATATTTTAAGTTAATTTCAAGATGAGGTGCTTAAAGTATCTGATTAGCAAACAATACAACATCCCTGTTTTAAAATGCTAAATATGAACGTGTTCAGAAGAGGAACCATTTTAACAAACTGTTTTCAATCTACTGAATGTGAAATTGATTTAGAATGTAAGAAGTACAAACAAATTTCTGTTATTTCGCAATGACCGACACTCAAACAGATCCTCTCGTACGCTATCATCCCACTTCATGTCAATCCCTTTTCATCCCTCGCTCAAGAGTGAGAAATCCGCGAGCGAGGAGCTCAAAGGAGGCAATTCTTAAATCGGTCTATTTCCATTTTATGCCATTCTCATTCTCATCCTCGGCTTTTCTACTTTGGTTAGATTATGTTAGGTTAGGTTAAGTTGAGTTAAGTTACGAACTATTAATCATCCTCATTTCGCGTCTTTAGCGGAAATGTAAATGGGAGTGACATTCTTTCTGAAATCAAGAAATTCTTTTCTCAAATCTCTATTTTTTACTTTGTACATTCTCAATGGCTGACTTCGAATGTGAGTGGGAGCGACACTGAGTGAAAGTAATCTTCCCGTACAGGTCATACCGTTAATAGCTCAGCGACTCTTCTGTCTTATTCCCACTTTGAGGATACACATCTTCAGCTTCACCCTAAACGGTAATGTTTCTGCTTGTCCCTCAAATATTTTAAATTTGTTTTTTATATAGTGGCATATCTGCCTTGCAATCTTAGGTTTTTTTAGATTTTTAGAATTTTAATTTACGTATCATTTTATCATTTTTATCTACGATTTCTTTGAAAATGAGACTAAAATCTTTGAAAAGTTAAGTATTAGTAAAGGATGTACGTTTGGCGTTGGTCTTTTATTGCTTATACATACTGTACAGTATATATATATACAGGGTGTCCGAGAATTATCTGTACAATGTTTGGCTGTTATTAAAAGTCAACCATGAAGTGTAGAAATTCCAGTGTTGTCCCATTTTACAGAGAATCTCATTAAGTTTTTTCTGATACCAAGTTTGAAAAGTTTTTTAGAAATTCCAGTGTGTCCGAAAATTATCTGTACAATTTCATCTTTTAATAAAATTCTTGATAACACGTAAAATTCTTAAACAAGATTATTTAGAATCTGTATTTTCAAAAGTTTCTTTTATTAAAGTAACGTTGTTACAAACATTCGATATGTGCACCATCAGTGATTCGCAAAACATCCAATCGATAATCCAAATGTTGCCATGTACGCTGCAGCATATCCACATCAATTCGCTCAATAGCAGCTGTGATTCTTGCTTTTAAATCATCAATGTCTGTCACCCGCGTACAAAAAAGAAAAACTTGTCAAAACTTGTTATCAGCAAAGACTTAATGAGTTTCTCTGTAAAATGGGACAACACTGGAATTTCTACACTTCATGGTTGACTTTTAATAACAGCCAAAAATTGTATAGATAATTCTCGGACACCCTGTATATATATATATTATATATATATATATATATATATTTATATATATATATATATATATATGTGTGTGTGTGTGAATTAAAACTGTATTCACTGGAAAGAAGAAGAGAGAAGTACACCATTACTTACATTTGGAAAATAAGGGAGAAACTAGCTCCTAATCTTATTCTGAACCCTATAACCCCCAAAACAACAGTGGAAAGTAGGAAAGGAAGACTGTGTCGTGTTCCCAAATTAAAGTCTAGACAGGGAACATCCTCAATCCTGAAGGAAAATAGTTTTGTTGTGAGAAGACCAAGACTGTTTAATAGGGTGGCCCACTTTTCAATTTTTTTTTAAAAGTATACTAGGTGATCGTGGTTTTTCCCATTATTTGGCACTATACTAGCACATTGGTACCATTTTTACAAAAATTGATCAATATTTAGGGGTCTCGCATCGACCTTGAAATTACTAGTTTTTTTTTTAAATGCGTACTTTTTAACTTTTTACTGAATCAAGATAAATCATTAAGTAGGGATGTTTTCTGAATCCTCTTTGGTGTGCCTGCCAATGTCATACGACTAACGGTTTAAAGGTTGTGCCTGTATACAGGTAATACCAATGTGCTAGTATAGTGCCAAATAATGGGAAAAACCACGATCACCTATACTTTTCAAAAAAATGAGTCACCATACCCGGGCGGAATGTATAATGTATATAGGTAATTAGAAAATGCACTATGCCTGTGCCAGGTACCTAACCTATTTCTTTTTTTGCAGATCATAACATTTTGAAATTCTGTCTGAGTTCCTCATCCTTTGTCATGGACAAATCGATGGCAACCATAACTGGAAGAACTCTTGAAGCTACAAATAGAGTCATCAAAAGGAAAGGCGAAAATAACATCGCTACCTTCTCTAAGATCGGCCTCGAAATTTTTTTAGTTGGCCAACCGTCGTCCTCCATCAGTGGTAGCAAATTGCCAACAACATGGCAGGTTTTGCAATACTTCTTCAGTGTTATCCAGTACACTGCTAACAGGAAAGACGCATTCAAAGAAACCGTAAACAACGTCTTAAAGTTTTGGAACATGGCCCGCATTAAAACAATCACAAAGCTCAACTGCGAACGGAAGCTAGAGGCATTGTGGAAAGAGTGGCACTTACTCCAAAAGAGCAGAAAACGAGAAACTGACGCCGGAGGAAAACGGCAGAAGTTTTCGGACAGTGTGGACAAGCTGTGGGATATCGGAGCATCTGACGCTGTCGAAGATATAAAGAAGAATCGACTGCTGTCCGACAAGGACAAGAAAGAAGACATTGACTTCTACCTCGATCAACGTGGTCCTCGGGTGGCAACGATGAGCGGGAACGATAAAGTTTTCGCTGTAAAAAGAAAGCTACAGGAAGGAAGAAAACGTCCTCGCCAGGAGCCGCAAACCTCAAAGTGTGCATACGAAACCGGAGATGAGGCCATGGAGAATGATGATACTGGCATGTCAGGAGATCGGAGACAGAACTAGCGTTCCCCCTGCCGAAAGAGCCAAGTGTGTCTGTCAATCTTCCTCGCCGCATCCTTAATGCACCTGCTGTCATGGAAGTGGCTGATCGTTTCCGCATGTCCAATAATCAGGTGCGTATTGTGTATAGTATTCATCGATAGCGTCAGTTTTAAAGTGTCCCGTAACCCACATGTATTCTTGACAGTTTCCTTTCCACTTTCCATTCTCTACATAGGTAGTAAGCATTGTGGCTGCTATCACACGTTCGGCGGATCCACCAGCAGACCTCAATCAGTTCAGCATCTCGAAAGAAACGGCTCGCCGGGGAAGAGTGTCACATCGCCGTGAAGTGGCGACGGCTGTGAAGGACTCCTTCACGCCACCGACTGTTGTCCACTGGGATGGCAAAATGGTCAAGGTCAGTTGATTAAGTTTTCATAGCTATCAATTTAGTAATGAGATTCATGAAGCATAATGTCAATTAAAAAGAGAACTGAATGTGAACAAAAATAGGTTACTTTACAACAATGAAATTGAAATATATGGCATGTGTTTCAGAACTTCCTTGGAACGGCGGAGCACCGCCAAGCAATTCTCATCTCCGGGGCTCCTTATTGCACAGAAGGAAAGTTGCTGTCAGTCCCAGCTGTTGCTGACGGCACCGGACTGTCGCAGGCGCGGGCAACCATACATGCTCTCGAAGATTGGGGATGTGAGGAGAGCGTCATCGGACTCTGCTTCGACACCACTTCCACCAACACGGGGAGGGTGCAGGGTGCAGTTGTCCGGCTGGAAAACATGCTCGGGCGACCGCTACTCCAGCTGGGATGCCGTCATCACGTCCTAGAGCTTATCGTGGGGGCAGTAGCCGTCACCCTGCTCGGAAGGACTACGGCACCAACTGATCCTTTGTTTCAGCAGTTGAAGAGAAGGTTAGTTCATTTTTGTGCAAGGTAAAGTTAGGACACACATGATATTCCACTAGTTTATAAAACAGCAAGCCAAACCGGAATTTCAGAGTTTTCTCACACAATTTTCTTGTTTATTATTTTTGAAGATGGGACGAGCTCGATCTCTCGACCTACTGCAAGCTGCAGGTCGAGAATCTGGCGGAGAGTACGTGGCTAATAGAACTCCGGGACGCGGCGGTCAGCTTCCTGAGCACAGCTTCTGGTTTCGTCAGAGACGATTACCGGGAAGTGGCAGAGATCACGCTCCTGGTACTCGGGACACAACCACGCCGTGGCATTCACCTCATGCGCCCAGGAGCCTACCACCACGCAAGATGGAGGGCTAAAGTTAGTATTTTCAAACAAAAATAATCTAGAGATAAGTTTAAATGTTATTCAAAGATAAGCATTTCATTATAACGCAAACAAAGTAATTGGTAACAATAAACCTGTCTTACTTACAATGGTGCCTATTCTGTTTCAGGTCATCTACTACACAAAACTGCTGATGTTCAGTAGGCAGCTGGAGCTCGACGCCGAGCTGGTCGACAAACTGCACAGGATCGTGGTGTTCATCGCTCTTCTGTACGTACCAGCTTGGTTGGCGGCCCCTGTAGCAGCTGATGCGCCGTTGAATGACCTGGTACTATACCAGCGTTTTCTGAGGTATAGGGCAGTGGACCGCGAGGTGGCAGAAGCGTCACTGGCAGTGATGAGGCGGCACTTCTGGTATCTGAGGCCTCAGACCGTCATCTTCGCTCTATGCAGCAACAAGGTGGATGGCACTGTGAAGCAACAGATGGCAGAGAAGCTGTCCCACCTCCCTGTACCCAAAGACTTCACATACGAGAACCTCTCAGTCGACGAGATGACGCTACTCCCCGACCTGATCGACGAGTCCTCCTGGTTCTTATTTGCAGGTCTGAAGATGTATGGGTCTTCGTGGCTCACCCTGCCAACTGATAAGTGGGACGAGAACGAGGACTTTTGTCGTCTGAAGGATGTGATCTCTAATCTCCAGGTCACCAATGACGTCGCTGAAAGAGGAGTCCAACTGATACAAGACTATGCGAACACGGTCACAAAGGACGAGGCACAGCTGCAGGATCTTCTGCAAGTGGTGGAAAAGAACCGGAAAGAGCTCGGCGACTTCAAGAAGTCATCACTCGCCACGATGACATAGCACAGAGGGATAACGTTGCAGCCAGTGACGTGTGATAGTGGTCAATACAATGCAAAAGTGATTGTTTAAGTTATTGTTTCTTTCTTCCTTATTTGTCTGCTATTTGCTGATTTTTTTGAAAAGTATAGGTGATCGTGGTTTTTCCCATTATTTGGCACTATACTAGCACATTGGTATTACCTGTATACAGGCACAACTTTTAAACCGTTAGTCGTATGACATTGAAGGCACACCAAACGACTTCTCTCATCAAGAGGATTCAGAAAACATCCCTACTTAATGATTTATCTTGATTCAGTAAAAAGTTAAAAAGTACGCATTTAAAAAAAAAACTCGTAATTTCAAGGTCGATGCGAGACCCCTAAATATTGATCAATTTTTGTAAAAATGGTACCAATGTGCTAGTATAGTGCCAAATAATGGAAAAAACTACGATAACCTATACTTTTAAAAAAAAATTGAAAAGTGGGCCACCCTACTGTTTAACCAGCCGCCCAAGGAATTAAAGAACACGAGTGGTGTTACGGTGGACATCTTCAAAAGAAGATTAGACGCTTGGCTTAGAATAATCCCAGATGAGCCTATGTGAGGAGGAGAGTACAAGAAACCAACTCTACTTCACCAGACCAACTCGAGAGGAGGGACGACAAGCTTGACCGTGAAGTGAGGAATCATCGCACGGAACATTTGAAAAATTGAAAGGTTGAAAGGTATATATATATATATAAAATAAAAATTTGTATCTCTTAAACGCAGTAACATAAGCTAAGAGAGAGACTCCCCTCAGGGCCCTAATTTATGAAGCCCAATTCACACTATCATCACCAATACATCAAAAAACAATACTATAAACTTTGATTCTCATTATCACCGAAAACCAAACATTGGCGCTGGAGGTAGAATACTGATTGAATTTGTGTCGAGCTGCAATTAACACACATATCGAGATTGTTCAACTCCCTAAAATAAATTGATGGGTGTAACCTTAAAAGCCGTTCACAGATACAAAACCAACATCACATATATTCGACATCATATATATATATATATATATATATATATATATATATATATATATATATATATATATATATATATATATATATACCGGGTGTCCGAGAATTATCTGTACAATTTTTGGCTGTTATTAAAAGTCAACCATAAAGTGTAGAAATTCCAGTTTTATCCCATTTTACAGAGAATCTCATTAAGTTTTTTCTGATACCACGTTTTGACAAGTTTTTTAGAAATGTACGCGGGTGACAGACATTGATGATTTAAAAGCAAGAATCACAGCTGCTATTGAGCGAATTGATGTGGATATGCTGCAGCGTACATGGCAACATTTGGAGTATCGATTGGATGTTTTGCGAATCACTAATGGTGCACATATCGAATGTTTGTAACAACGTTACTTTAATAAAAGAAACTTTTGAAAATACAGATTCTAAATAATCTTGTTTAAGAATTTTACGTGTGTTATCAAGAATTTTATTAAAAGATGAAATTGTACAGATAATGTTCGGACACACTGGAATTTCTAAAAAACTTGTCAAAACTTGGTATCAGAAAAAACTTAATGAGATTCTCTGTAAAATGGGACAACACTGGAATTTCTACGCTTCATGGTTGACTTTTAATAACAGCCAAAAATTGTACAGATAATTCTCGGACACCCTGTACCTATATATATATATATATATATATATATATATATATTATATATATATATATATATAATATAATTGAGGGGTCCCGCGTCTTAAGGTACCTAAGCGCCAAAATTAAAATTCGTCAGAAATCGCCTCCAAAGTTCAGCAATATTCTGGCAATAGTATCTCCGTTATTAATTGAGCCAGAACGTTCATTTTGGCTAAATTAGAGTTCTAAGTATGCTAATGAAGATGTTGATTAGTTTTTGGAATAGATTTTCATATTTTGTATTTTATATAGTATATATATTTTTTTTTTTTTATTTTCTTATTATGCCGAACTTTGGGTGAACTTTTGGCTGGCGATAGAGGTGAAAAAAGTAGTTCGCTTCATAAGGTTTTGAACAATACTTCTAGTATCGTAAGGTCATTATAACCCAAATCACGCGATAGAGGAAGGGTGAAAATAGTGATATCCACAAAAACATGTTTTCGCCTGCGGTGGCGCTTAAGTACCTTAAGACGCGCGACCCCTCATATATATGTGTGTGTGTATATATATATATATATATATATATATATATATATATACACATTTAACTGCAAACACGCAGTATAATTAACGTAAAGAACGACGCTTGTATAGGAGATATTCCGCGCAAGACGAGAGAGAGAGAACGAAACAAATGAAAAAATGAGGTAACCACCCGGGAATATATATATTTTTTTTCCCTTAAACATGATGATAACTTAATTGTTTTTTGTTTGTGCTCACTATTTCTCCTGTCTTGATAGCGGCATTATAATAAAATAATACATAATAAATAATAAAAAATTGTAAATAATTAAAATTGAAGAATTAAAAAATTGTGCAAAAACTTTATTTTTTTGTTTTTTATTTATTTTTTTTAAATTTCGAAGTTGTTTCTTAATTTCGAAAATAAAATTCTCGAACCAAAAATTATTCCTTTGTCAAGTATTTGACATTTCGTTTAAATATTTAATAACTCCATTAAAAGAATGAAACGCTAATGGAGTAATCTTTAAAAGACTCTTTCCAATCTCGTTAAATAATAATAATAATAATAATAATATTAATAATAATAATATTTAGAAAAATTATAATAAATAATAATCGAGAGTGATTTTTACTGGTGACGTTGTACTGCGACGGAAGGGCGAAACCCCCTCTTTGCTGTACGTTTTACTTCAATTTCCGTGCACACGCACGCACACACACACACACAACAACATATATATATATATATATATATATATATATATATATATATATATATATTAGTGTAGTGGTATTAGACACCTGATACTTCATACAAATTTAGTATGGATTTAGCAAAGTAATTTTACTGGTCCGAAACCGCTCTTTTTTTTCAAATAAAACCCACTTTATAACTGACATTGAAAGTACAACTCTACAAATAGGAAGGTAATTATACCTTAAAGCAGGGGTCCCCAACCCTGTGCCCGCGAGCACCATGGTGCCCGCCGACCCTTTTGTGTGTGCCCGCCACTGACTGACTACGATTGATAAGTTTTTATTTAAATTTTTAATAAAATGTTAAGTATGTTATATATTTTAAATATTTAGTTTACTAAAATATTTAAAATATGTAACATACTTGACATTTTATTAAATTTTAGTAGTTAATTACAGAAACAGATGCTGCTCATTTATTTGAAAATAATTATTTCTTTATAAATAAATTAAGTTATCGTTTTGATAATTTTTCTAAGATCCTTAAAGTTAGCCCATCCTTGTTTTTTTTTGTGTATTATGTTCATTATTTTACATAGGAATTAAAAATTTTTTTGTGTATTATGTTATTTTACATAGGAATTAAATGGGTTTTTTTGTGTATTATGTTCATTATTTTACATAGGAATTAAAATTTTTTTTTGTGTATTATGTTATTTTACATAGGAATTAAATGGTTTTTTTTGTGTATTATGTTCATTATTTTACATAGGAATTAAATTTTTTTTTTGTGTATTATGTTATTTTACATAGGAATTAAATGGTTTTTTTTGTGTATTATGTTCATTATTTTACATAGGAATTAAAAATTTTTTTTGTGTATTATGTTATTTTACATAGGAATTAAATGGTTTTTTTTGTGTATTATGTTCATTATTAAGTCCAACTATAAATTTGCCTTGAAAAAGTAAATGGTGCCCGCCGCACTACCGGTAGTCTTGAATGTGCTCTTCGGCACAAAAAGGTTGGGGACCCCTGCCTTAAAGCATCTCACTCAGCTTTTAAAAAATTATACTCGAACTTTTTATCAGTTTTATGGTGTTGAGGAAAATGGTACGTGAAGTAAACCAGGTAGAGAAAGGTCGAGTGGAATAAAGTCCCCCAAAACGGGATTGAAATAAGGTCGAACTGAAAATAAATCGAACCGCGCACACTGGAAATAAATTAATTATAAATGAATCGAATTGAATAATATTTGAATTAACTGAACCAATATTTAGTGCCCGGTTAGGGTATACCTTTCTAGCCGTTAAGATTACGATTGGTTAGGTTGAAACAGATTAAATTAAATTAGGTTAGATTTCTGTATTGCTCCGGTTTCTTTTGCCGAGCGAAACGAATCAAAAGCAGTCTACTGTCCTGTAAATATCTAGTGAGCCCCTTTTTTTCCAACCGTTGGTGTACGACTCATTAGGTTAAACCTATAAATAAATTTTATTATTTTAAAAATTACGAAGACTTAAATTATGTACATTAAATTAAATCAAATTCACTGGAATGAAAATGAACTGGAATAAAATTGAATTTGGCCAAACTGGAATAAAGTTGAATGGAACAAAGTCGAATTAAGATTTATTCCATTTTCACAGAATTTATGTAACCACAATTCAGTGATTTTTATACACATTCATCATATTATTTGCAAATGTATGAAAACAAATCTTTCAAAGTTGATCTAAAAAGACAATACTTTTAAAATAAGGGGTCCAATTTTTATGCTTATATATATATATATATATATATATATACACATTTTAACTGCAAACAACACACAGTATAATTAATGTAAAGAACGACGCTTGTGTAGAAGAACGTTCCGCACAAGATGAGGAGGGAGAACGAACAAATGAAAAATGAGGTAACCACCCGGGAATCGAACCCGGGATCTTCCGATTGCCGGTCAGATATGCTATCCACTACACCATGGGCCTCGATTAATCAGGAGTGCGGAATCATCTTTTTTTTTCCCTTGTGACCCTGTCTCCTTTTCGTCTCAGTTTTTTGTGGCTGTCAAGTGAGCATGGTATGTTTGGAGCACTTTTGTGTTTTTTCGTTTAACTTTTTATTAGTAAAGTTTTTTAACTATTTTATGTTTGAATGTTCTTAGTTCAAGTTTTATTTTTATCATTCGTATATTTTTGAAATTTATATAATTTTTACTTTTGATTTGTTTTTGGCTTATGCCTGTTTTATGCTCTGTAATTTTAATTTTTATTCTTGAACAGTTTTAATTTTGTACTTTAAATTAGTTTTAGTTTTTGACATTCGTATATTTTTGTCATGCATTAATTTTAGCTTTTATTTATTAGGCCTTGAAAATGGGTAGAGTTGCCCGAAACGTCGGCTGCAGCCAAATATAATGACTTTTTTGCTCTACGTCTTCGTTTTTATCCTAAATGTAAAACTACGTCTCCTTAGGAGGGATCCTATTTCATACATACTTACATATATATATATATAGGGTATATATATATATATATATACATACTTGAGGAAGGCCTGCAGCTGAAGGCCAAAACGTTTTATTCTTTTCAGAATATTATAAATTATGTTCTTTGGAAAAGTGGCTGTTTTCCCCTATGACTCGACTGTACATATTTACATTAGAAAATCTTAAACCTATTTTTCTTTTTCTCTTCTTGGACACTGTTTCCATATGCCCAAATTATCTCTTATTTTTTGACCTTTTAATTTCAAGTGTGTTACATTTTTCGAATTTTATTTAAATTTCTTTAGGGGTACATCTCCCTCCTGATGAATTATGCACCTGGGCCTTAAAAAAGAGATCGTTTTCAATGTAAACAACGGAAAATACCCGTGAAAGAATATGGATGTGGTTATACTCATTTGACCATGATGTATGAAAGCAGTATTGTTTCCAGTAACAACGAGATACGTAAGAAAATTTTATTAGTAGATTGACCCTCAATATACGTAGCAATAATCCTGCGAGCTGCTCGTATCCTGAAGCAAAGGAATCCTAATTACTATCTATCTATCGTAGTTACCCTGGGTTTCACTTCCGTCCGAACTGTTTATTCTGACGAAACGAAGATCAGGTTTGTCGTCCTGCCTGATACTAAACACCGATTCCAGCTTAACATGGAATCCGAACCATGATCCGCTAAGGAAGGATGAAACCACAAAATCTGAGCCGGGACTCGATCCCTCGGCCTCCAATTTAGCAGGCCAGAATCCGTAAACTCAAACGGAAAAAAATTAATATATATATACAGTATATATATATGGGAATGAACTCAGAATGGTTCCCTGAGTTTTTTATGATACACACAGACCGTGCATGGAACAAGGAACTCTTCTGGGATAATTAAATCCACTATAGTCCGAATAAGTAATGGTAAATGACAAATACCATAGTTTTTCTTTTTCATGATGCAAGCCCGACGTGGGCAACGGGTCTCTCGCAAAGAGGTCGCATAAATATAGCTTCCCTCACCAGCTATCTGCAAAGCAGACAGGATCCAGCTTTGGGACATGGATCTAGGGTTTAAAGCAGCCTAGCCCCACTACATTTAGAACCTCAATATAAGTAAAAGACTCGTTGCATTCACGTCGGATTGAATAAATCAAAGAAAAAGGGGTAACTATTATATTTTTAGCCAAAACCAAAACTTAAACCTCAACTGGCAGAATTGAGCGTCCACTTTTCAAGGCACATAACATGTCCGTTTCATGATGGAATGAACTCAGAATGGTTCCCTGAGTTTTTTATGATACACACAGACCGTGCATGGAACAAGGAACTCTTCTGGGATAATTAAATCCACTATAGTCCGAATAAGTAATGGTAAATGACAAATACCATAGTTTTTCCTTTTCATGATGCAAGCCCGACGTGGGCAACGGGTCTCTCGCAAAGAGGTCCCATAAATATATGGATCCTGTCTGCTTTGCAGATAGCTGGTGAGGGAAGCTATATTTATGGGACCTCTTTGCGAGAGACCCGTTGCCCACGTCGGGCTTGCATCATGAAAAAGAAAAACTATGGTATTTGTCATTTACCATTACTTATTCGGACTATAGTGGATTTAATTATCCCAGAAGAGTTCCTTGTTCCATGCACGGTCTGTGTGTATCATAAAAAACTCAGGGAACCATTCTGAGTTCATTCCCATCATGAAACGGACATGTTATGTGCCTTGAAAAGTGGACGCTCAATTCTGCCAGTTGAGGTTTAAGTTTTGGTTTTGGCTAAAAATATAATAGTTACCCCTTTTTCTTCGATTTATTCAATCCGACGTGAATGCAACGAGTCTTTTACTTATATTGAGGTTCTAAATGTAGTGGGGCTAGGCTGCTTTAAACCCTAGATCCATGTCCCAAAGCTGGATCCTGTCTGCTTTGCAGATAGCTGGTGAGGGAAGCTATATTTATGGGACCTCTTTGCGAGAGACCCGTTGCCCACGTCGGGTTTGCATCATGAAAAAGAAAAACTATGGTATTTGTCATTTACCATTACTTATTCGGACTATAGTGGATTTAACTATCCCAGAAGAGTTCCTTGATCCATGCACAGTCCGTTGTGTATCATATATATATATATAATATATATATATATATTTTATTCTGTGTTCGATTTTGGGGAGGTTTTTCCACCATGAGACGAAATCTTCTTTAAATGGTATTTCATTTGAGTTTACAAATAGTGTTTTTCCGTGTTGAGTCTAAAAATATATAAAAATTATTATTCTAAACTAAAAAGAGGCCTGTATACGGACAATCTACGATTGCGGATACTCGCGGATTTTGGTTCAGTTTGTGTAGAGCAAGCCTGAGGCCGTACGAGTATGAGTGTGACTGATGCAGTTAAATTTGTGTTGCCTAAGGAGGGAACACAAATTTGCGGTGCATCTTGTTCCTGAAGAATCATGCACCAGGACTAACAATAATTGGAGGTGTCTGCATCACAAACTAACGAAAATTGCAATAAATTGAATACGGATATGGATGTTCTTTTGACTAGACTAACACAGAGCATTGTTGCTTTCAGTGGTGATGAACCACATTCGTCAGCACTTCGATCCCCTATTCGCTTTACCCTGCTGCTGCGAGCTGCTTGTACCCTGGAATGGGTATATGGGCAGAATGATGCTCCATATGAAAAAATGTTTAACTCTCCATGCTTCCACTTTAGCTATGAATGCATCGATGAATAATATATATATATATATATATATATATATATATATATATATATATATATATATATATATATATATATATATATATAATAGGAATATGAAAACAAGAGATACGACTCTCAACATTTATTGGCCAAACGTTTCGGTCCACTCAGGAGCCATCTTCAGTGACTAAATAGAAGCATCTAAAAAACAATCATATAACCAAAGTAAATACAAATGTCATAAACATACTGCACAATAAATAAAATCTAATACAATAAGTAAAAAAAGTTAAAAAACAACTTAAAAAAAACTATCTGGATTATAAGACAAAATAAAAGAAAGTAAAAATAAAACAGAAAAAAAAACAAAATTTCAAAATTTAAAAATTTTAAAAAATTTAAAAAGTAAAAAATTTTGAAATTTAAAAAATTTTAAGGACTGACCTGGATGGTAAAAGTTACAAATGGCAAGTGGAGAGAAAGAAAAGAAGAAAAAACTTAAGTTAGTGCGTTAGTTAAAAAGGTGTTGCTTGGTTAGGAAGTATGTAATTTTATCGAGGAAAGGCTGTCGTTTAATTCTGGATTTAATTTCTTGATAAAAAGAGATTCTAAAATTTTGAGATCAAGCGAATTAGAAGCAGACGACAAAATCGCAAAGGAGTCCTGGGGGCACGGGTGGTCATGGGGTCTCTGAATGATGCCGAATAGCAGAGGATTCAGGAGTGGAAAGAGGGCGAGAAGTTCGATAAGTAAAACCCAAATGCTTCGAAATCCTAAGTTTTAACTGTAGGGCAGTCTGCCCCACATAACGACTTTGGCAGGTCGCACATGTATATGAATAAATAACAAAGGATCTCAAAAGCACGGGGAGGTCATCTTTATGGCGAAAAAAGGATTGCAGAGAATTAGAATTAGAATTAATAATTATAAAGTCGCATTGAGGGAAGTGTCTGTCCAAAATAGAGTGGACATCTTTATTAAGTTGAAAAGTTAGTTGGTCTAATTTTTATTGTACTTCGACTATTGAGACTTTAATTTCTAAATTTTTAAATAACCTATATTCGCCCATAATAATTCAGTCCACGGTTCCGAAACAGAAGGTTTATCTTAACCTTCCTTTTTTAGACCAACTAACTTTTCAACTTAATAAAGATGTCCACTCTATTTTGGACAGACACTTCCCTCAATGCGACTTTATAATTATTAATTCTAATTCTAATTCTCTGCAATCCTTTTTTCACCATAAAGATCACCTCCCCGTGCTTTTATTTATATACATGTGGGACCTACCAAAGGCGTTATGTGGGGCAGACTGCCCTACAGTTAAAATTTAGGATTTCGAAGCATTTGGGTTTTTCTTATCGAACTTCTCGCCCTCTTTCCACTCCTGAATCCTCTGCTATTCGGCATCATTCAGAGACCCCATGACCACCCGTGCCCCCAGGACTCCTTTGCGATTTTGTCGTCTGCTTCTAATTCGCTTGATCTCAAAATTTTAGAATCCCTTTTAATCAAGAAATTAAATCCAGAATTAAACGACAGCCTTTCCTCGATAAAATTACATACTTCCTAACCAACCAACACCTTTTTAACGCAACTAACGCACTAACTTAAGTTTTTTCTTCTTTTCTTTCTCTCCACTTGTCATTTGTAACTTTTACCATCCAGGTCAGTCCTTTTTTTTAAATTTTTTAAACTTTTTGAATTTTTTTTTTAAATTTTTAATTTTTTAATTTTGTTTTTTCTGTTTTATTTTTACTTTCTTTTATTTTGGCTTATAATCCAGATAGTTTTTTTAAGTTGTTTTTTTTCCTTTTTTTTACTTATTGTATTAGATTTTATTATTGTACAGTATGTTTATGACATTTGCATTTACTTTGGTTATATGATTGTTTTTGAGATGCTTCTATTTAGTCACTGAAGATGGCCCCTGAGTGGACCGAAACGTTTGGCCAATAAATGTTGAGAGTCGTATCTCTTGTTTTCATATTCCTATTGAGGATAAAGTTTCCGAAGAACACTTTTATCGTAACTATATATATATATATATATATATATATATATATATATATATATATATATCTTAAATTAAAAATGTTAAAATAGCAGTTATTTAAAAAGCGAATGATTACTTGCATTTTGATTTCTTTAAAATCGCATTTAAAATTTTAACTTCTTCACTTTATAAATATAATAATAATTGGATTGATTTTTTTCCTCATCCTTTCATTTGAGAGCCTTTAAATGTGGAGGACTCTGAATAGCAAAATGGCGAGAGTCAATGGCTTGGATAAGACCCGGTTTTTACGTTGGTTCTTTTAATTTTTGAAAACGAGTGTATCTTATTCACCTTGAAATGTACCTCATTTTGGGAAGATGACAAAAAAATTGTTTGCGAGGTAATGAACAAGGATTTAGGTGAATTATTTTCCTTGATTAAAATTACTAATATCGGAGGAAAAATATTTTTTTAAATTGCGTTTATTTACGAAGGACTGTTTATTGTTTATTTATAATTAGCATCATTATGAGGAAAAGGACAGTGAACCTCTTTTTTCGTACGAAATAGGAGAGAGTCACGCTTGATGATTAATTTGGCTTTTAGAACAAGACTTTCTCACTTGTAATGATTTACGCCGTTCATTTGTTAGCAGTGGTTGAAGACGCTTTTTAAGTCTGTAACAAGTATAGTTTTTCCTTCAAGTATACTTAATTACCGATTTGTTACATTGAAAACAGTAACAGAGAGGATAAGAAAATGTACTCCGCTGTTACAGCAGTTGGGAAGGCATCAAATATATATAGGAATATATACTCTGTGTGTGTATATATATATATAGTATATATCTTGGTAACCCTTTGTTTTGCTTCCGCTCGAATTGTTCATTCTGACCTTCTTAAGCATTTTGCTCAACCTTAAACCTATAGCTTAACGTGGAATTCGAACTACGACCCACCACGGTCGGTCAAAAATTACAAAGTCCTCACCCAAACTCGATATCACGACCTCCCGATCAGCAAGCAGCCCAACGACTTAACCATTTATCTACCAACCAATTTTTATTATGTGGAATGATGAACAACTGGGTTAGCCGCATACCGTCTGCCGTGAACAGGAATCGAACCCGCGGCAGATGGATTCTTAATCAACGATGCTAATGACTACACCACCGAGGCGCGAACTGTATAGTATCGAACGTCGAATAATCTAATTTACCTCTCAAAGAACGAGTTGTATAAAAGACTCATTCCTCGGCACAAAACATTAAATAAGAACATCATTTTTGCGCTTCATTCGTGTTTTAGGAGAGATATCGCGTAAAAATGAACGCAAGAGCGATGTTTCATTAGCGAGAAACGAAAATTAATATGTTCTAGATTCGTGTAAAATGGAAAAACATACGTGTTTTCCTACACATCTGCGCACATACTACAAGGTGTGTACGGGAGAAAAATAAAGAAGGACGTTGAAAGGCACACACGAAGCCTGTATACAATATACATTGTAAATTTTAATTAATATGCAGACTTAAGAGCGCAGTTTCAGGTTGTATGATCACCATAAAAAGTGGAAAAAGACCGTCCATGCATGCAATGAATATCAATAATTAGGGAACCACAACTAACAGTTCACCTTTAAATAACCTTCAGGTGTATTTACAAACATACATATATATATATATATATATATATATATGTGTGTGTAAACATATATATATCAAAGCTATTGACTTCTCCTTAGGGAAACGGAGCTGACAGATGAAAAGAAGGACCAACGCAACAGCAAACATTTTCGTTTATTTTTGTACTTCAGACGTTTCGACAAATCGAAACGTCTGAAGTACAAAAATAAACGAAAATGTTTGCTGTTGTGTTGGTCCTTCTTTTCATATATATATATATATATATATATATATATATATATATATAATATTATATATATTATATATATACACAGGTCTTATCAGTTCATAGCATTTTTTTTATGATAGTTCAAAGTGACTTATCAGTTAATAGCAGTACATATAGGAGTACAGTGATAGTCTGTGTTTTAACAGTGTATGTACATACTTTACTTAATTATTACCTGCTCGTACAAAACTTTATTTTCTGAACAATGGCGTCCACAAGTGGTACTACCGGTGTCAAACAGAAAAGGCGTACGATCTCCATTGAAGAGAAGAAAGCGATTCTCGCTGACATAGTACAAGGGTTAAGTGTAGCGTTTGTTATGCAGAAGCATAAGATAAGCAAGACCACCATCTACGAAGTCAAGCAGAAGCGCAACGAAATACACGCCTATGTGCTAGACAGTGAATCCGGAGGCAGGAGTTCGAAACGGTCTCGCTTGAACACGTCCTACAAGAAAAACGTAGATGTGGCTGTGTACACGTGGTTCAAGCAGCAACGGGCCAAGAACGTTCCAGTCAGAGGAATCGACATCCAGTCGGCAGCTAAGCGTTTCGCGCAGGAGTTCAACGACACGGACTTTAAAGCAAGTGGTGGCTGGCTTTATCGTTTCCAGTGCAGGCATGGCTTATCGAACAGAAAGCTTATGGGAGAAACAACCAGTGCGGACCTGTCTCAAGTAGAGTCGTTCAGGTGCGAACTACAGACTCTGATTGATGAGGCTGGGGTTGCTTCCTACCAGCTGCATAATGGCGATGAGACGGGCTTATTTTAGAAGAGTATGCTCACAAATACACTGGCCCACAAAACTGAAAAACATCTTCCAGGCTTTAAGACAGACAAACAGCGTGTGTCTGTGTTGGCCTGCGCAAATGCTGACGGCACGCATAGACTGAAGTCTTTGGTCGTTGGAAGATCAGCCAAGCCTCGCGTACTCAAGGACTGCATGCACGAATTTTCAGTCATCTACAGGAGCAGCAAGAAGGCCTGGTTCACGCTGACTATTTTCCACGAATGGTTCCACAAGTTCTTCGTTGCGCAGGTGAAGGCATACCAGGAACATGTTTTGAAAATAAGCCCTGAAGATGTGAAGGCTGTCCTCTTGCTAGACAATGCGCCAGCACACCCACGTGCAGAGGAACTCGCAAGTGAGGATGGCAAGATCAGAGCTATGTTCCTCCCCCCTAATTCCACGTCAGTAATATAACCTATGGACCAGGGGGTGATAGTGAGCTGCAAGAGAATCTACAGGGCCAAGCAATTGGAGCAGTGCTTGTGTGTCATCTCTGAAGATGACACAAAGGACAGGGCTGATAAGACACCCAGGAATTTCAAAGCCTACAACATCAAGTCTGCTACCTACAATTGGGCCGACAGCTGGCTGCAACGAGGTCAAGGAGTCCATTCTGCGCAATGCCTGGAAGAAACTGCTCCATAACATCCAGGACCTGGAAATAGGCTTCGAGAGCTTCGAGCCACAGGACTATTTGGGTGTTCTCCAACAAGCAGGCGAAACAGAGGCTACAAAGGACAAAGTTGTGGAATGGCTTGATGCTGACGATGGTAACCCAGGATACGAAGATCTTAGTGAGAGTGAAATTGCGGCCAACATTTCAATCAGGTCTGAAGACAGATCCACCAATGAACCTCTTGATGACGACGAGGACGCTGAAGATGTCTCCGAGGTTATACCCAAGAGTACGTTGAGCCAGGCAAGAGACGCTGCTGATGTTCTGCTGAAATTCATTGATGAGACTACGGCACTGCCTAATATTCCCCCTTACTATAACTACATAAGGAAGTGCCGAAATGAAATCATTGCCAGTCAAAACAAAAGGATCAAGCAAACGAAAATTCATGGTTTCTTCAAGCTCCCTGCTGCCAAGCCCCGATGCACGTCCATGCCCGTTTCACGCCGAAGCTCCGTTTCAAGCGGAATGTCTGACCTTTCACTGCACACCGAACCGTCACCAACGCCAAGTACTAGCAGCAGTGTTGGCTTCACTGTGTCACCACTCCAGTTTCCCGAGAGTGCAAGTGCTAGCAGTAATACTCCTTCGCCAGCCATCCTACCGGAGCCTAAAATGGAGTTCAGGACCCTCACACCAGACCTGGATTTTCCGGCCATCACACCAGAAGTTCCCGACGATATTTTGGAGGATTGGCTATATATGGTGAGTACATAAAAATAAATATTTACATGTGCATGTGTTCATAAGTAAGTAAGTCTATGTATGCATCTTCATGTTATGTGTTGAATGTGGAGATTCGAGGGCTATACATACATGTGTAACTGTACTGAAGTATTTTGGTTACGGAAAACCCCACTTTAACGTCCCGTAGTCCGGTAAAGTGGGGGTCGTCCGTACTTCACTTTAACGTTCCCCGGTACGTTAAAGTGGGGATTTTCCGTACTTCACTTTAGCGGAAATTTCACTTCAGCGACCACACGCTCCCCCCAAAGTGTACGTTAATGTGAGGGTCTATAGTGTATATATATATATATATATATATATATATATATATATATATATATATATATGTGTGTGTGTGTGTGTGTGTGTGTGTGTGTGTGAACGCATAACGCATAACTCATGAAAATTTATCTGTTATTAATTTCTCGCCTGCTGCATTCGAATGGTCAACTCAATGTCCGCATCTCCGAGTCAGAGGACCAGGTTCGAATCGTGGTGAGGGATAAACTTTGTGTGTATATATATATATACTATATATACAAAATATATCAGAGAAACGCATCTTAAAGACTGTCCAGTAGAGTATGAAAACTGAGAATGCTTCATAGATAAGAAAGAAATACATATCAACAGTAACAACTTACTACGAGCTAACAGAACAGTAAGACGAAAGTGATTTTACGTGAGAAAAGGTAATACGTACTTGAGAGTCACGTGTGGCAGAGACAATAAGTTAATCAAACAACTACCCTGAATTTTCGGGAGAGCCAGATGGCAGAGACAATAAGTTAATCAAACAACTACCCTGAATTTTCGGGAGAGCCAGATGGCAGAGACAATAAGTTAATCAAACAACTACCCTGAATTTTCGGGAGAGCCATATGGCAGAGACAATAAGTTAATCAAACAACTACCCTGAATTTTCGGGAGAGCCATATGGCAGAGACAATAAGTTAATCAAACAACTACCCTGAATTTTCGGGAGAGCCATATGGCAGAGACAATAAGTTAATCAAACAACTACCCTGAATTTTCGGCAGTAAAAACAGAAAAACTAACTATGCTACTAATACAGTAAACAGTAGATCGAACACTTCATATGCAAAATTCTCTGATGTCATTAATGATATCAGAAACCTAATAAAGTCCTTAAACTCGCCATCCCCCAACTAAACGAATTTAAGGCGATAATTTATTCCGGCAACTACGATATAGTTGCTATCACTGAAACGTGGTTAAATACCGTGACTCGGGACTTGTTGGGGGAACTTGATATACCAAGTTTTAAACTCTTTACTAATAATAGGTTACATAGGTTTGGTGGCGGCGTTTTGCTGTACATTCGTAATTTCCTTAGGGCTATCGAGGTTAAGATAGATTTTCCGGAAGCAATTAATGCGATATGCGTTGAAGTTAGGGCGCGTAGTATTAGTTTTAATTTTTGTTGTTTATAGACCTCCCGTTCAACCCTTCGATACCGATACTAGATTTCACTCACTTCTTGGTAACTTTATTGACAATCGGAATAGTATAATTGTCGGTGACTTTAACTGTCCTAAAGTTAATTACGAGACTTTTACTGGTAATGAGGAGGGTTTGAGATTGATTTGGTTCATGGAGGATAATTTTTACGACAGATAGTTACCGAACCAACGCGCGGTAACAATATTTTAGATTTGGTGATGACGAACGGCGAAAATATAGTCGATAGTTTAGAAGTAGGCGAGAGTTTAGGATGTAGTGATCATCAAATTCTTAGGTTTAAGTTATCGATAGAAAACACTAAGGATAGTAACGTAATAGAAGTCCCTGATTTTCGTAGGGCTAATTTTGATAGTTTTGCGGATAGGATGAGAGTAGTGGACTGGGATAACTTATTTATGGGTAATGACACAAATTTGCATTGGGAGGCGTTTAAAGAAAGTTTTGTGAATATTGAAAGGGAGTTTATTCCTCGTAGGCCCAAGCGCGCTAGAAATCATGGAAGGCCCAAGTGGTGGACTAGGGAAATAGGCGAGTTCATAAACGAGCGTAACAGAGCGTTTAGACTTAATAAGCGCAATGGCACGGCAGCTAACTTTAATAGATATATCGAGCTTAGACTTCAGGTTAAAAGATTAGTTAGGAATGCTAAGCGTAATTTAGAGATACTTATAGCTGCAGATAGTAAACATAATCCAAAAAAGTTTTTTGAATACGTCAATAATCGTAAGCCGATAAAAGATAACATAGGTCCTCTAGTGGATGTTAACGGCGCTTTGGCTTCTGACGCTCAGGCGATGGCGGGTATTTTTAATAACTTTTTTGCGACAGTTTTTACCGTAGAAGACGTAAATAATGTTCCCGACGTGGACGATATCGTTCCATTTAGTAGCGAGACTATTTTGGATGAAATAACTGTTTACGAGGGTGAGATTGCGCATTATATCGATAGGCTAAAAGTTAGCAAGGCTCCAGGCCCTGACGCTTTTTATCCCAGACATTTGAAAGATTTGAAAGACGTTATCGTAGGCCCTTTAACGAAGATTTTTAATAAGTCACTCGAAACGGGGATTATTCCTGAAGACTTCAAATTAGCTAACGTCATGCCCATTTTTAAAAAAGGCGACCGCACGGTACCTAGTAATTATAGGCCCATTAGCTTAACGTCAATTGTAGGTAAACTTTTGGAATCCGTAGTTGGGGATCGTATCATCGATCACTTAGAAAGTAGAGATTTGATTAATAGTAGTCAGCATGGGTTTCGACGCCATAGATCTTGTTTAACTAATTTGTTAGAATTTTATAACGAAATAGTGCGCGAATACGATAAGCATAGAGCGGCTGACGTTATTTATTTAGATTTTAAAAAGACGTTTGATACAGTTCCGCATAGGAGATTAATTGCGAAGGTTAAAGCGCACGGTATACGCGGTCAGGTAGCTAACTGGTTAGAGGAATGGCTTCGTGCTAGGAGACAGAGGGTCGGTGTTAATGGTAGTGAATCGGGGTGGTTGGATGTAGGTAGCGGTGTCCCACAGGGTTCAGTGTTAGGCCCATTGCTATTCGTAATTTACATTAACGACATAGATGTAGGATTGACTAGTAACGTGTCAAAATTGGCGGACGATAATAAAATAGGCGGTAAGGTTGTTAACGAGGACGATAGAAATAGGCTCCAAGACGATGTAAATAGGATTATGGAGTGGACGGATAAGTGGCAGATGCAATTTAACGTAGACAAATGTAAAGTTTTGCATGTAGGTTCTCGTAACAATAATTACACGTACACTATGGATGATAGAGAGTTAGCGAGCGTTGACGAGGAAGTAGATTTAGGCGTACGCGTATCTAAGGATTTAAAGGTTATGAACCAGTGCCTGGAGTCTTGCGCAAAAGCTAATAGGATGTTAGGCTTTATAGCGCGTAATTTCGAATTTAAATCGAAGGATATTATATTGCCCCTTTACAAGTCCCCAGTCAGGCCTCATTTAGAATATGCCGTTCAGTTTTGGTGCCCGTATTTGCGTGAGGATATTGATAGGTTAGAAAGGGTTCAGCGTCGTGCCACGAAACTAATTCCGTCATTGCGCAACAAGCCTTACGAAAATAGTATTAAAGAGTTAGACTTGCATTCACTCGAAACTAGGAGATTAAGGGGGAGCTTATTGAAGTTTTCAAAATCGTTAATAACATCGATAACGTAAATTTTGACAAACTCTCCACTTTCGATAATAGCAATACTCGTAATAACGGATTTAAGTTGCGTGGCAGACGTTTTATTACTAATATCGCTAAAAACTTCTTTACGTTTAAAGTAATTGATAAATGGAATAATCTTCCCGCGCCCGTCGTGAACTCTACCAGCGTTAATGTGTTTAAGAACCGTCTAGATAGGCATTTTAAAAATATTAACGTTGTTTTAAATAAAAAAAACAATTAGCAACAGGAGCTCTGGTGGTGGTGGTCGAGGATGAGTCGGTTGACGATAATGCCAGCTTGTGACATGCCAGCGTGTGATATGCCAGCAAAAAAATTAATAAAAAAAAAAAAAAATTAGACTAACACGAATGTAGATGTAGCTCGTAGCGTAAACTAACCCAATTTTTGTTTAACTTTACCTATTTTTTTCTTTTTCTTATCCTCTCTTTACTTGCATGTCTGTAGTTTGCCTGGTATGACAGTGAGTTAAGACTGTGTTTGCATGGTTTGTAAGCGTTCTTGTTTTACTTCTTTTCATCTTTCACCCCTTTCCTATTCTCTTCGACTATTTTTCCGACTTGTTGGCACTGGCCGGCGGATGATGATGGTGAGTCTTTTTTCTCTTTTTCTGAATGAATGTTAACCCACGAGTGATAGGTGTTGCTACTTACTTAACCCCATATTCTCTTCTCTTAACCCCCTACTCTTTCCTTTCTCTCGGGCTAACATTAGAGTGGATCTTAGGGTCTTTGTTAGCCTTAGCTTCTGTAGATCTGCAGATAATACTCTGCAGAGATTTTAAGTTCCGGTTTCTAAAATACAAAAGGGTGGGAAAAAAAAAAATATATATATATACAGTATATATATAATAATGTTATAATGTTATAATGTTTCAGACCAACAAAGACCCTAGGATCCACTCATGGCTGGTCTACCTAACTGTATGTCCTCCGTGGTGGTGGAGGGGACCTACAATTTTACGTGGGTTCCGAACCACAAGAACATAAGAAACTTATTTAAAAACTGCGGGTAAATTGGCAACGACCAATTTTTACGAAACTAAATAATTATCAATTGAAAAATAATTAATTATCGATTTAAAACTAAAGATAGAATCTCTCGATCCAGAGGATCAAGTCATAATAGACTACTATCTACAAATATGTTACACTCTATATCTATTATATAACGGACATGCAAATATATCAGATCCAAAGAATCCAGTCAATTTCATTATGGTATCCATTAAGTCACGGTTCATATCGATTGCGGACCAAGTCAAATTTACAACCATATACATTACAATATATACACTTACGAGGAAAAGTGTAGGTGTGGCTGTAAAGACTGTACAGTAATGTAGAAATGTGTGTGCACCCATTATGGGTCTCCCATTTAAAGGTGTTTGTGCGGCAAGTGAAGATCATGAGTTTTTCAATACCTCACAGTACTATGGGGGGCACCGCTCGGCAGAGGAATCTCTTTAAATGGGGTGTGTAAGGACAGAGAGTATCCCCTAACCCAAGACGCTGCCTCCCTATATCCCACAACACTTGTGTTGAGCTGTGGGATCTATCCCCACAAATCCTTAATTTTACTACCTTAAACTATACCCTTTCTATCAACATGCGCGTCCAATCGATTCTTAAACATGTTTATAGACGTGCTACTAATTACTTCTACCGGCAAACTATTCCAGCTATTTACTATTCTATGCGTAAAAAAGTTTTCGCAACTGCTGTCTCGAACCTTCTACTTGTCAACTTACACCCGTTATTTCTAGTCCTATTATATTGAGATATTTCGAAAAAGCTATCTCTATCTACGTTATCAAACCCATTCATAATTTTGAAAACCTGGATTAGATCACCCTTAACCTCCTAGTCTCGAGTGTAGTCAATTTTAACTCTTTAAGCCTATCCTCGTACGACTTTGACCTAAGAGACGGAATCATCTTAGTTGCTCGTCTTTGAACTCTTTCGATTTTGTCTATATCTTTGCGCATATGCGGATTCCAAAATTGGACCGCGTACTCCAAATGAGGTCTAACTAATGATTTATAAAGAGGAACTATAATATCGCGCGATTTGTACTCAAAATTTCGAGCTATAAAACCTAACACTTTGTTCGCCTTATTGACCGCCGCTGTACTTTGTTTCGCTACTTTTAAATCACCAGTGACTATAACTCCTAAATCTTTTTCCTGCTCTACGCTTGTTAAATCTTTCCCTGACATACTATACGCAAAATTACCGTTACGCGAACCTATATGCATAATTTTGCACTTATCCACGTTAAATCTCATTTGCCATGTGACTGACCAATCAACGATTTTATTCAGATCTTCCTGAATTTTACCTCTATCTTCGTCATTAATCGCCCTACCACCCAGCTTCGTGTCATCCGCAAACTTTGAAACTGTACTGACTAGGCCGACATCTAAATCGTTAATATATATAAGAAAAAGCAAGGGGCCCAATACAGAACCCTGAGGAACGCCACTCGCTACATTAGCCCAACACGACTCCGCTCCATCAACGACCACCCTCTGTTTCCTACCTCGCAACCATTCTTCTAGCCAATTTATTACTACACCCCTGATTCCATGAGCCTTAGTTTTTCAATCAGTCTTTTGTGCGGCACGGTGTCAAACGCTTTTTGAAAATCTAAATACACTACATCAACCGCCCGATGTCTATCGTAAACGTTAACCACGCTTTGGAAAAATTCTAAAAGATTAGTTAAGCAAGATTTGTTTCGCCTAAAACCGTGCTGCGTATTTCGGACCAGATTATGCACTTCTAAGTGTTCGACTATACGATCCCTAATTATTGATTCCAGTAGCTTACCTACAACAGACGTTAAACTGATAGGCCTATAATTTCCCGCCGCACCTTTATCGCCTTTCTTAAAGATAGGTGTTACGTTTGCTAACTTGAAATTATCTGGTACGCACCCCTCAGAAATAGACGCATTAAAAATCTTTGTTAGCGGCACAACAATGCTATCTTTTAATTCTTTTAGTTGTATGGGATATATGGAATCCGGACCCGGTGATTTACGCGTTTTCATTTTATCAATATAGCGCATTACTTCCCCTTCACTAACGACAATATTATCCAAAATATTACCATTATCAAAAGGTATTATGTCTATGACCGTAGGGATATTCGTTACATCTTCTATAGTAAAAACTGACGTAAAAAATTCGTTTAGCAAGGTAGCCATTTCCTTGTTTTCAGAGACTAGATCTCCATTTCCATTTTTTAATGGACCTAAGACACTTTTTACTGGATTTCTATTATTGACGTATTGAAAGAATCGCTTGGGATTTTCTTTACCGTCACGAGCTATGGAGATTTCAAATTCGCGTTTTGACTTTTTTATTACACTTTTAGCTTCACGCCTTAGAGATATGTAGTTGTTTCGTAACAACAGATTATCTTTATCGCACTTGTATAGCCTATAAGCCCTCTCTCTACTCTTTATAATATCTCCTACTCTAGAAGTAAACCACAAGGGCTTGTTGTTTACTTTCGCACGCTTAATTTTGTACGGTACACATTCCTCATTTATAGTCCTAAATACCTTTACGAACGATTCCCACATTAGTTTTGCGTTGGAGTTCCCCATTACGTTTTCCCAATTGACGTGTGAAAATTTATTTCGAAATTTACTAAAGTCTGCGTGCTGGAAGCTAGGAATTTTAGTCGAGTTAGTTGGTTTCGAGTGACTTACTGAGAGGACAAACTCTACCATATTGTGATCGCTATTGCTCAACGGTTCTATTACTTGGAGATCAGTAATTAGCCTATCATCCGTAGTTATTACTAAATCTAAAATACTGTCCAACCTCGTAGGTTCCCCAACCTTTTGAATAAGAAAGCTATCCTCGAGAAAATTAACTAAACGATTACCTTCCGCGTCTCCCTGCATTGTATCGTAATTCACGTTGGCGCAATTAAAGTCACCCATAACTAAAGCCTGCTCACTACCGATTATTCTCTTTAGTTCACGATATAACGCTTCGTCCGTAGCAGCTGTTTGATTTGGGGGCCTATATATAACCGCAACAAGAAGTTTGAAATCGTTGAATTTAAGTTCTGCTATAGTCGAATCTATCGGTTCTGGAATTGAGTGCTTTACTTCTATAACGTTCGCAATATTATCTTTGATATACAATATAACACCGCCTCCTCGCCTAACTATTCTGTTTTTAACAAAAAGTCTATAACCTTTAATTTGATACTCCCCTACAAAGTCACGTGTTTCAGTGCTAAGCCACGATTCATTATCGCAATTAAATCATAGTCTTTACAAGCAATTAAAGAAAAAAATTCGTTTATTTTATTTCGTAGGCTACGAGCATTTAAGGATAGAACCTTCAAATTGTTTGTAATTGCGACACCTTCGCGAGCGCGGGGGAAATTTGTGGAATTTACGCTGGGACCGTTCGGCTTACGGCAGCCTGAAAAGAAGAGACAGTATTATGAAATAGTCTTCCTAAACGCGCAGCTCCAACTTCATTAAGATGAAGTCCATCTTCGAGGAACAAGTCCCTCCTGCCGTAGAAACTGTTCCAAAAATTAGCAAAATGCACTCCTTCCTGTTGGCAAAGAGACTTTAGGTTATTGTTAATATAGGTCGCCTTGCTGTAGAAATCGCTTCGTTGGATAATTCGAGGAAGTATACCTGTTAAAACAATCTTATTAGTTTTCTCCTTTAATCGCACTAATAAGTCCCTGTACCTAGCCAGCAGTTCTTCCGATCTAGAATTTAAAACGTTATTAGCACCGACATGAATAACATACGTTGTGTCCTCGGCGGTACTGTCTGTAAAATGGTCAACTATTAGTTATATCCTCCACCCTTGCACCAGGGTAGCAGTAACGGCGCCTACGACGAGGGTTTCTCCCACAGAATTCCTCGAGCTGCCCTCGAACAATGGAATCACCAACAAGTCGTATTTCCGGTTCATCAGTATCTTCGAACCCTAAAACAGAAAACTTATTGCTTGTTATTACTGGTAGACAAGGCTTTGCTTTTCTCAATGGGGCTCCATTTCGCACTCGAACGAAGGGTTGGGAACTAGGGGAAGAGAGAGGGCTATTAGTACTATTTATATTATTAATAGAAACTGAGGCAGGGGTCGTAACTGGAGTCTCAAGGGATTCTAATTTTGCCGTCAGGAGCATCACGCTTTCTTCAAGTCTCACCCTGGCCTGCCTCTCACGGTCTAATTCGTTCCTCAGCACTTCCATGCTTGAGCACCACCTGCAAACTAACTGATCATTATTATTAGCCATTGTAAACGCGTAAGCAGCAAATTTCCCTTCACAGCGATGCAAGTACTTGACGGGGGTGCCATGCTTTTAATTAGTTAAACAACAAAAAACAAAACAAAAAACAAAAAACGAGCGTTTAGAAATTAATAAATTACAACGTAGGTCCACCGCGTTCTTGAAACGCAGAAACAGGATCTTGTAACACAAATTTATTACTAAATTAATATAGAATTAAGCTACCGACGAAAGAAACGTTAAAGAAAAAGTATTAAATGGAACTTATCTGGTCGTTGTTTACTTTCTTAATCCTTTTTTTCCCACGGTAGGTGACCCTTTTGGAGGTCAGGTAGTATACAGAGTATATTATATTTTATATATATATATATATATATATATATATATATATATATATATATATATATATATATATCCTGGAGAAGGGGGCACAACAGAAGACCAGAAACAAGCAAACATGTTGATAGCTAGAACAAATGAATTTATGCTAACACAAGAGGTAACACAACAAAAAGTAACTGCTTGGATCTAATATTCACCACCAACAACAACTTAATTGATGATATAAAAATAACCCTAACAATTATTTCAGACCACAATATAATCGACATATCAATTAATATGGGGACAGCCTTAAATGAAAATACTGATGCGGAAGAAAGAAGCAAATTTGAGAAAACAATACCGCGCGCCCACTATCGGACCCTTAAGAAAAAGAAATAATGAACTAACCGACGATTTAAAAGAAATACCTGAAATATTGAGAGCGGAGTACGAATCAGGTTTCAGTACCCCAAAAAGCGACACAGTGGTAACTGACAGAGATGTCTTCTTTGAAGAGAAATTACAAAAAGAGTGTATAACTGATTTCGATTTTACCCTAGAAGATATAGCACGAGCTATAGGACAAATGAAATCCTATTCAGGTGCAGGTCGAAAGAAATGGAACGTCTTAGTGATTAAAACCTGTAAGAATGATATAGTTACACCCCTATATCGGGTATCGAGAATATCATTGAACACAGGGAAAACACCGAACATCCTGAAAAAGGCGAACATTGTTCCTATATATAAAGGAAGGAATAGGTTTCAAGCAAAGAACTACAGACCAGTGTCACTGACGTCCCATCTCACCAAAATATTTGAAAGAGAAGCCAGAGAGAACATCTATGGCTTCTTGGAGGCACTGTAAAGATTCACTGAGAACCAGTTCGGATTTCGATCAGGAAGATCATGCCTACCACAACTAATAGAACGCAACAACAATATCATAGACGCACTTGAAAGCAATGAAAACTACGAATTCATATACACGGATTTTGCTAAAACATTCGACAAATGTGATCTTGGTGCAATAGCACATACTGTAAAATGAAACATATGGGAATAAGAGGCAAAGTAAGAAAATTGATTTAGAACTTCCTCAGAGAACGTCAGCAAGTCGTAAAAATCCAAGGCATCTCATAATCAGAGTCGGAAGTACGCAGCTCAGTACCATAAAGAACAGTACTGGCACCACTCCTCTCCATTATCATACTAACAGACATAGACAATGAAGTAAACAGCAACAGTATAGCAACATCCTTTGCGGTCAATAAAAAACTCAGCAGAAAAACCAGTAGTGCAGAAGAGGTGGAAGCCCTTCAGAGAGAACAAACAGAATATACCAATGGTCAGAAGACAATAACATGAATTTTAACCCTTTAAGCCCTGAATTTTTTGTAGGGTTAAGTTATGAATGCGTGTATTTGAAACGTTAGCAATTGGCATCTTCAGTCCTTAAAGGGTTAACACAGACAAATTTCAGCTCTTGAGATAGAGAAGAAATGAGGAACGAAAACAGACAGCATATTATGCCCCACATAGACTGGAAATTCAAAGAAGCAAGAAAGCAACAGATTTGGAAATTATAATGACCGGCGATAAGAAATTTGAAACACAAAATCAGGTAGCGATAAACAAAGCAAAAAGGGTTAGGGACAGCTACCTACTGAGAAACTTTAAAAGAAGGGACAAGAGAGTAATGATCCTCCTGCCGTGAAAACTGATCGTACCCAAACTTGAATACTACTCAATCTTGACGGCCCCATACAAAAAAGAAATTATTAAACTAGAAGAAATTCAAAGAAATTTCACAACCAAAATTGGCCACTGGAAAGAACTCAACTACTGGAAAGACTTCGTAAATTAAATCTATATTTTCTGGAAACAAGAAGAAAAAATTATACCATAATTTATACGTGAAAAATAATAGAAAAACTGGTACCTAACCTCAAACTGAACCTAGTAGCCACCCAAACAACAATGTAAAATAGGAAAGGTTGTTCCCAAACTAAAGGCCAGACAAGGGACACCCTCATCTCTGAAGGAAAATAGGTTGGTTGTCAGGGGGCCAAGACTATTCAACCAGCTTCCGAAGGAGATCAAGAACAACACTGGTTTCAAAGTGGAATTCTTCAGAAGAAGACTAGACGGTCTGGACGGTACCGGATGAGTCGGGAGTGCCTGGCTATGTGCGATGGAAATCGCAAAAGAGCAACTCGCTCCTCCGCTATGCCAGGTTGACCTTCGTGTGAAGAAAGACAGACACACGAAATTACTACGAGGTTACGAGATATATACGAGGGCCACTCAATATATTTTGCCCCACCTTTTTTTTTTATTTCCAAGTTTCCTTGCAAGTTCCAGAAATTTTGTACACTTTTTTACAAGTTTTTATTTTTCCACACTGGGTTCCGCTCGAGCCACCTCCACCTCTTAACCTCTTCAACAACCTCATCGTCACTCTGAAACTTTCTTCCACGAATAGCATCCTTCATTGGCCCAAACAAATGGAAGTCTGAAGGTGCCAGATCCGGGCTGTATGGAGGGTGGGGTAACACAGTCATGCGCATTTTTGTGATGGCCTCTCTTGTTTGCAAATTGATGTGTGGTCTTGCGTTATCGTACAAAAAAAGGACGTCTTCCAGTTTTCTCTCCGGTCGAACTCGCTTTATACGTCTCTGGAGTCTCTGTAGGGTAGCAATATATGCCTCTGAGTTGATTGTTTGTCCTTTCTTCATAATGTCCACCAGAATCATCCCTTTCATGTCCCAGAACATAGTGGCCATAACCTTTCCTGCAGAGGGAGCCATTTTGAACTTTTGCTTGCGTGGGGACTCTGAACCTGAAACAAAACGCTAATCCATGGAGTGGCATCACGCAAAGTGGTGTACCCAAGTCTCATTCCCAGTCACAATTCGTGAAAGGAAGTCATCCCCTTCTGTCTCGTATCGAATCAACGACTCAGAAGCAATTTCTTTTCCTTGGGCTTTGTGATCTTCAGTCAATTCGCGAGGAACAAACCGTGAACACACTTTTGAGTATCCCAGTTGATGAATTATCGTATTCACACTTCCGTCACTAATTCGTAGCTCCGGTGATAGCTCCTTGTATGTGGCGCGCCGATTTGATCGAATTATGCTGTTAGCACGTTGCAGTGTGAGATGTCACAGCCAATACCGGGCGACCGCTGCGTGGCTCATCATCGAGGCTGGCTCTCCCTCTCTCCGATGATCTCGCACGTTTAGACCAGCATCCAACTGTACTTCGATCAACAACAGCATCTCCTTAAACGTTTTTTAGACGTTTGTGAATATTTCCAACTGTTTCCTTCTCTGCGGTGAAGAACTCGATAACAGCTCTCTGTTTACGACGCACATCACTGTCAGACGCCACTTTCGAAACTGGGTTTACCATCGGTTTTATACAAGGGCATTTAAAAGCGGTTTTATACAAGGAGGGGAGGTTCAAAGTGGAAATATCTGGTTATGTGAAGCGCAGGAAGTTCAAACTTACGGCCCAAAAGACTAAATATATTGAGTGCCCTAGTACATTGCATATATGTATATGTATATATATATATATATATATATATATACATATATATATATATATATATATATATATATATATGGAGAGAGAGAGAGAGAGAGAGAGAGAGAGAGGGAGAGAGAGGCGACCCAATGATTTGAACGTTCTTTACTGCCAACGTTTCCAGAGATTTCCTTTCCATCTTAACAGCTTTTTGAGTTATGTTATTACAGTGAGTTACAATACAATAAAATCTATAAGAATCAAGTAAAACTGTTATTTACAAGGTTAAAAACAAAAGCTTCAATGCCATTTGCCATACCCATGATATGGAGGGAGCCGAGAGATCATCATGAAGACTGTTATTTTTGTAGTGTGAACTTAATGGGGTTTTCTGCCAAGAACAAACACCAGATTGTATATCCAAACTTGGATTCAGCACGTAGACCAGTAAAACATGATGAAACATTGCCCATTCCAATTCCCCCAAGTGATAGGCTAGATTCTATCATAGATGACATGGAAAGTGATGAAGGTGCAACTGGCGTTTCCGGACCATCTACAGAACCAGAGTACACTTTTGAAGGTAGACATTTAGAGCCTAAAAAGTTAACCCAAGGACAGTTGAATGATCTTGTTAGAGACTTATCGCTGTCTAAAGAGAAATCAGAGCTTCTCGCCTCAAGACTAAAGGAGGACAATTTACTTCAGAACAATGTTCGTATTAGTTACTACCGAAAGCGGAATTTTGAATTAACAGCATTCTTTTCAGTAGACGGTCCTCTCTGTTATTACCATGACATCAATGGACTATTTACAGCCATATCTCAGACGTATGTGGCATCTGAGTGGCGCCTCTTTATTGATTCGTCGCAGAGAAGCCTGAAAGCAGTTCTTTTGCATAATGGTAATATAATGCCATCCATCCCCATTGCCCATTCCGTCCATCTAAAAGAGACATCTGACAATATGGATATACTACTTAAGGCAATCAAATACGACAGTCATCAATGGAATGTTTGTGGAGATCTAAAAGTTATAGGAATGCTTATGGGTATGCAGTCAGGATTCACAAATGGATATGTGAAAACTTTCTTGGAAGCAACAAGTCACCTGCGTATAAGGATGGAGTCAAGAACCTCCTTGATGCCTTCAAAGAAATGGAGTGTCGAATGTCGTTAAATATTCACTTCCTGCATTCCCACTTAGATTTCTTTCCTGAAAACCTTGGTGCAGTGAGTGACGAGCAAGGAGAGCGCTTCCATCAAGATATTCAGATGATGGATAAGCGCTACCAAGGATATTGGAATGAAAGCATGATGGCGGACCATTGTTGGATGCTGTATCGTGACAATCCAGGCCAAATTTACAAAAGGAAATCACACTCACAGCGCTTTTAATAAAATAATGTATATATTCTTTATTTATAAGTACATTGAATAAAGTATATGATGTATTTGTTGTTTAGCATTCCTAAGTGTGATCTATACATCCATAAATTTTCTTATAGCAATATCAAAAACTTAAAAATATCAAAACCAGTGTATCTATATAACTATACGTGCTAGAAAACAAAAAAAAACAGATTCGGAATCAGCGCGAAACCTGCATTAAGAAAAGTGTGATCATGTTTGTGATGAGAAAAAAAAGTTTCATTTTGTTGGCCAGTGTAATTGAAAACTTCTTTAAAATTTGTTTTAAAAACTTAAAATGAATTAAAGCATTGAGAATGTTGAAAACTTTTAAAGTAAGTATTTTGTTGAAAAACTCGTTAAAAACTTTTGAACTGAAAATCATTTTACTATTACTATCCCATTTACAAGTTGTAGTATATTTAACAGAGGTGCAGCTGAAGTATGTTTAGTTCAGGAGAGTCGGAGGTCTTTCAGTGCAATGGTGTTATTGGTGTCTCTCATTCTGAAGGAGATTGGGTCAATAGCGTGGTGGGAGGAATAAGCATGGTCTCGTACTGGGGTTTTTGTGTTTTTTTTAAAGAATATCACGTGACTGTAACGTCATTAATGGACCAAAGAATGGAAACTGTTTTTCAAAACGTCGGTATAAAGAATGTTCAGAGACTGTTCTTTTTCCAAAAATTAAGGTTTCCACCGAACAAACCACTCAAAAATTACATATATATATATATATATATATATATATATATATATATATATATGGGATGAATTTCACAATTAGACACGTGAAATGAATGAATGATGTAAACCCACAAGGAAAAAGAAAAATGATTCCAAGGCCTTTCGTGTATTCAGAAGTACACCTCGTCAGGGAATGAAGGGTGGAGGCAAGATGACCAAAAAATATATACAACGGGACAGAAAAACAAAAAGATTAATACAAGATTAACAAGAGTTGATTAGAGGCAAAAGGTATTTTAACAGGATATTGTCAATTTTATACATTCCCGCATAGCCCGAATAATCTGGTTGGTTATGTGTATTCGATCGGACGTACACAATGTACGGGTAAAACGTTAGATATTAGGATAAAGCAGCATAAATATGTGTGTAGGACAGCAAATAATTATAATTCGTTGTTTAACCATATGTACAGATGTAATCATAGTATTAAGTGGGATAGTTCTAAAGTTCTCGTTAAAAACAGATATAATCGAAAGGAATATTCCAGAATGTGCATTTATCCATTTTAAAAATAACTTCAATAACAGTGCGGGAATGTATAAAATTGACAATATTCTGTTAAAATACCTTTTGCTTCTAATGAATTCTTGTTAATCTTGTGTTAATCTTTTTGTTTTTCTGTCCCGTTGTATATATTTTTGGTCATCTTGCCTCCACCCTTCATTCCCAGACGAGGTGTACTTCTGAATACACGAAAGGCCTGGGAACCATTTTTCTTTTTCCTTGTGGGATTGCATATATATACGGAAACAGAACTAAAGTGTGCAGCACAAAGGAGGTTGCGTCCCTACGTCCATGCACTTCCCGAGCACGTCTTTTAACACTATATCATTCAGGAAATCCCTTCTCCCCAAAAATTCCATTCAAGTATAGCTTCTGAGCGAAACTCTTTTTAGTTTGTACTTTTTCTGAAATGTGCTAAAAGAATGAAAAGGAGGGGTGCATCCAATTAAAACAAAATACTGCGCGAGATATACGTATATACGAGTATAAAGAGAATGGAACAAATTAGGTAGTAATACTGTAGCAAAATTCTGTGAAAGGATACCTTAAAATCAGTGCTGTGACATAACCAGTTAAAAATAACTAGTTACTCAGTAATCGTTATTTTTTTTTTTTTTTGAGTAATTGTAACGGTAACGAGTTACAAAAAATTATGAATATTTGTGACTTCTACCAGCTGGGCTGCTGGTTGGGCGTGGTTCGGATTCCACGTTAAACTGTAGGTCTAAGGTAGAGTGAAAAGCTTGACCTTCGTCAGAATGAACAATTCGGTTGGAAGCTAACCAAAGGTTATATATGTTACATTATGGAAAAAACACAATATTCCTCTGATGTTAAATAAATATGGGTTTTTCGAAGATTTTTCCAAGAAAGATTGTTTATAATATTTCGGTATCCAATGATACCCCAAATTTATATAATACTCTTTAACCATTGCAGATATATAAATGTATGTACATGTACCTTGATGAGAGCTTAGGAATTAGAGTGGCCTTCGCCTAAAACTTGATTGCTCAAGAGAGATGATAAAGACATAGTCACTCCCTCTTCTAACTGCTTCTTCCCTCTCCAGAACATTAAACAATAAGTTATTCCATCATAAACTAATCAAAAAATTTTATAATTATCCCTACCCTTGATATTTAATTCGGTCTTAAAGTGGACGATCAAAAGACAGATAGAATTGGAAACGAATCGAGGGCCGGAGGAAGTAACGTCAAACAACCAAATCAAACAGAAAATTTCAAGCAAAAAACAAAACGTAAATAAGCAAATGATTAAATTTTTTAAAAACATATATATATATATATAGATATATAATAATATATATATATATATAATATATATATATATATATATATAATATATAGGCTGCACTGGAACAACATTAAGAGAGACAAGAGAAAACACGAGCCTTCAGTGCCTGAAATTAGTCTGATTAAAGAGCTAAAGACAGGCACCTCACCAGGGACAGATGACCTGCCGAATGAGCGTTTAAAGTACGCTAATGATGTGATCAGTCTTCATATCTCATTACTGTTCTCAGCCATGCTTACTCACAGTTATATTCCTGCAGAGTTTATGAGGGTTTATATCACACCCCTTGTCAAAATAAATATGGGGACATTCTATCCAGCGATAACTACAGGCCTATTGCTGTTGCCTCCTGCTTTTCAAAATTACTCGAGAAACTTTTGCTTCGCCGACGAAATGATTATTTATGGACGTCTTCTAATCAGTTTGGTTTTGGAAGGTCCATTCAACTGACCTGTGTATTTGTTGTGAAAGAGATTGTATTTAGATATACTATCAGTAGCTCAACTATTTATAGTTGGTTTTTGGATATAAGAAAGCATATGATAGTGAATCACAATATGCTATTTAAAAAATTAGAAAGCAGGAATGTTCCACCATATGTTTTAAATTTATTGAAATTTTGGTACACATACCAGACTTTTACTGTTAGATAGGGCAATGTATTATCAGAATGTTTTGGTTCCTCTATTATTTGTCAGTAGATCAGTTTGACAGTATGTCAGTTTGTCAATATATATTTTGATGAATTAATTGCTTCTCTTAATGAGGCAAACGTGGGATGCTGTATAGATAACATGAGGATAAATAATTTGTCTATGCCGATGATATGGTGTTAATCGGCCCTTCGGTGAAAGGTCTGGATCATATAAAAATTTGTGAATTATATTCACAGAACTATGATATTAACTTTAACCCTTTAAGCCCTGAATTTTTTGTAGGGTTAAGTTATGAATGCGTGTATTTGAAACGTTAACAATTGGCATCTTCAGTCCTTAAAGGGTTAATGTTACTAAAACTAAGGTCATGCAATTCCATTCTAAAAGCTTAAACCAAACAGCTAATATTATTTTCATAATGATAGACAAACCAATAGAGCAGCTACAAGAATTTAAGTATCTGAGTCAAATTATCACCAGATCCTTGAGTGACGACTCACATATAAGGAAACAATATCGAAGTTACTGTGATAAGGCAAACATGATTATAAGGAACTTCAAATTCTGTACAAGCGAAGTTAAGGCACTCATTTTCGTACTTTCTGCACCAATATTTATGGGCAGCAACTCTGGGTTAATTATAAAAAAGGCTCCTGCAGAACCGTCAATTTACTTAACAGCAGATCCTTTTGACAGTTGCATATATTCGGCTTTGAAAAATTAATATTCGCTAACGGCAACGTTCGGAAATTATCTGAGGTAACAAGACGTGCTTAAAACAGTTTAATACAGTCCATTTGTCCAAGTTAATCATCAGTCCTGCTTTATGTCTTCTACTGTAGACTGCTGTAGACCTTTTGGTATGAAATTGTTTGTCTATAGCCCCACTTAACTCCTGCATTAGCCATTCCATTACAGGTACTTTTTATTTTTATGAATCTGTTATTACTAATTTTATTATTCCTTGTTTTTTTATGTGTATTATTGTTATTTCTTTATTACCATAGTCCTTTTTTGATTTTTTAATTAGCTGTATCGTTGATTACCTTGATGGATACTGTACCTTTTTATTTTATGGGATTTATCTTCAGCCAATAAACATTATTATTATCAATACCATCATTATCGTTGCCATATACAGTATGTATGTTAATAATGTCGCTACGTGTACTCTTCATTTTTATTGCCATTTTTTTTTCCTTTTGTAGTCTTATCTGTGGGTAATTTTTCTTATTACTAGTTTCAGTAGGTCTTATTTTTATTTCTCTTTTACTCCTAATTTTTAGTTTTTTAAACTTATTATTGTTTGATTTAGCTTATCGTTTATTACATTAAAAGATATTGTACGCTTTTATGGGATTTATATCCTATTAATAGAACTTATCATTATCACTATAATTATCATTAATATGTGTATATATATATATATGTATATTATATATATATATATATATATATATATATATATATAATATAATATATATATATATAAATATATATATATATATATATATTATATATATAATATATATATATATATATATATATATTATACCGTACTTATTCTGATAAATATGCATTGTTAAGCTTTCAAAATGTGGTTAATTCCTAATTTGGAGGTCTCTTAATACGCAACAAATATGTATAAATATTATATCATTGGATAGGCAATAGTTTATTTTTGAACAGTGTTGGGTGAAAATCTTATAATTTTGAGTATTTTGAAAATATGTCTTATAATATATTTTTGACACCCATCATGCTAAAATTATATAATTACCTACATCCTCCTAATACGCAAGGCATATAATGTAACATTTTATTCTTCGTGCTAAAATTTTTTACCTTTTAAGGGAAAAGGTGTGACTTCTGTGTCTTTAAAAAGTTAAAAATTCCTAGTTTAGAGACGTCCTTAAAATTTTTATTGCACATGCATAAAAGTTACACCATTGGATTGGAAATAATGCATTTATGAACGTTGTGAGATGGAAAAAACTAACCTAACCTATTACACTGGTCAACAAAGTTTTTGCTTCAGACCCAAAAGTAACTGTATTATACTAATGTAAGGGTGCTGATTTCGAATTTAAACTTTTTTTTGCCTATTGGGTCTAGGTTTTTCTGTACAGAAAGTGGATTTGTTTGGTTAACCGTATTTCCTGTAGATTTTTCATTAGTGATTACTTTTCAAATGTTTGTGTTTAACTATGTTTTCATCTACTTTTCTCTCTTTTCAGATTTGATGACAATGTGTGCTTCTGGAGGTTGCAGCAATAAACCTGATTCATTCTGCTACATTTGTGGTTTATTCACTTCATCTTCACAACGCAGGAACATTACACTACTCATTAAAACAGCCTACTATCACTACTTTGGTTGTCAACTTGGAGATCAAGAGAAAAGCTGGGCACCACATGTTTGCTACACTTTCTGTTCAAACCAGCTAAGGGACTGGCTGAATGGTAAACGAAAAAGCATGCCATTTGTAGTGCCAATGATTTGGCGTGAGCCAAAAAATCATGTGAATGACTGCTACTTCTGCCAAACCAAAATAACTGGGTTTACTTCCAAAACCAGGCATAAGATTGTTTATTCTGTGGTTGATTCGGCTATCAAACCAGTACCTAACAGCAATGAACTGCCAGTTCCAGCATCATCAAAAGACAAAAAAGTGCTTCATCTTCTGATGAAGAATCTTCAGAACACAGTGCTGGTGATGCAGAGTTTTATCCTCCTGATAATGAAAATGAACCCCATTTCGTCACACAAGATGACTTGAATGACTTAGTAAGGGATTTGTATCTCTCTAAATCGCAGTCTGAACTTTTGGCATCAAGACTGAAGCAATGGAATTTGGTTGATAGAGATGTTCGGATAACATCCTTTCGAAAAAGAAGTTCCGATGTTTCATGCTATTTCAAAACTGTGAATCACTTGTGCTTCTGCTCTGATATAGAAGGTTTATTTTCATTCTTTGATATACAGCATGATCCCAGACAGTGGCGTCTTTCTATTGATTCATCTAAGCGCAGTTTAAAAACGGTTCTTTTGCACAATGGTAACAACTACCCAAGTGTACCAATTGGACAGTCTGTTCACCTGAAGGAGTCATATGAAAACATGGTGATTCTTCTTAATGCTGTTAGTTCTGAAAACTACCAGTGGAATATCTGTGGTGATTTGAAAATGATTGGACTCCTTCTTGACATGCAAAGTGGGTACACGAAATATTGCTGCTTTCTTTGCTTGTAGGACAGTAGGACTACACAAGAACATTACATCAAGAATGACTGGATTCCTCGTGAAACTTTTGTTCCTAGACAGCACAGTGTGAAGTATCAACCATTGGTTGATCCAAAAAAGATTCTATCTACCACCACTTCACATAAAGCTCGGTCTCATGAAAGATTTTGTGAAGGCCCTGAACAAAGACTCTCGTGGATTTCAGTATTTGTGTGACAAATTCCCCAGTATTACTGATGCTAAATTGAAAGAAGGAATTTTCATTGGGCCTCAGATAAGAACGCTTCTAAATGATGATGAATTTCTGGAACACCTTGACAAAATGAATTATGTGCTTGGAATTCCTTCAAGAATGTGTGCCAAATTTTCTTGCCAGTCATAAGGCTGGTAACTATAAAATACTTATCCCAAAACTTCTAGATACTTATAAAGACCAAGGAGCTCGTATGTCTCTAAAGATTCACTTTTAGCAGTCATCTTGATTTTTTCCCTCAAAATCTTGATGATGTGTCTGATGAGCACGGAGAAAGATTCCACCAGGATATATCAAAGATGAAAGAAAACTTTAAGGGACGATAGGATCCTCACATGATGGCTGACTTTTGCTGGATGTTGAGAAGAGATAAACCAGGTGTTGAATTCGAACGAAAATCCGAAAAAGCTCATTTCTGAACATCCAGTGTATAATCAGTGTGAAATATACATGTAATGAAATTTACACATTGTAATTTGTTCTAAATTAAAGTAAATAGTAACTACGATAATAAAAACCCACTCTAATAGACAGAGTTTATTTCCACAAGTTTCGATGCCCACTCTAATAAACTCTGTCTATTAGAGTGGGTTTTTATTATCATAGTTTGACCTTCACGTAGAAAAGTGAAGTTTTTTGCATTTAAATAGTAACTGAAATACTTTGAAAATTCAAAAGAATCTTCACGTAATGAGCAAAATTTTGAACTATAGTGCAAAATTTCCTCTGTAGATGGAGTTAGAATTTCAAAAATTGTGATCTGATACAGCAAAACCATTGCCATATTCGTAATCAGCACCCAAAACTTGGTCGAAAAAGGTAGTGAAGTACTTGAAGCACAAAAAAAAGTTTTGTTAACCAGTGTTATTATTAATGCCTGGGTTAGATCGAATAATGCCCGGGTTAGGTTGAGTGATGCCCGAGTTAGGTTAGGTTAGGTTCTTTTTCCACCTCACAACGTTCATAAATAAATTATTTCCAATCCAATGGTGTAATTTTTATGCATGTGCATTGTGCAATAAAGATTTGAAGAAGGCCTCTAAACTAAGAATTTACCAAAATGTATTTCATGGAACTCATTTGTTTGGGAAGACCTTATGGCTTGTACTTTTTAAGTTACCCGTTTTTCGGGTAAAGAGAGAACGCCCCATACAGTATAAGGCGAAGGCTACACGAGCGACTTTGTCAATGCGTCAGCGTTGCAAGGTGTCGTAGCGACACAATCGCACTAACTGTTGCAAATTACATGGGCTGCTACAAGTCGCTGCGATTTCTTCGTTTTTAGTGCCACGTAGAAGTAAAACTGTGACAAAGTCGCTCGTGTAGCCAACAGCACTTGGAACAATACAGTGCATCCGGACGCAACATAAGCTAATTGTCGCAGAGACTGTCTGCCGTGTAGCTTACTTCATAGGAAACAACAGTACCTATTCTTTACGATTTGTCGTTACAATTTCGTCGCAGCGACAAAGTTGCTCATGTAGTTTGGCCTTATACTCTAGATATTCTCCTTCGAAAGCAATCGTCGCCTCTCAAATCGATTACCCAGTTAGATTTTTTCCTATAAATTATCGCTACTTCATTTATATTAATTATGCAGGGGGATCTAAAAAGAAAAGGTGTTCCCCCAAAAATTTAGTGCACATTATTTTTTAGAACAAGTTTTTGGATCACACCGTAGTTCTGGTCAGTGAACGTATTTTCCTTTTAACTCGAGGATCATCGAACTGAGATGGAATATCCAGACCAAATGTCGAATGTCTTTTCCATGATTTGTCGACTCACTTTTCTCAAATATTTTGTAGAAATTACAAAAAGTAAAAATACAAAAAAAGGCCATTTCGAAATTTTAATTGGATTTATTGGTCCAGAATTTTAAGGGGTGGAGGAAAAAGGAAAGATGATTTTCATCCTGCAAGAGCGTCTCTCGCTTCTCGTAATTTCTGAAAGCGGAGGAATAGTGATTCATGAGCATGAATTTACGCCTGAAGAAGCGGATAAAGATTAATACAACTGGGAACTCTCAGAAAGCCACGAAGTGCCACCAAGATACCTACACACGCATGTCATTTAACTAAGGTCATAGGACGAGGTTAGGTTAGCATAATTCTAGCTATATCTCTTAAGAGAAGTGTCGCATTTGGGAGTACCTGATGCAGACCAAGTGATGGCGATACGCGCTAGCGCAACTCACCAGCCAAAACATGAAGGGTGACGGTGGCGTTCTCGAGTCCGGCGGGTTCACACGTGTAATTTCCGGAGTTGGAATTCAAGGCGTCTTCGATGACCAAAGTGCCGACTGTGACCATGGGTGACTGTCGAATCACCTTCAAAAGATACCTCTCCTCTCCCACCAGTCTTCGTCCGTCCTGCGTTCAAACCAACATGTACGCCAACCATGTTAAAATAAATAGTATTTAGGCACATAATTTCTTATATATATATATATATATATATATATATATATATATATATATATATATATATTGTGTTAATTATGAACGATAAAAATGCCAGAGATAATAATGTCAACAACGGCAATAATGCCATAGGTTATTTAGCTATATTAAGTTAGTTTACGTAAAAATTTAAGTTCATAAATTAAGGGGGGGGGGGAGGGAGATATTTGTAATTTAAAAATCCATAAAATATTGCATAAATAATATATATAGTATGTATACTATGACATTTTCAATTACAGGATTTTTGCCTAATTACATTTTTACACCCTGACATTATTACGTATTGTCTTTTTATCTCTGACATTTTTACCAAGAATCGTTATAATAAGACAAAAATTACAAAATATAAGTTTTTTATCAAACCATAATAAAAGATCAAGAATGAAATTCCACACAAACAAAGACTGTATTTTAATTGTAAATTCCTATATTTGTCATATAATAAAAACAACATGGATGAATACATCGACTTATTGTATTAAAATAAAGTGATTAGAAAATCACCTAAAATGTTCTCAGCGTACATTAATGGAGTATTTTAATGTCGATTGGGAACTCGGAACCTTTTCCAGAACAGCAATTTATCACACGTTTGAGATTGCTAAATTAAGTGTAAATGACGTAGAAATGTTAGAGAGAAATAGTAACAACTGCTTATATTAGTGAAATGAATGGTGTGACGAAGATATATCGATCATTGTCTCGCTGGTAATAATTTCAACGACCAAATTGTTCTCTCCTACCACCAAGTATTACAGGGTAATCCAGAAAGGTGTTCCTAAAAATAATTTTAAATAAATTATTTTTAACTACCTTCTGGATCACCCTTTTTCGACACATTCTCATTCCTTTACTGCCCAACTCTCTAACGCAAGGGTTAATCGGTATTTCAACCTTTCATTTCCTCAACCGGTTAACTCTAGAACAGTCTTCCTCAATCCATCTTTCCCCCTGTCTATGACTTCTAATGTTTCAAACGCAGAGTACCCAGGCATCTCGAAAACTTTGGGCCTTGATTTTGGCTCTCCTTTTCTTCTATGGGGGGCGTTTCTGCTGGCACTCGCCCTTGGCCCCTCCTTCCTGTATAATAGGTATGAATAAGTGTGCCGACAGTTATGATGTTAATATACAACGGAAAGTACAAAATATACATAAAAAACAGAACATCTTTTCAGTAATTTATATTATTCTTTAATTTATTGTTTCTAGTAATTTTGTTGAAATGATTCTCATTATAAACTTTCAGACTGACATCATGGTCATATTCACATTCAAAGTCTTCATTATTCAAAGGATAAGTACAGAAAATATACAAGCGCTGTTGCTTCAAAAAGGCTTGTCGTGAAACTGCATATTTCTTAATGATAAATATCAGTACGAAACATGGAGTTCCCCTACAGGACATTTTGAACCGATGGTACAGTTGTTTTTAGTAACGACACAGAAATTTTTGTCCTGTACCAAATTAATTAACTAACAAATATGTTAACCCATTAACAATAATTACAGTTTATGGGTCATCACATTTATTACACGGTAATTTGAATTTAATATTAAAATAATAATTAATTTTATGCATTCGTTAATAATGAGTGCCATTAATTAAGTAATTATTTTTAATTTAAAGAAAGCAGGAATTTACATTTGAAATTCATTTCTTTAAAGTATTTAGGAGAAATGAAGGAATAGGTTATCGGGAGAAGGGTGAAAAGGGAGAGAAGCTAATACCCACTTTCTTTTTCAATTGAATGCCAAATTGGCCAGCGTCCGCATCACAGTGAGTAACACTGTTTCCTTATAAGCAAAATGAACACACTTAGTTCGAGGGTTCGAATCCCGGTGATGCTGGCAATAATAATATAGGATTTAGAGCAACGAGCCGCATTAGTCGGCTTGAGCGCTGTGACAATTTCTGGCCCTTCCGATTGATTATTATCAATAAGAATTTTTCTGTATGAAGCGTTTTCTGTATAATTTTTTTTCAGATTATTCCAAATATGAACTCATTCGTATGAAAGGGATCTCCTTCACGTTTGAAGTTTGAAAGTAATAGTTATGATAACTTAGATTCGAAGAATGGTTCCCTTAACTGTTTGATATGATTTGCATAATTGACACAGGAGCTTCCTTTATAGAATATTCTATGAATACGAGTATATGTGAGCGGATATTCAGCTTCTGAAGGTCATTAAGCTCAAGAAGTTTTGGGGATTCGAACATAGAGGGTTTGCGTATTCTCGATTGGTTTTACTATCCATTCTAAGGAAAGTAGGGATTTCTTTGATCAAATCGTCTAACTGCCACACTAAAACTATTCTTGGATGGAATGATTTTATTGCTCCCACAGAAAGAAAATCAAAAGATACCGACGATTTATGGTTTCGACTTGGTAACTCGAAAATAGGAACATTTTCCATGAACATTAAAAGAAGTAGGGCTCAGTATGAGCAGTCATAAGACGATGCAAAGAGGAAGAACATTCCACTGGAATTTTAAAAACCTTTGAGGCTAAACAATATAACGATAATAAAAGAGTTTGGAAGTTTGTTATGAAGGTAACGGGGGGCGTCTTTCTTTTAACTAGAATGGATGCATTTATTTGGAGGATACTGCATTTGCAATTGCTAGCTCACGTACATGGATTAGATTCTTCTTCCCGCCTCCATTTGCAATGTTGCGTTCTTTGGCCCTCTTCCCACAGAACTCTTCTAGATATGGTCCCTTCCCCGCTTCCAGTCCCGTGCAACCTCCTACACATCCCAAATTCCACCGAATATTTTGTTTTCTTAACAATTCTCATTGCAAACTAATATATATATATATATTATATATATGTGTGTGTGTATATCTGGTAACCTGGTAATAGTTCCGTGTGTCGGTCTCTCTTCGCACGAAGGTCAAGCTAGTGTCTCCACCTCTAGGCCTAGCCTGGTGGAGTAGCAAGTTGTCTTCTTGAAATCTCGATCGTACATACCTAGGCACACCCGGCTCATCCGGTACCGTCCTGTCCTGACCCAGGAGTCTAGCCTTTTTCTGAAAATTTCATCTTGACACCAGTGATATTCCTGGTGTCCTTTGAAAGCTGGTTAAAAAGTCTTGTCCCCCTGACAACCAAGCTAGTTTCTTTCAGATTTGTGGGCGTCCTTTGGCTGGCCTTTAGGTACTCTACACATTCTACCTTTCCTATTTTCCAGTGTTGTTTGGGTGGTTACTAGGTTCAGTTTGAGGTTAGGTACCAGTTTTCTATTATTTTTCACGTTAAAATTATGGTATATCTTTCTCTTCTTTCTTCCAGCGAATATAAATTTAATTTACAAAGTTTTTCCAAGTAGTTGAGTTCTTTCCAGCGGTCAATTTTGTTTGTGAATTTTCAAAGTTCAAAGAGAGAGAGAGAGAGAGAGAGAGAGAGAGAGAGAGAGAGAGAGAGAGAGAGAGGGATTTCTAACTAACTTCTTCTAGTTTATTAATTTCTTCTTTTTTTATGGGGACGTCAAACCTGAACAGTATAAAAGTTTTGGTACGATCAGTGTTTTAAGGGGGAATCATTACTTGTCCCTTCTATGCTGTCTTTTTTAGTTCTTCATTTCTTCTCCATCTTAAGAGCTGAAATTTGTTGGTGTTAAATTGTATGTTCTTGTCTTCTGACCATCTGCATATACTGTTTGTGTCCCTTATAAGAGACAAATACACGGCGATAGATACAGAGACCTCCCACTGATATTCCTCGCCGGAATATCTCGTAGTGGCATAACACCGCGAACTATGAACGATTCAGTATATCACTTGCTGCATAAACACCTTTCATGGCGGAAAACCGAAGTTGAAACTCAGCGACATTCAAAGAGTTGGCAGACATATACACATGACAGACATCCAATTACAGAAAACACGCTCACACACTTTCCTGTTTTGTTAATATGTCTATGAATAGAGTAGACAAATATTTTGTAGAAAAACACAATTTCATAACAAACAAGAAAAACTTTAAAAAAAAAAAGCATGGCATGGATTAAGTGAGATGGAGTTGCATTTCTGCCATCACGATTTCTTTTTTCTCTTCTTTCTTTTGGGTCGCTGGATGCACGTGACGGGTGAGGACATGGTATAAAAAATCTGATTTTTGTTCTTAATTCCTTTTTCCACCCCTTTCTTCTTTCCATTCGTTTCTTCTTTCTACTCCTTTCCTGTAGAAGCATTTCATCACTTTGCCGGCGTGATGGCTTTGCGCGTACATGGGTATAGACACAGACACAGAGAGTTTACTCTCTCTCTCTCTCTCTCTCTCTCTTTGAACTAAAAGTAAAACAGCGTTTATTATTTTATTATTCTCTAAATAATTTAAATTTTAATACAAATGATTTTTAAACACATAAAAGAAATGCTTTTCATAATGGAATTTATTCCCGGAATATTTTTACATTTTAGTTCATATATTTTTGCAAATTAATAATTATAATTTAAACTAAATGTGTTTGTGCTTCGAATTCATTTTCTACATCTTATTAATATATATATATATATATATATATATATATATATATATATATATATATATATATATATATATATTAATAAGATGTAGAAATGAATTCGAAGCACAAACACATTTAGTTTAAATTTATAATTATTAATTTGCAAAAATATATGAACTAAAATGTAAAAATATTCCGGGAATAAATTCCATTATGAAAAGCATTTCTTTTGTGTTTAAAAATCATTTGTATTAAAAAAAAAAAAAAAATATATATATATATAGTGTCTCCACCTCTAGGCCTAGCCTGGTGGAGTAGCAAGTTGTCTTCTTGAAATCTCGATCGTACATACCTAGGCACACCCGGCTCATCCGGTACCGTCCTGTCCTGACCCAGGAGTCTAGCCTTTTTCTGAAAATTTCATCTTGACACCAGTGATATTCCTGGTGTCCTTTGAAAGCTGGTTAAAAAGTCTTGTCCCCCTGACAACCAAGCTAGTTTCTTTCAGATTTGTGGGCGTCCTTTTAGTTAGTTAGTGGTAATCCTTCCCTTTCTTGAATAGTTCTTATTACATATGCCACACTTCCCTACATCGTTTGACACTCTTGAGAAGTACTTCCACACTGCACTCGTAGATCGCTCCATGATGGTTGCACAGTCTAACACTGTTCTATATTAGAGTGGATTGTGAAAATGGAGGTTTCAGGAAGTATTTCTTTTCCAGTTATATATATATATATATATATATATATATATATATATATATATTACTGTAAAAGCCCGACGAGTGGTAAATCTTAAGATTTGCCGGTAAATCTTGACATTTACCATGTACATCTAGTAAAAGTCCGAAAAACAAGTGAAATTTTACTTATTTCGGACTTTTACCAAATCTACATGGTAAATGTCAAGATTACCATCAGAAGTTGTAAAAGCCAGGATTGAAGAGAAATTACTAAAACTGGGAAAAAAAACATTTATTTAAATATACTAGCAACTTAAAAACGCGAAAAATTCTTGCACAAAAAAAAACGAATTCATTTATTACAGCATGGTGAACTGTTGTGGCACTTTGAATTGCATAAAAGGCCAGAGGCCTTGCACAAACATCTTTTAGTTAGGTTAGGTTAGGTTAGGTTAGGTTAGGTAAATCTTGCCATTTACCATGTAGATTTGGTAAAAGTCCGAAATAAGTAAAATTTCACTTGTTTTTCGGACTTTTACCAGATGTACATGGTAAATGTCAAGATTTACCGGCAAATCTTAAGATTTACCACTCGTCGGGCTTTTACAGTAACATATATATAAATAAAAACTATGTCCGACCCATTTCTTCTGTCTTTCTCTTATCACCTAATGAGTCTTCTTTCCTCCCTCACCTGTTGCAGTACTTCCTCATTACTTTGGTGTTCCCTCCAGCTTATCTTTAGCATTCTTCTCCAAATCCACATTTCAAAACTTTCCAGGAGTTTCTTTTCAGTTGTTTTCAGTGTCCATGTTTCTGCTTCATACAGTACCACACTCCATATCAAGGTTTTTACTAACCTTTTCTTCAGCTTCAAGTTGAGTTTACCTGTAAATAGTCTTTTCTGTCTCTCAAAAGCTACCTTACCCATACCAATTCTAGATCTTACTTTCTTATTGCACTCTCCATTGTTGGTTAATAAACTTCCCAGATATTTAAACTGCTCAGCTTCTTCTAAGGTCCGATTTCCTATCGTTAGGTTCATTTGTGCTCCTTTCCTTCTTGCAATTTTCATTACCTTTGTCTTGGTCTCATTAATTTTCATTCCGAATTCTTCCGCCGTTGTTGTCAAGTTATTGACCATTCTTTGCAGTCCTTCCTCAGTACTACAAACAAATGCCTTGTCATCTGCAAACCTTACAAATTTGACCAATTTACCTCCCACTCTGATTCCCTCTTCCAGGTCTGAGAGTGCTTCTATTATGATTGCTTCCGCATAGATGTTAAATAACACGGGGGACAGGGAGCATTCTTGCCTGGCCCCTCTCCCAACCAATCCAGGCCCCGATTCTCCTCCTGGAACTCTAACATTCACAGTCTGGCCAAGATATAGATTTTTTATCAGCCTACGGTCCCTCCAGTTAACATTAATATTCTTGAATATTCCCATTAGTTTCCTCCATTGGACTCTGTCAAAAGCACAATACATTCACCTCCTCTCTAGTATCACTTCAAGACTTCAGAAGTTCTGCTGGTACATCATCTGGTCCTGGGGCCTTGCCATTTCTTAGGTCTTTTACAGCCATCTCTATTTCTCTTTCCAATATGTCCGGTCCCATACAATCTACTTCCATTTCATCTGCTTCCTCCATTTCGATGTTATTAGGTTTGTTCTCTTTCTCATATAGTTCTTCAATATACTCACTCCATCTCTTCCTTATATCCTCTGGTCTTTTCAGTTTTTCTCCATTTCTCGCACTCCGAAGCTACTTCTTTTCTATCTATTTATGTCCTTAACTTTTTGGTACATTAAATCAGTTCTTCCTTTCCTTTCTAATTCCTCCATTTCCCTGCACTACTCTTCAAGCCACATCTCTCTTGCTTTATCAGTTTCTCTTCTCAGTTCGTTATTCAACTGTCTCTATCGTTGTCTCCCTTCTTCTGTATTTATACTCTTCCATTTTCTTCTTCCTTCCATTTTGTCAAGCATCTCTGTAGTGACCCAGGGTTTCCTTGCTTCTCTTTTCACATAACCGATATTTTCCTGTGCACTCTCTTTTATTGTATCCCTCAGTCTACACCATCTTTCTTCACTTGTCATATGAATGTGGCCGTCATTTATTTGCCTCCTTATCTCTTCATTCAACTTTTTAGCAAAAACTATCCTTTGTTCTCCTTTCAGTTTTTCAGTATCCCATTTCTTCCCTACTTTATTCGTTTTCAGAGTCTTCAACCTCACCATATTTTCCATTACCACCAAGTTATGATCGGAGTCAGCATAACTTACCAAAATAAAGTCAATTTGGAATCTTTCAGTGTCTCCTGATTTTTTTCATGTGTATCTCCTTCTTTTGTGATTTTGGAACCAAGTATTAGTCACCATGAGTTCTTGCCTTCTACAAAATTCTACTAGCTTTTCTCCTCTTTCATTTCTTCTACCTAATCCGAATGGTCCAACCTCCCTTCCGTCTTTCCCCTCTCCAATCACACTATTCCAATTCCCCCATGATTATTACGTTAGCATTTCTTCCATGGGCTTCAATTATTTCCTCTATTCTATCATACATTTCTTCTACCTCTTCTTCCGGATGGGCGCTTGTTGGCATATACACTTGCATGACAAATGTATCTACTTTTTCGCCTTTCATTCTTATCCACATGATTCTATCTGATACACAGCATAACTCCTCTACGGTGTTTCTTATCCTTCCTCTAAGTAAAATAGCAACTCCTCTCTCAGCCTTGTCGCCACCAGAATAAATCACTCTCACGTCTAACACATAAAATCTCCTTCTCGACATCTCACTTCCGACAACCCCATGACATCTATGCTCAGCCTATTCATCTCTTGTTTGATGTTCTCTAACTTTTATGGTCTGTTCATTCTTCTTACATTCCACGTCCCAATCTTTACTCTTTTGTTGGTGTCGCAGAGAATTAGCCTGATGACGACCAGGGAAGCCCTGCTGCTTCCCCTGCCGAGCGGAGCGCGACATTGCCTATCCTTTGACTGGCAACTCCGTTTACGCTGTTATTCCTATTTCTCTCTGTGGACATTTTCATGAGTTTAACAAGGGCATATTAGTGAAGTGGTTGCCCATTGCCTTCTTCACCGCAGGATAAATGAGTTTAGTAACACTTGTCAAGGTTTGTGAACTTCCTCAGAACAAAGGAAGTATAACCTAAGACTTTTATTTTTCACATAAGCTCGAAATTAGGGTACAAGTCTTCTAATTTCCAACTTTCTGCTTCGCAAGTTGTGTGTCTCCACATATAAAAGCAAATTGTATATAACAGGTTACATGATATATATATAAATATAATACTCGGTGTCGGTGGTGTAGTGGTTAGCGTCCATGACTACGAATCCATCTGCCCTGGTTTCGAGACCCGGTGACAGCAGCCGGCGCGCAGCAAAACCCAGCTGTTCATCCCTCCACACAATAAAGAAAGTGGTTGGTAGATAAATGGGTACCCTGGGTGGCCCAGTAGCTAAAACGCTGGGCTGCTGGTGGGGCGTCGTTCGGATTCCACGTTAAACTGTAGGTCTAAGGTGGAGTGAAAAGTTTGACCTTCGTCAGAATGAACAATTCGGGCGGAAGCTAACCAAAGGTTATATATATTAGTGATGTAGCGGTTGTCCGCAACCGCAACCGCACATATTCTCACCTCCGCAACCGCAACGCATTTATCAGCGCGGTTATTGCGGTTGTTTGAGGATATCTTCTTACTAGGGCAACCAAATGCTATAAGTGTTAATGTAATGGCTATAAATGCTATAAACGTCGCCAAATGTTGTTTCTGTCATGCCTCATGCCTTCACTCAAGGGTGCAAAAAAGTAAAAGTTTGCTACGTTCTAATTGCGACATGTCTAGAATTGCTACTTGGACTGGATGGATAGATGCATCATGTAATAACTTACATTTATCAACGCTAGGTGGCTAGAAAAGCATATTTTAATTTTATTTAATAAAGCAATGATGATGTATAATTACTGTTGATAAAAAAGATAAAAAACACAATTTTTTTTTTATTAGAAATTAGGCAACCTTCACTACCAAGTTACAAACTAAACTAAAGCACCAGCTTCAGTATCTGTTCAGACACGAGTGAGGGTGGTTGTGTTGCGCTAGCTCTCCGTCGCTACCTTTATAATGTTACGTGCTTCAACCCATTAGTAAAGTGTTAGACTGTGCAACCATCATGGAGCGATCTACGAGTGCAGTGTGGAAGTACTTCTCAAGAGTGTCAAACGATGTAGGGAAGTGTGTCATATGTAATAAGAACTATTCAAGAAAGGGAAGGATTACTACTAACTTAAAAAACCATCTGCGTTCAATGCACAAGAAGGACTATAATGAAGTGATATCTAGTGAAAATGAAGCTAATGAAGAGGCAAAGAAGAAAAAGGAATCAAAAGTGTCTCTTACACCCCTACAGGAAATGAGGTGTGCAGTGAAAGAAAAGAATCAGACGATTGAAAGTTGCTTCGAAAAAGTAAAAATTTGGGATGCGAATCATTCCAAGTCAAAATCACTGGACTATCGCATAGCCGAAATGATAATAATGGATGACTTGCCATTCAGCCACGTTGAGGACTTAGGTTTCATGAGACTCATGGCTGAAACAGCTTTGTTTCAAAGAAAGTGTTCAAAATTCTTGAGCCTCTAAAAGATTCGAAAATATCATTGACAACGGATGCATGATCAGGCACGTCTGCTGGAGTGTCTTTACTCTCTTTGACATGCCATGCAGTGAATCAAGACTTCAAGAGAACCAATTTGGTGCTCAGCGTAATGTCACTTGAAGATCGCCACACTGGAGAATACTTGTCAGAAAAATTTGAGCAGATGCTTCAGAAGTAGGATATTGCCCATTCATCCATCCATTGTGTAATGCGCGACTCCGAAGCAAACATGATGAAAGCTTTGTTTTTCACTGGCGTCCATAATATCGATTGCACTGTTTATAAACTGCAACTTGTAATCAAAAGTGGATTATCCTCACAAAAATCTCTCAGTGACTTGTTAGCTAAACTTTGATCCATCGCTATTCATTTCAACCACTCTTCGATGGCGCAGGATGAGTTAAACAAAATTTAGAAACGCTTAGATGAACCTGAACTTACAGTCATTCATGATGTCGCCACATGGTGGAACAGCACTTGTCATATGATGCAAAGAACACTGAAGTTGAAGGAACCACTGAGTCTATTTCGCGCTGCTAACTCCAAAATGCAACAACTCACTAACGTCGACTTCACTCTCTTGTCAAACTGTGTGGCTGTGCTGGAACCATTCACTGATATCACAAAAAGATTGAGTAGTTCCACCTCTTCCATATCTGAGGTTATTCCCCTCGTCGCTTCCTTGAAAAATGTGCTGCAACCTCGAAGTGGTGATTCTGAAGCTGATCGTGTAATAAAAACAATGGAGGAGATAATGCGCACAGAGCTAGCAAGGAGATTTGATGGCCTAGAAGCAAATGACATGTATTCTTTGACTACCTATTTGGATCCAAGGTACAAAGCAAAATTTTTTTCCGCTTCACATGTCACAAAAGGTGTTCAGGAAAAATTGGAATATCTTTGTGATGAAATGGACAAGACTCAAACATCATCGGACTCGGAAACAACCAGTGAATCACCGGCAAAGCAACCATTGATTGATTTAGACCAGGCATCAGCTTCTACGAGCAAATCAATAACAATAATGGACTCAATGAGTGCTCTATTGGCTTCCAGTAGTGATGACGAGACCGAAACTAAGTCAAGCAGAGACTCGCAAAAAATGATCGAGAAATATCGCAAAGAGAAAAGGATTGGACAAGAATATGATGCTTTGGCTTCGTGGAGGTCAAATCAAAAGAAATAAAAAAATTTGAGCAAACTGCTCGAGCATACCTTGGATGTCCTCCATCAAGTGTTCCTAGTGAACAATTATTTAGTGGAGCAGGAATCATCTACGATGAAAAAAGGAATAGGCTGAAGAGGGACAAAGCTGAAAAACTTTTATTTTTGAAATACAGTCTCCCAGCAATTCAATTTAAATATAAGGATTAAATAGTGTATATATACACAGTATATTATAATTATATACACCACTTTCGAATGGGCGGTGGTTGGGGAAAGTGGTTGGTGGGATGCAAAACGCGATGGGTCCTCGTCCCGCATCCTGGAAACACTTTTTACATTTTAGATTATAGTCATTACATTATAGACTGTGAAAAGTGTGGCTAAAATACGATATTTTATTGTGTTTTTTATTCTTAGGTAATATTATGATGTTATAGGGTACATAACCGCAATCGCGCGGCGCTCTGTTTGTAAGCTCCGCAACCGCAGAACTATGAAAAATGACAACCACTACATCACTAATATACAGGGTGTTTCAGGAGGAAAGGTCAATACTTCGGGAGGTGATAGTATCGGTCATTGTGAGAAAAAAAGTTCATATGAACATGTGTCTAATTCTGAATGGTTACGGAGATAGAGCTGTTTGAATCTACAAATACAAAAGCATTGTTAATGGTAATCAAGAAAGAGAAGCCAATTACTGTTTCTAAAATTTAATGTTTAAACATTGGCACTTTGAATGGTATCAGATACAGAAATGACAAATTTGTTACAGTTTACAATACGTTTTCGAAAATCCCACCGTCAACCTCAATGCACTTTGCAACTCGTGTGCGAAGATCGCGTGTTGTTCGTCTGAGTTGATCTTGACGTTCCTTTATGCGGGCAGCAGCATCCAAAATGCGCGCGAGCAATTCGTCTCGTGTATCCACCTTTCTTTTGTAAAGTTGACTTTTCATCCACCCCCACAAACAATAATCTAACGGAGAGAGGTCTGGAGACTTTGGTGGCCATTGAATGGGACCACCGCGGGGGAAGGAAGAGCTGCGCGCGCATCAGATTCAAACAGCTCTATCTCCGTAACCACTCAGAATTAGACACATGTTCATATGAACTTTTTTCTCACAATGACCGAGACTATCACCGCCCGAAGTATTGACCTTTCCTCCTGAAACACCCTGTATATTAACATTAAAAATGACCAACTGGTTAGGTTAACTGAATGCCAGGTTAGGTTAATTGAATGCCAGGCTAAGTTAACTGTACGCCCTTGACGATTGGTTAGGTTATGTTGGGATATTTTCGTTAGTTGTAATTATTTTTGTAATATTCCAGACAAATTAAACGTACAAAATTTAAAGGTTAAAGGGCTGTAACGTTTTTATTAGTCATTTATCGGAAATAAATTATATATTTTTAAAATCAGCGTAAAGAAGTACACATGATCGTAATAATTAATTTTAATTCTAGTGGTGGGCACTAAACGGAAAAGATCCACTAACGGAAATATAACTTATTAATTTATATTTTACTCTTTTTGGAAAAGTGGAAATACCTAAATTCGTTGCTGTAAGGCGTAAATGTTTCATGAATTTGTAAAGAAAACCTTCGACATTATTTCCTTTAGCTTATTATCGTTACTCACTTGTCAGCCAGACTCCGTACTGAGCGGACGCATTTCCTGAACTCTCTGATATTGCTTCTACCTTTGGATATTGCCAATAATTTTACTTATGGAAAGTTCTGACTTTATATACTTGCGTTTATATTCACATTGTTATAGTTAAGTAATTGAATATAAGTGGTTTTTAGCGATTTAGAAGTTTTCGTAGCGTGCCGGATTAATTTAACTTAAACTTGTGACAGCTATAAACTAATTTAACTTGCGCGATGCCGTCACAGAAAGAGTCGTGTGATAAGTGTGGGGTAAATCGGTGGTATACGGATTTTAAGGATTATAACGGCGGTCCTATGGCGATTACTGAGAGATCGTTTTTTTTTTTGCGATTTAAGGGAGGAAATAGTTGACATAAAACGTAGTGTAAGTGAGGTAACGGAAAGACTTGCAACGCTTGATGAAGGCAGGGGTAGGGCTACAGTTGACGGAAGCAGAACCAATACTAACGTTGAAGACGTTAGTAATTTGAAGGGTGAGGTGCGTAACCTAGTTTCTAGTTTTGGTAGCTTATCGGGAAGGTTGGATAGAGTTGAGGAAAGGGTTAAGGTTGGTCCGAGATTAGTAGATGGGGAGGGATTTAGAGAAGTTAAGAGTGGAGCTAGGCCGCGTACGTTAGGCGGTAGGAATCCCGCCCCCCTATCGAGGTTTCGAACCCTTTCGCTCATGTGGATAGGGACGTGAAAGAGGGGAAAACTATTTTAATTGGGGTCTCTTTAGTGCGCCATATGGACACAGACTTCGTTGAATGGCATCCAACCAAGAGGAGGAGGGTCTGTCTCCCAGGGGCCAGAGTTAACAGAATTAGAGTGGATAGGATTGCTGTTGCCTCCCGTCACTCGATGTTGGTGACGATGGTAGGGGGCAACGACTCGTATAGGCCCCATACGAGAGTGCCTGACCCTTTGGAGAGATATAGGGGGTTAATTAGGTCCCTGAAGGCGAGGTAAGATAGGTGTTTAGTTCTAGGTATTACTCCTAGGCACGGTTTGGGTCTTAGGATTACGTCTAAAACAATATTTTTGGATACTAAATTAGAAGAGATTTGTGCTGAGGAAAATGTACCCTTCATAAAGCTGTGGTCGGAATTCAGTGATCCTAGCCTTTTTAAAAGATGAGGGTGTTTTAATGAAATAGGTAATGCTAGGCTAGGTAGGTTAATTGACGAAAACCTTCAAAAGCTGTATAGGTCGAAGCCTTCTTTAAACGTTGTGGGTCCGGGAAACGCCGGTCCGACTTGAAAAATAGTTTAAAACGCCGACCCGTGGTAAAAAATAACTTAAACGTCTTTTATTGTAACGCGCGTAGTATTAGAAATAAATTAAACGAATTTAAGGCGATAATTTTTTTCCGGTAACTACGATATAGTGGCTATCACTGAAACGTGGTTAATTACCACTCGAGACTTGTTGGGGAAATTTGGGAGCTATTGAAGAATAGGGACCCCAGCCTTCTTTAGTTAGGCTTATAAGGCTAACTAACGAAAATATCACGACCTAACCTAACCAATCGTTAGGTTAACTGTACGCCCTTGACGATTGGTAAGGTTAGGTCATGATATTTTCGTTAGTTAGCCTTATAAAGCTAACTGAAGAAGGCTGGGGTCCATATTCTTCAATAGCTCCGAAATTTGATATATCGGGTTTCAAACTCTACTAATGATAGGTTACATAGGATTGGTGGCGGCGTTTTGCTGTACATTCGTAATTCCCTTAGGACTATCGAGGTTAAGATAGATTTGCCGGCAGCAATTAATGCGATATGTGTTGAAGTTAGGGCGCGTAGTATTAGTTTTAATTTTGTTGTTGTTTATAGACCTCCCGTTCAACCCCTCGATACCGATACTAGATTTTACTCACTTCTTGGTAACTTTATTGATAATCCGAATAGTATAATTGTCGGAGACTTTAACTGCCTTAATGTTAATTACGAGACTTTTACTGGTAATGAGGGTGGTTTGAGACTGGTTGAGTTCATGGGAGATAATTTTTTACGACAGATGGTTACCGAACCACCGCGCGGTGACAATATTTTAGACGTGGTGATGACGACCCGCGAAAATATAGTCGAAGGTTTAGAATTAGGCGAGAGTTTAGGATGTAGTGATCATCAAATTCTTAGGTTTAAGCTATTGATAGAAAACACTAAGGACAGTAACGTAATAGAAGTCCCTGATTTTCGTAGGGCTAATTTTATAGTTTTGCGGATAGGATGAGAGTAGTGGACTGGGATAACTTATTTATGGGTAATGACACAAATTTGCATTGGGAGGCGTTTAAAGAAAGTTTTATGAATATTGAAAGGGAGTTTATTCCTCGTAGGCCCAAGCGCGCTAGAAATCATGGTAGGCCCAAGTGGTGGATTAGGGAAATAGGCGAGTACATAAATGAGCGTAACAGACCGCATAGACTTAATAAGCGCAATGGCACGGCAGCTAACTTTAATAGATATATCGAGCTTAGACGTCAGGTTAAAAGATCAGTTAGGAATGCTAAGCGCAATTTAGAGATACTTATAGCTGCGGATAGTTAACATAATCCAAAAAAGTTTTTTGAATACGTCAATAATCGTAAGCCGATAAAAGATAACAGGCCCTCTAGTGGACGTTAACGGCGCTTTGGCTTCTGACGCTCAGGCGATGGCGGGTATTTTCAATAACTTTTTTGCGACAGTTTTTACCGTAGAGGACGTAAATAATGTCTCCGACGTGGACGATATCGTTCCATTTAGTAGCGAGACTATTTTGGATGAAATAACTGTTTACGAGGGTGAGATTGCGCATTATATCGATAGGCTAAAAGTTAGCAAGGCTCCAGGCCCTGACGCGCTTTATCCCAGACATTTGAACGACGTTATCGTAGGCCCTTTAACGAAGATTTTTAATCAGTCATTGGCAACGGGGATTATTCCTGAAGACTTCAAATTAGCTAACGTCATGCCCATTTTTAAAAAAGGCGACCGCACAGTAGCTATCAATTATAGGCCCATTAGCTTAACGTCAATTGTCGGTAAACTTTTGGAATCCCTAGTTAGGGACCGTATCATCGATCACTTAGAAAGTAGAGATTTGATTAATAGTACTCAGCATGGGTTTCGACGCCATAGATCTTGTTTAGCTGATTTGTTAGACTTTTATAACGAAATAGTGCACGAATATGATAGGCATAGAGCGGCTGATGTTATTTATTTAGATTTTAAAAAGGCGTTCGATACAGTTCCGCATAGAAGATTAATTGCGAAGGTTAAAGTGCGAAGATTAATTGCGAAGGTTAAAGTCCCACAGGGTTCAGTGTTAGGCCCATTGCTATTCGTAATTTACATTAACGACATAGATGTAGGATTGACTAGTAACGTGTCAAAATTCGCGGACGATACTAAAATAGGCGGTAAGGTTGTTAACGAGGACGATAGAAATAGGCTCCGAGACAATATAAATAGGATTATGGAGTGCACGGATAAGTGGCAGATGCAATTTATCGTAGACAAATGTAAAGTTTTGCATATAGGTTCTCGTAACAATAATTACACGTACACGATGGATAATAGAGTTAGTGAGCGTTGACGAGGAAGTAGATTTAGGCGTACGCGTATCTAAGGATTTAAAAGTTAGGAACCAGTGCCTGGAGTCTTGCGCAAAAGCTAATAGGATGTTAGGCTTCATAGCGCGTAATTTCGAATTTAAATCGAAGAATATTATATTGTCCCTTTACAAGTCCCTAGTCAGGCCTCATTTAGAATATGCCGTTCAGTTTTGGTGCCCGTATTTGCGTGAGGATATTGATAAGTTAGAAAGGGTTCAGCGTCGTGCCACGAAGCTAATTGCGTTATTGCGCAACAAGCCTTATGAAGATAGGATTAAAGTGTTTGACTTGCATTCACTCGAAACTAGGAGAGTAAGCGGGGAGCTTATTGAAGTTTTCAAAATCGTTAATAACATCGATAACGTAAATTTTGACACGCTGTTCACTTTCGATAATAGCAATATTCGTAATGACGGATTTACGTTGCGTGGCAGACTAGATGTAGCTCGTAGCGTTCACTAACCCACTTTTTGTTATACTCTTTATACTTTTTTTCTTATCCTCTCCTTACTTGCATGTCTGTCACTCTCTTGACTTGCATGTTTGTAGTTTGCATGGTATGATAGTGTTTGTGTTAAGACTGTGTTCCATGGTTTGTAAGCATTCTTATTTTACTTCTTCTCGTCTTTCACCCCTTTCTTATTCTCTTCGACTATTTTTCTGACTTGTCGGCAGTCGCCGACGGATGATGATCGCGAGTCTTTTTTCTCTTTTTCTGAGTGAATGTTAACCCACGAGTGATAGGTGTTGCTACTTAACCCCTTATTCTCTTCTCTTAACCCCCTACTCTTTCCTTTCTCTCTGGCTAACCTTAGAGTGGATCTTAGGGTCTTTGTTAGCTTTAGCTTCTGTAGATCTGTATGTAAGGCTTTAAACCAATTTAAAAAGTGAGAAATACAGTATATTCATGGTCTTTATATTCTTCAAGTGGAGCAACATTAAAGATGTAGGAACAAGTGTAGTTTACGTCTTCCTGACGCAAAAGGGGACACAAACTACACTAGGTCAAAGTTGGGGAACGTAAACTGTTTTATTTATTGTTTAGTTTTACGTTAATAAATTGACGATTGGTTAGTTTAATCGTAATATTTTCGTTAGTTTTAACGTTTTATTTGATTAGGTATACCCGGACAAAGTTGGCGAACGCAAACTACACTAGGATAATGTAGTGGAACGTAAACTACACTAGGCACCACAGGGGGCCGTAAACTACACTTGCTCCAAGATGTATTTTTCAATGTGAGAAACTACGCAATACGTTCAGTTATATTCTGCGATTTATTGAGTTAGAACGTTTCATCATTTCACTCAATATTATTCGGAATTTCCCTATGAAACAATGATCTTCTACATCTTAATGTGTTTGAATTGAACCTGAAAAAGTGACAAGTTCGAGCAATACCTTTAGGGAATTCGCGGTATACCGTACCAAACAAGATATCTTCAGCGTCATCGTCTTCAAATACATCTTTCAGTTATTCTTTTAAAAGAGGTTAATGAATACACCATTTCGAACCCAACTCAAATAACCAAAATATCTGCATATAATTACAAAAGGTACAAGTCTTACCCAAATACACACACACACACACACACACACCACACACACACACACTGGGTGGGTCAAAAAACTATTACCCTGATTTTGAACAATATAATTTTACCTTTATCAAATGTTATTTGTACAATGTACAATCAATATAATTATGTATCCTGTATAGAATTTCATGGTCTATCTCGTGGTGAAGTTGGATTTTTGCTTACTGTAACCATTATTTTGTAATTCGCTGTTATACAAACACGGGTAGAAAAACTTTGTTTCTATACAGTTACCTAATTGAGTCTAAGATTATGCGGAATGTGCCCTCCTCCATTATCAATGTACGCTTGCAACCTTGACTTCTCCCTTATCGACGGCGGTACCGCATCAAGGATTTTTTCTTCGTAATTAACAGCAGTGATTTTGGCATTTTGATCAACAAAAACAATCTCTGACTTCCCTAACTTTGAAATAAAGATGGAAACCATGACTTTTTCTTTTGAGAAAAATGCGGACGTTCCCTGCAAAGTCGATCTAGACTGATAAATTTTTTGTCCTGTTTTCCATAAACTTGGTCATTTTGTGTGTTTATTGTTGAAGCAACCGTAAAGGTCTTCTCGTCGGTAAAAAATAGGAAAATTAATTGTTTATGGAGAAACTGACTGTCATCTGAAAGTATCAGTTGGTGACTCTGACCTCCTTTCAATTGAGCACCATATTCAGATGCGTCCCTCCAGTTGTGAGCCTGTACCTCTACTCCTGGGGCGTTGAATCTAGATTCAAAGCCAGTGTTTAAAAGAATAAAAGTATGGGTACAACAAACGACCTCAGCAGTTAGATCAATATACAGGGTGAGCCACAATACTTTTTCAAAAGTTGGGTAATAGTCTTTTTTGCCTACCCTATATATACTGGATATATATATATATATATATACCCAAACAAACGAGAGAGCGCATATATGATCAAACACATGCGGACAAGCGCATGAGCAAAGGGAAAACAAGCAAAATCCCCCATAATTTAAGTTTTAGTTTTGTGTGTGTGTATATATATATATATATATATATATATATATATATCAGTGACGACGCCAGGGTTTTAAGAGTACTCGGGCTAGGTTTCCAAATTTTTACTCTGCACACCTATTGCAAGGATCGTGTTAATACAACTTTAGCTAATTTTAAAAAATTAACTAAATATTTACCTTATTTGAACATAAAATGTAAACGCCTTGGTTTTAAAACAAATTCTTCTAATATTCTGTCATGTATTTCCATCTTCCACTCTAAATCGACAAAGATTTATTTTTCAATTCATTTTCGAGCTGGAGATGAAAGCCGTTCTTGAGCCATTGTACTTCTTAAATATGATTTTACTCGGTCGTCTATAAAAAAACTTCTTTAGGTTGTTGCAGAAGTTACGGGTGTCGTAAGAAGTAGTTGAATTAGCTTAGTAGTTTCAGACATTACAGTCAATAACCCCAATTCATGAAATAGTTGTAAAATTGCATTTGAAGATTTGCAGCTTCTGAACTCATTGTCCTCATAAATAAATATATTTCAACTCGCAGGCTAAAAACTTTATTTCAAATATGTCTGGGTATTTCATATGTAAACTATTTAGGTGGTGCATTGGAAAGTTTTCATTGTCTTCGAAACTTCGCCACATCAATCGACTCCAAAAATGCGAATTCTTGTATGCCGTCGAATCTTTCTCTTAGCGACACGAGCATATTATCAATTATTTCAAAATATATCGCCTTAATAGTTCATTTTGTTGCCTCGAACATTTTTCCTTGGGAGAGACTCCAGGTCTTCTGATTCTACAATGTTTCTCAGTGTTTCTTGGAAGATGTTGCAGTACGGAGCATCATTACGTGTACCCTCAATGAAGTTGATTAAGTTGTTTATTTTTTGCCCGGCAAATGCCATGTCAAGCTGTTTGCAATGTAAAACATCGAATAGTTTTCCGGCTTGTGACGAGATAATTTCAAAGGAGTTCGTGAAAAACATGAAAGTGAAATCATTTAATTTTAGAAGTAGGCGTTCAGCTTCATTAAGAGTATCTTCATCCCATCTTGCACTGTCATCTAAAATACTCTCAAATGCATCTTTCATAACCTCTGTTGCTTTTTTACTGCTGACACTGTTCTAGTTCTATACCACCACCTAGTTTCACATAGGCTTGGGATGCTAATATTGAAATCTCTAAAAATAATTTTGTGTTTCGTACTTGAAGATATAAATTTATTGAAAGCACGCAAATTTGAAAAGAACATTTTAACTCCATTAACTTTCTCTGATATCTTACTTATCACAAGATTCAATTTATGTGTATAGCAGTGAATGAAATAGCCATATTTAAAACCCTGCTCTCTCAATTTCATTTGCACCCCGTTTAACTGACCTGCCATTACCGCTGCCCTATCGTACGTTTGGCAGATTTACTTATTTTTAGCATCACTGTATGACTCTAGTGTGTTTGATATTACGGTAGCAAGTTTAGTGGCACTTTTATCATTGCCGACATCATAAAATCCCAAGAATTTTTCATTATAACCAGAAACATATCTAATTACAATAGAAAGTTGTGCGTATATCGAGCAATCTGTTGTTTCGTCTGCTTGAACTGAAATAAACCGAACAGTTTCAATTTCATTACAAATCACGTTGTCAATTACTTTATCGATTGCAAATATTAAGTCATTCTGAATTGTACTTGACAAGTTGACACTCCTGAAAATTGTTTTGAGCCTTCCTTAGCAGAAAGCCTTGTTGCTAAAACGCTATTCATTTCAGCAAAATAGGTCAAGAGTTCTCGGTAATTACCTTTATTTAGGCTACTGTTTCCTTCTTCGTGCCCACGCAATTGAAGTTCTTGTTTACACAAATACAGAACAGCATTTGCTAAATGCTTTAAATATTGTCTGTTTTCATCTACTAATTTGTTGTGATTTTCTCTTTCGAACTTAACAGCATGCTCTCTTAATAGCACACTCTATACTTACTCTACCAAAAGCTTTCAGACATTTGTAATTACTCAAATGACTTAATGACTTAGCATGATAATGACTGTCGCTTAAAATGTTTTTAAAATTTGCATATCCAATATCTCTCCACGATTGTTTTGTTTTGGGCTGGAAAAGTAAACAAGGCCAACAATATAGTTTTTCATCACTGGCACTTCCACATAACCAATCAATTTGTTTATACCAACCGTTTTGAAAAGACCGGTTTCCCATTTTAGCTTTTAAAATTGGCACTGGGCGTCCATTCTTAATAATTTGTTTTTGCTCCGCAACGTTTCTTCTTCTAAAAGGTTTTTCTTTTAAAGAAACCACTATGTCCTCCATGGGTAATAAAATGTAAGGAGTAATTTAATAAAAAAACTCACACGTATACGGTTACACAATGAAAAACAATATAGGCCTGCACTGTCAACTTTGCATTAGATGGCTACTGTTCGACCCTCGTAGTTTGACCCGCATGGAAACAGTAGACATGCGCAAATGCAATATATCACCACAATAATAATTTGATTTTATCATGCATTTCGCTTTGAGCCGGAGTTGAAAGGTTTTTCTCAATAATTAAGACATTATTAGAGACATGAAGGCATGCAATTTATACACATTTAGGGGACTGACTGCACTGTAACAAAATGCATATAAGAGTTCCTTTACAAAAGTTATCAAATAAAGAATACGGTACAACGCTTCTCGTGCAAATTCGCTGGAGCCCGAGTCAACAAGATTATTACTCACGTAAAGATTGAGGGGTCCAATATTTGTATATTCGTAGTTATCGATTTTTTAATTTTTAAACTTTAAAATTTAAAAAAATGGGGTTAATATTTGACTGGACACGGGCTAACGAGAAATGAGAGGTTGTGTTTCACTAGCACTATTTTTCATGCTCTTTACGATGGTACTAATAATTTTTTGTGGAAATGCAAGATTATAGAAAAAATTACAAGTTACATTTTTATAGTGAATATTTCCTGTTTTGACTATAATGTACTTTTTTTCATAAAATATTTTTCCTGATTGGGCTATTTTTTCGCTACTCTGCGACTTAATTAGTTGGTTGGTTTCTGTTCTGTCTATTTTTTTTTTCTAATTGGATTCAGTTTGGTCGTGTTTGTGATAGAATTATGACGTGCTGTTCGTGTGGTTTCTGACTTTGAGAACTTGATTCGTCATGTGCCCTAGATGAAGAGAAAGCATTGGATGCTTTTATCAATTACGGCGTTATTCTCTCATCCTTAACTTGCCCGAAATGTGACAGTGAGTGCCTAATACAAAAAGATCAAAAGATATTTAGGTGAAATAACCAATATTAACCTGTTAGGCCAACTGAATGCCCGGTTAGGCCAACTGAATGCTCGGTTAGGTCAACTGAATGCCCGGTTAGGTCAACTGTACACCCTTGATGATTGGTTAGGTTAAGTAATGATATTTTCGTTAGTTTAAACGAAAATGACGAAAACGAAAATGACATGGCCTGAAGTTGAAATAAAAAAATACATTTTTCTAGTGTATTTTGGTGTGCTCTGTAGTTAGGTTAGGTTGGTTAGGTTCGGACGCCACTTGCCAGGTTGCCAAATTTCATTGCCAATTTTTTTTTAAATGTTAAGTAACTAACCAAACCTAACCTAACGTAACCTAACCTAACCCCTGGTTAGGTTAGGTTAAGTTAGTTATTTAATATTTAAAAAAAATAAAAATTTGGCAATAAAATTTGGCAATCTGGCAAGTGGCGGACGAATGTGGCAAAAAGTCTGGGGTCCGGGATAAAGGGAAGTATCAAAAAAGTTTATTATCTTTAGAATTTAAAGAGAATTTTTTTTTTTAAATAAAGAAGTTCAAATTATCGAGTTTTTACAGTTCTACTGCGTTTTTTGACTCGGGCTGATCACGTGGAGCTCGAGTGTCGGCGTCGCCACTGAGAGGCAATATCCTATTTAGGCGTTCCAAATTAGGATTTTTTCCAAATTGACGACCCCATGGGATTTAGCTGAAATTTTTATTATACATATATCTTAATGTCCTGACAACAGAAATAATATTTTTTTCATGGAGAAATGCGCAGAAGGTAAAGTAAAATGCAAAAAAATAGAGAGAACCAGTTTGCATGGTGCATGACCGTTATCTAGTTTACATCGCTCATGACGCCCGGATACGAAGTTGCTGTGCGGCCCCCAGTCGATTGAATGCCCGGTTATGTCAACTGTACGCCCTTGACGATTGGTTAGGTTAAGTCGTGATATTTTTGTTGAAACAACGAAAATATCATGACTTAACCTAACTAATCGTCAAGGGCGTACAGTTGACCTAACCGGGCATTCATTTGACCTAACCTGGTATTCAATTGACCGGGGGCAACTCACAAGTAGATAGATCACAGCACTGCATTATCACATGCTCACACTACAACAATAATATTCAGACTAAACTAGGTCTAAGCAGGCAACAAATAAGCATTAATAACAACAACAAAAATTACAGTTTATGCGAGTTCGTATGGAGAAAAGGGTTTATTCAACAAGATACTAAGAGACATTAAAAATTTTCCTAAATAAATTACTATTATTTATTCAGGAAAACAATTGCTTTCTTAAATATCTGTTAAATAAAGGATTTCTTATTTTATTTTTTGTCTGTTAGCATGGAAACCGTCATGCGCGCAGCAAACTAGTTTTGTTATAATAATGTTTCAGACCAGCAAAGACCCTAGGATCCACTCATGGCTGGGCTACTTAACTGTGTTCGTAATTCTGTATTGTGTATGTCCTCCGTGGTGGCGGAGGGGACCTACAATTTTACGTGGGTTCCGAACCACAAGAACATAAGAAATTTATGTAACAACTGCCTGTACATTGACAACGACCAATTTTTGCAAAACTAAATAATTATCAATTTAAAACTAATTAATTATCGATTTAAAACTAAAGATAGAATCTCTGGATCCAGAGGATCAAGTCATAATAGACTACTATCCACAAATATGTTACACTCTATATCTATTTATAACCGACATGCAAATATATCAGATCCAAAGAATCCAGTCAATTTCATTACGGTATCTATCAATACTAGTATTCATCAATACTGGGTAACTTATTTTTGCCAACCAAAAATAAGTCACGGTCCATATCGATTGCGGACCAAGTCAAAATTTACAACCATATGCATTACAATATATATACTTAAGAGGAAAAGTGTAGGTGTGGTTGTAAAGACTGTACAGTAATGTAGAAATGTGTGTGCACCCATTTTGGGTCTCCCATTTAAAAGTGTTTGTGGGGCAAGTGAAGATCATGAGTTTTTCAATACCTCACAGTACTATGGGGGGCACCGCTCGGCAGAGGAATCTCTTTAAATGGGGTGCGTAAGGACAGAGAGTATCCCATAACCCAAGATGCTGCCTCCCTATATCCCACAACACTTGTGTTGAGCTGTGGGATCTATCACCACAAAGCCTTAATTTTACTACCTTAAACTATACCCAATCTATCAACATATGCGTCTAATCGATTTTTAAACATGTTTATAGACGTGCTACTAATTACTTCTACCGGCAAACTATTCCAGCTATTTATTATTCTATGCGTAAAAAAGTTTTTGGCAACTGCTATCTCGAACCTTCTACTTGTCAACTTACACCCGTTATTTCTAGTCCGATTATATTGAGATATTTCGAAAAAGCTATCTCTATCTACGTTATCGAACCTATTCATAATTTTGAAAACCTGGATTAGATCACCCCTTAGCCTCCTAGTCTCGAGTGTTGTCAATTTTAACTCCTTAAGCCTATCTTCGTACGACTTTGACCTAAGCGACGGAATCATCTTAGTTGCTCGTCTTTGAACTCTTTCGATTTTGTCTATATCTTTGCGCATATGCGGATTCCAAAACTGGACCGCGTACTCCAAATGGGGTCTAACTAATGATTTATAAAGAGGAACAATAATTTCACGCGATTTGTACTCAAAATTTCGAGCTATAAAACCTAACACTTTGTTCGCCTTATTGACCGCTGCTGTACTTTGTTTCGCTACTTTTAAATCACCAGTGACTATAACTCCTAAATCTTTTTCCTGCTCTACGCTTGTTAAATCTTTCCCTGACATACTATACGCAAAATTACCGTTACGCGAACCTATATGCAAAATTTTGCACTTGTCAACGTTAAATCTCATTTGCCATGTGACTGACCAATCAACGATTTTATTCAGATCTTCCTAGATTTTACCTCTATCTTCATCATTAATTGCCCTACCACCCAGCTTCGTGTCATCCGCAAACTTTGAAACTGTACCGACTAGGCCGACATCTAAATCGTTAATATATATAAGAAAAAGCAAGGGGCCCAATACAGAACCCTGAGGAACGCCACTCGCTACATTAGCCAAACACGACTCCGATCCATCAACGACCACCCTCTGTTTCCTACCTCGCAACCACTCTTCTAGCCAATTTATTACTACACCCCTGATTCCATGAGCCTTAGTTTTTTCAATGAGTCTTTTGTACGGCACGGTGTCAAACGCTTTTTGAAAATCTAAATACACTACATCAACCGCCCAATGACTATCGTAAACGTCAACCACGCTTTGGAAAAATTCTAAAAGATTAGTTAAGCAAGATTTGTTTCGCCTAAAATCGTGCTGCGTATTTCTAACTAGTTTATGCAATTCTAAGTGTTCGACTATACGATCCCTAATTATTGATTCCAGTAGCTTACCTACAACAGACGTTAAACTGATTGGCCTATAATTTCCCGCCGCACCTTTATCGCCTTTCTTAAAGATAGGTGTTACGGTTGCTAACTTGAAATTATCTGGTACGCCCCCCTCAGAAATAGACGCATTAAAAATTTTATTCTCTATTTTATTCTCTATTTTATTCATTTTACTTTACCTTCTGCGCATTTCTCCATGAAAAGAATATTATTTCTTTTGTCAGGACATTAAGATATATGTATAATAAAAATTTCAGCTAAATCCCGTGGGGTCGTCCATTTGTAAAAGACCCCCAAATTATTCAACCAACCAAAAATAAACGGCACTCCAACACTTTCAAATTACTTGTTAATTAGGTTAATTGACTGCCCGGTAAGGTCAACTGTACGCCCTTGACGATTGGTTAGGTTAACTCTTGATATTTTCGTTAGTTTAAACGAAAATATCACGACTTAACCTAACCAATCGTCAAGGCCGTACAGTTGACCTAACTGGTTGGTTGAATAATTTGGGACGCCAAAATAGTATATCACCAATAGATACTGTATATGTATATATAAATTTTAAGATATTCATATTTATTTAGCTAGTTTTGTTAAGTTATACTTTCTTCATTTTACTTTTTCTCGTTACCAAAACAAAGTTTTCCTTTGAAATATTCCTCTGATAAAAAGCAAAAACTGTTTGCAAAAAAAAGAAAAAAGAAAAAAGAAAAAAGAAGAGCCTCTTTTCATATTCTCGACTAAAATGGAAATAAACCACAGTGATGAAATTCGAAATTCGAATTTCAAAATATGAAATAAATATAGAAGCTCACATATTAAAGTAACCGTTGGTAAGCAAAGTATGTTTTATATATATATATATATATATATATATATATATATATATATATATATATATATATATTGTATAACTGATACAACCTGAGATCCTAGGCACTGGTCCGTACCAGCTCAGGATTAGAATTTATATCTGCTTATTTCACACAGTTAAATCACACTTGTGTCATAAATGTGTAATTCGACCATTGTTCGTATTGCTTACATATTAAAGCAAACAAGTTATGCAATATCATGAATATTGGTACTAAATTATGTTATCCTATTTCATTTTTAGATAACTGTCTTAAGAAAGCCAAGAATAGGTATTATAATAATGTAATTGTAAAGGAATTTCAGCGTAAAAATATCCTTAGCCTACCTTACCATGTTAATTTTCAATACCTTCCAACTGTACTTAAAGCAATTGGCATTAATGTAATCTTTAAGTATAATAATACTGTTAAATCACGCCTAATAAAGAATAGCCCTGATAATGTTGTTGGTTGTGTGTATTCGATCGGATGTACACAATGTAACTCAGTATATGGCCAAACCGGTAAAACGTTAGATATTAGGGTAAAACAGCATAAATATGCTTGTAGAACAGCTAGTACTTCCAATGCTTTATTTAACCATATGTATAGATGTAACCATAGCATCAAGTGGGATAGTTCTAAAGCGCTTGTTAAAAACAGAGATATAATAGAACGAAATATTCTAGAATGTGCATTTATTCATTTTAAAAACAATTTCAATAACAGCTCGGGGACTTATAAAATTGACGATATCATGTTAAAATTTCTTTTGCCTCTCATTAACCCTTGTTAAGTATGTGCTAATTGTTTGTTTTTCCTGTACGTTGTATATATATATATGGGCTTCTCGCCTTTTAACTTCATTCCCTGACGAGGTGTAGCTTTGAATACACGAAAGGCCTTGGAATCGTTTTTCTTTTTCCTTGTGGGTTTGCAGCATATATATATATATATATATATATATATATATATATATATATATATATATATATATATATATGAGGGGTCGCGCGTCTTAAGGTACCTAAGCGCCACCACAGGCGAAAACGTGTTTTGATGGATATCACTATTTTCACCCTTCCCCTATCGCGTGGTTTGGGTTATAATGACGACCTTACGACACTAGAAGTATGGTTGAAAACCTTCTGAAGCGAACTACTTTTTTCACCTCTATCGCCAGCTGGGCTCTGCCGCCCAGATGTGATGCGCGTCTTAAGGCCCCAATATCTCGTTCAACTGGTGGGAGGTGATGGGGGTGGAGGTGGGACGCTCGGTCTCTGGGTGGCGGGAACAGCAGGAGGAGCCGAGCCAATGAAAACATGGCAGCCACGCCGCTCTGCTTTCTGATTGGCCACCCGCTGCACGCGCCGAGAGGGACACGACACAAACATCCCGCCAGTACCTTAAGACTCGCGTTGCTGTTAGCAGGCGTCCTGTGTTCGTGCTCATATTGCTGAATAATGCGTGGATTATTCTATTCACCCGGCTTCTAACTATTATCAACGTGTGCAGCAATATCTCACCGTGCTAGTGATAGTGATGAAAAATCAATGGAATCATTCTGTGCCAGAAATCGCACCCAAAGTTCGGCGTAATAAGAAAATAAAAAAATAAAAAAATATATATATATACTGTATATAAAATATGAAAATCTATTCCAAAAACTCATCAACATCTTCATTAGCATACTTAGAACTCTAATTTAGCCAAAAATGAACGTTCTAGCTCAATTAATAACAGATACTATTGCCAGAATATTGCTGAACTTCGGAGGCGGTTTCTGGCGAATTTAAATTTTGGCGCTTAGGTACCTTAAGACGCGGGACCCCTCATATATATAAATTTGTATATTATATATATATATATATATATATATATCGTAAAGAACGACGCTTGTATAGGAGATATTCCGCGCAAGACGAGAAAGAGAAAACAACAAATGAAAAAATGAAGTACCACCTGGGAATCGAACCCGGGATCTTCCGATTGCCGGTCAGACGCGATAACCACTACACCATGGACTTCACTCTTCCAAATGCCGTAATTCCTCTACATACTCGCAGAAACCAATGCCCCAAGGGGGCACCTCCCGCATGCCGTAACATTATATACATTCAACTGCAAAGAACACGCAGTATAAAATAACGTAAAGAACGACGCTTGTATAGGAGATATTCCGCGCAAGACGAGAAAGAGAAAACAACAAATGAAAAAATGAAGTACCACCTGGGAATCGAACCCGGGATCTTCCGATTGCCGGTCAGACGCGATAACCACTACACCATGGACTTCACTCTTCCAAATGCCGTAATTCCTCTACATACTCGCAGAAACCAATGCCCCAAGGGGGCACCTCCCGCATGCCGTAACATTATATACATTCAACTGCAAAGAACACGCAGTATAAATAACGTAAAGAACGACGCTTGTATAGGAGATATTCCGCGCAAGACGAGAAAGAGAAAACAACAAATGAAAAAATGAAGTACCACCTGGGAATCGAACCCGGGATCTTCCGATTGCCGGTCAGACGCGATAACCACTACACCATGGACTTCACTCTTCCAAATGCCGTAATTCCTCTACTACTCGCAGAAACCAATGCCCCAAGGGGGCACCTCCCGCATGCCGTAACATTATATACATTCAACTGCAAAGAACACGCAGTATAAATAACGTAAAGAACGACGCTTGTATAGGAGATATTCCGCGCAAGACGAGAAAGAGAAAACAACAAATGAAAAAATGAAGTACCACCTGGGAATCGAACCCGGGATCTTCCGATTGCCGGTCAGACGCGATAACCACTACACCATGGACTTCACTCTTCCAAATGCCGTAATTCCTCTACATACTCGCAGAAACCAATGCCCCAAGGGGGCACCTCCCGCATGCCGTAACATTATATACATTCAACTGCAAAGAACACGCAGTATAAATAACGTAAAGAACGACGCTTGTATAGGAGATATTCCGCGCAAGACGGGTTCGATTCCCAGGTGGTACTTCATTTTTTCATTTGTTGTTTTCTCTTTCTCGTCTTGCGCGGAATATCTCCTATACAAGCGTCGTTCTTTACGTTATTTATACTGCGTGTTCTTTGCAGTTGAATGTATATAATGTTACGGCATGCGGGAGGTGCCCCTTGGGGCATTGGTTTCTGCGAGTATGTAGAGGAATTACGGCATTTGGAAGAGTGAAGTCCATGGTGTAGTGGTTATCGCGTCTGACCGGCAATCGGAAGATCCCGGGTTCGATTCCCAGGTGGTACTTCATTTTTTCATTTGTTGTTTTCTCTTTCTCGTCTTGCGCGGAATATCTCCTATACAAGCGTCGTTCTTTACGTTATTTATACTGCGTGTTCTTTGCAGTTGAATGTATATAATGTTACGGCATGCGGGAGGTGCCCCCTTGGGGCATTGGTTTCTGCGAGTATGTAGAGGAATTACGGCATTTGGAAGAGTGAAGTCCATGGTGTAGTGGTTATCGCGTCTGACCGGCAATCGGAAGATCCCGGGTTCGATTCCCAGGTGGTACTTCATTTTTTCATTTGTTGTTTTCTCTTTCTCGTCTTGCGCGGAATATCTCCTATACAAGCGTCGTTCTTTACGTTATTTATACTGCGTGTTCTTTGCAGTTGAATGTATATAATGTTACGGCATGCGGGAGGTGCCCCCTTGGGGCATTTTTTTCTGCGAGTATGTAGAGGAATTACGGCATTTGGAAGAGTGAAGTCCATGGTGTAGTGGTTATCGCGTCTGACCGGCAATCGGAAGATCCCGGGTTCGATTCCCAGGTGGTACTTCATTTTTTCATTTGTGTTTTCTCTTTCTCGTCTTGCGCGGAATATCTCCTATACAAGCGTCGTTCTTTACGTTATTTATACTGCGTGTTCTTTGCAGTTGAATGTATATAATGTTACGGCATGCGGGAGGTGCCCCCTTGGGGCATTGGTTTCTGCGAGTATGTAGAGGAATTACGGCATTTGGAAGAGTGAAGTCCATGGTGTAGTGGTTATCGCGTCTGACCGGCAATCGGAAGATCCCGGGTTCGATTCCCAGGTGGTACTTCATTTTTTCATTTGTTGTTTTCTCTTTCTCGTCTTGCGCGGAATATCTCCTATACAAGCGTCGTTCTTTACGTTATTTATACTGCGTGTTCTTTGCAGTTGAATGTATATATATATATATATATAATTTGTATATTATATACATATATATATATATATATATATATATAATTTGTATATTATATATATACTTATATAATGAATTTCAATTTTCTGCAAATGATATCGAAAACACGTTAAAATTACTTAAAGCCCCAGCACCAAATACATTAATTTGTGGGGAGTTTAACTTTGTATTCATAACATGGAAGAAAAATGATAAATTTATATATTTTAAGAAATTCCGCGGTAACATTAGAAAAGACGAATAAACTCATGCAAAAGTGCTAAGCGAAATAGAACTGGACGTAAAAAAATTATTCATTTACGAAACAAACGAGGAGGAAATCAATGTGGCAGAAAACATAAAATAACCCAAAATACTTTTCCGCCTTTGCGAAAAGAAAAACGAAATATAAAGAGACTATTGGTCAGTTAAATGATCGAGGAGAGATGAGCGAGTTGCTTAAGGAACATTTCAACTTAGTATTCAGCGCATCTAAGACAAGGAATGAAAATAGAAAATCCGGATGAATTCTCTGACATATACGGGGCTCCAATAAACCTTAGCCCCCCTCCCCGCCCATGGCCTAAACCATTAGAGGTACAGTAAAACTAAGCATACCTTACAAAAGAGAATTTAATCCTGCATTTAATGAGAAACAATTAAAACTTGGTGTTCCCGCCATTGGCTTCCAAGACAGCCTGAATTCGCTTTGGGTAGCTTGCCAAAAGTGACGTGAATAGATCTTGATCGTTACGCAAATTTGCTAAAACAGTTTCAATGTGTTGCGTCATTGTATCCTTCGAAAATCGATTTGCTGCAGGTTCTTGAAACAAGAGACATACAACCTTGTCTTTTATAACTGATCCAATGTGTTCACAGACGTTCAGGTCAGGAGAATTTCCTGGCCATTCTTCATTTCCAAAGAAATCGATCTTATGGTTCCGCAACAACTGTTGATTGGCTAATGCCTTAAAGCAGGGGGCCTTATCGTGCAGAAGTGTGACCTGATCGACATCCATAACATTGTTTGTTTTCTTAGAAAAGGAATGACATGCTGGGATAGAATAATATCACGAAAATACTGTCCATCCAACTCTGACCATTTGGCTCAGCACCCACATGAGCTTCTCTGCAGTGAACAAACAAACACCACCAACACAGTCTGGACTTTTAATAATTCGCGATAATGTTCATTGTCATCGATTTCATCTTGTGTTGTGGCCCACACTCGATCATTTTGGTAGTTAGGCCGACGTGTTACGTAAACAAAAAATTCATCGGAGACAGCTAAATGCATGAAATCATCCACATCCCAATCTTCAAGATAATGGGCAAACCACATTCTGTCATCGATGTTAAGTTGAGTTTTTCTTAGCTTTGGAAGTTCATGCCAAGACTTTAAACCTTGCCTATGACGGTACAGTCGAATGATCTCACCACTAACGATCTTTCCTCTCAACGCTTCGATCTCTCTAGAAAGTTTAGCACAGCTGTTTTTCCGCTTACGCGTACCGCTTTCAATGATGTCCTTTGTTTCCTGAGAGAGTGGTAAATTTGGGCGCACAGATTTGGTTGTATCCATTTCACATTCATCCAAAGTTTTATTCCAATTTCTTTTGACGAAGTCCTCACGTCTTCGCAACTTTTTGGCAACCCATGAACGTGTTATAAAGGTGGCTCCAGCATCACGAGCTTCCCGAAATGTTATTGCTCGTATGCGATCTATCACACGTTGCCTCTCCGAATCACCAATTAATTGAGAAGCCATTATCTTATCACTTTATCAGCTAGAGTAATTTTAATACCTGCAATAAATAAAGAATTTTATATGTTTTTATAATCACTAAAAACTATTTCGATATAAGTAAACATGTAAGCTGCAAATGGGGGGGGGGCTAAGGTTTTTTGGAACCCCTTATAATAACTTCTCATAATGATACAGAACTTCTTTAGGTCGAAGATATATTCTTAAAAACTTCTTTTTTAGAGTGACTTGAGACAATAGAAGATAATATTTCTACGTATAGAAAGTTGTAGGAAGGCTTTGTTTTCTGTGTAGTTCTACCCAGGCCCTCTCAGAAGTCCAGAGAGGCCCGGGCCACTTCCAGCTTTTAAGGCCCATAGCTAAACCCAGTTATTACTTTCACTGCAAAATATTATATTCAAACCCGAAAGTTTCTAAATTTGAGGCCCCCCTTAAGCTTGAGGCCCAGGCCAAATGGCCCTCCTAGCCACCTTCTGATAGGCCTTGGTCCTGCCTATAACTGAGTATTGCTCACTACTCAAAAGCCTATTCAGAAAACTAGACATTGCAAAAGAAGAGGCCATACAAAGGAATTTTACATCTAAGATAGAGGAAACGAAAGATGAAGTCTACTGGTCTTGCTACAAACTGAAACTACTCCCCTTAATGGAGACGTGAACGATACCAAATACTCATATAATATACATGTGGAAAATACTCAAGGGTTGTGTTCCAAAATTTAGAAATGAAATAGAAACACAATGGAATGAGAGAAGAGGTAGATTCTGTTCTGTCCCAGCCCCGGTGTGACAGGGGCAAGGAAACCGAAGATAGAAAATATCCTCAGAATACGTGGCCCAAAACTCTTTAAAGTGCCGCCGAAAGAATAGAGGAACCTCCATCACACCAACTTGAATAATTTCAAGAACCAACTCGACAGGTTCTTATGCAAAGTCTGTGACCAGCCATGCGCAGCTTGCTACGAGTGCAAGGATATAGTGGAAACCAACTTTCTCTTCAACCAAATCCTGTAAATGAGATAGGATTTTCCAGGCCGGTCGATTTTGAACCATCACTCGAAGATAGCATGTATAACTCAAATAAGTAATATATATATATATATATATATATATATATATATATATATATATATATATATATATATATATATATACTAAAACATAAATGTTATTGTTCTGAAAGAGAGAAAGAGTGACTGCAAAATTAAGTAACTGTAACGATAACAACATCAGAAAAATATTAAATGATAAACTGCAAAGTATCGATGACGCCATACAGGAACTAATTGAGAAGCATACAAAAAAAGAAGACGACGCCGCAAGAAAAGCGATAAAGGTTAACTCAAAGTACTTCTATAATTTCGCAAAAAGAAAGTCGAAAAACCGTGCGACTATCGGACCTTTAAAAAATGAGAACAGTGCTTTATCTGATGATCTAACAGAAGTATCTGAAATATTAAGAGCTCAATACGAATCATCTTTCAGTATCCCAAAAACTGACAAATTGATATGCGATAGAAACACGTTCTTTGAAGAACTACAAGGGGAAAGCACAATGGACTTCGACTTTACGACGGATGATATTACACAAGCCATAAGGAAACTAAAAACACACTCAGCGACAGGACCGGGTAAATGGAATGCCACACTGATCAAAAACTGCAAGAATGCAATCACTGAACTCTATATTGGATATGGAGACGATCACTAAACACGGGAGAAATACTGGGCATCCTGAAGAGTGAACATAGTCCCAATATATAAAAGAGGAGATCGATCCGAGGCCAAAAACTATAGGCCAGTGTCGCTTACATCTTCTCTTACTAAAATATTTGAAAGAATAGTTAGACAGAAAATCTATGACTTTCTGAAAACTCAGAAAAAATTTAATGATAACCAACATGGGTTTCGGTCAGGCAGATCATGCCTATCACAACTAATGTAACACTACAACAACATTATTGATGCACTTGAAAGTAATGAAAACTATGATGTAATATGCGCAGACTTTGCCAAAGCGTTCGACAAGTGTGACCATGGAATCATAATACATAAACTGAAATATATGGGAATAACAGGAAAAATAGTGAAATAGATACTGTATATAATTTCCTTAGTGAGCGGCGGCAAGTCGTTAGAGTACAAGGAGTATCTTCATCAGAATCAGAGGTCCTGAGCTCAGTACCACAAGGAACAGTATTAGCTCCACTACTCTTCATAATCATGCTAACTGACATAGATGAAGACGTTACCAGAGACAGCACAGTAACAGCCTTCGTGGATGACACAAAGATCAGTAGAAAAATAAGAAACCCAGAAGATATAGGATTTCTACAAACCGACATGAACAGAATCTACGAGTGGCCGGAAGACAACAATATGAAGTTTAACACAGAAATTTCAGCTGTTACGGTACGGAAAAAGAGAAGCCCTAAAATCCATGGAATATTATACCCCAAATGGAGAGGAAATTCAGAGAAATTCTAAAGCAAGAGATTTAGGGATTGTAATGACTGATGATGCGAAATTTGAAACACAAAATAAAATAGCAGTAAACAGAGCAAAGAGAATAACGGGACAGATATTGAGAACCTTTAAACGAAGGGATAAGAATGTAATGATTCCTCTACTGAAAACCCTGATCATACCCAAATTGGAATACTGCTCAGTCCTCACATCCCCATATAAAAAACAGGACATTAGAGAGCTGGAAGGGATTCAGAAAAGCGTCACAGCCAAGATGAACGAGTGCAAAGAACTAAATTACTGGGAAAGGTTACGCGAACTAGACCTATATTCACTGGAAAGGAGAAGAGAAACACACACCATCATTTACTCTTGGAAAATAATGGAGACACTAGTCCCTAATCTTACTCTGAACCCTATAACTCCCCAAACAACGGTGGAAAGTAGAAAAGGTAGACTGTGTCGTGTTCCCAAATTAAAGGCGAGACAGGGAACATCCTTAACCCTGAAAGAAGATAGTTTTGTTGTTAGAACCAAAACTGTTTAATCAGCTGCTCAAAGACCTAAGAAACACGAAGGGAGTTGCAGTGGACATCTTCAAAAGAAGAGTAGACGCCTGGCTTAAACAATTCCCGATGAGCCGGGCGTACCTGGCTATGTGAGGTGGAGAGCACAAGAAACCGACTCACTACTTCACCAGGCCAACTCGAGAGGAGGGGCGACAAGCTTGACCTTCGCGAAATGAGGAATCATCGCGCGGAACCTTTGCATGGTTGTAAGGTAAGGTAAGGTGTGTGTGTGTGTATATATATATATATATATATACTTACTTGTACCTTGTGGGAATGATCGTGTTGTGTCTCTCTCTCTGTATTAACACCCAAATAGGAAGGGAATAAACTACTCGGCGGTTTATTCTGTTTACACCCGAAAGTGTATAAAGTATCAGTGAATCCGTGCATATAAATTATAAAGTGAAATTCATTAAAATTAAGAAAGTGCAATATAGTTTACATAAATTATTAGCAGTTTAACGTATATACTATTTAAACGTAATACGGTTGGCATTCGAGAAATTTTGAAACAAGGCAAGAAAAAAGTCATAAAACGCAAAGGTCAGAAAACCCTCGTGACATCGAAAGGAAAGAAAAGAGAAAGGAAAATAAATAATAAATAATTTGTGTGTGTATTTTCTTTTTACACTAATTAATGAATAGCATGACCATGGGTCCAAATTCTCACTTAAAAAATAAATAAAAACGAAGCGAATTAATTTATACAGCATTTTTTTGAGTTTCTTGGTGAAGAAAATTAGCTGCTTATCGAAATTCCTACAAATACTCCCCCCCCCATTATCCCCCGCAGCCACAGTCGCGAGCACCAATCAGTGAGAAGTAGACAGCGTGCCACATTAGGGTGTGTCGAATTTTTCAACTTTCAAATTCCAAATATGAGGGGTGCTAAAAAGTTGCAGCATGACTTAGGAATTCTAAAGATATTTTTGTTAATTTAATATAATTTAGTTTTGCTTGGTAAGAAGCTACATAAAAATAGTGACTTTTTGACTTTTTTGTGGAATTATATAATAATTATTATATTAATAATTATATATGCTGTATATAATGCACTGCTGTTTTTGCTTATTTCATAGGTTGAAACATATTCATCAGTGTGCTGAAGATTACTTGTCCGTCAGTGCTACCATCCTAACCAGTGGGAATTGACCTACAATGGCTTCTAAAAGGAGGACAAGACTTGGGACATTCACACATATGAGCAACCTAATTGGAACTGGTAGAGAGTTGTTGCCCTCTGAACTCCCAACTCTGCGAGACGTTCTGAAATATGGGCTACTGCTAAGAGAACAAAGTGGTGAGGATGTGAGAAACTACCCAGCAGCCAGTCTTGCAAAGGACATTTACCCTAAAGTGCTTGAAAAGTGGGAACGAGCAAACAGTTCTTTTGTAGCCCCCGTTGTAAATTCACGAGTCACAATCTTAAACAAGATCCAAGAGAGCTGGGAGCAGGCCAAAAACATATCTCTTGGGAGAGGAAAGCTACATGTCAAAGAGGCTTTCATTGCAAAACTTGACAAACTTTTGGACCACATCAGATTGGCTTGCCAGATCAACCTGAGCACAACAGACAAGTCAAAAAGCAGAAGCGGCAAGAAGACGAAAGAAGAAGGCTTGCTGAATATAAGCAGACAAGTAAGCAGGATGTTTCAATGCCATCAAATGAAATAATTTTCTCTGATGATGAAAATGAAGAACAAATAGCTGATGCTCAAGATGGAAAGGATGGAAGTTATGAAGTGACATTAGAAATACCAAGCACGTCTTCAACTTCCAGTAAAAAGCCAGAGTACAACACATTAGAAATACCTAATGTTGCTATGCATAGCATCAGATATGGTGTTGGCCTGCGTGCCACAGCTGCCATCACCACTGCTGCCTTTATGGATGCTGGCTTGATCACTGAAGAAGACAAGAGACTTGTAGTTGATCACAATAAAGTCAAGAGGGCCCAAGAAAAAGTTATGAGATCCCTGGATCAGGAATTTGATGATCTTTGTAAGAAGGGTGAAATTGACTGCATCTTCTTTGACGGCCGTCAAGATACAACTAAAGCTATGCTGAAAGCAGACAATTCAGATCGTCAGTTCCCCAGCATCATCAAAGAAGAGCATTATTCTGTGTGCAGTGAGCCAGGTGGAAGATATCTCTACCACTTCACTCCTGGTGAAGAAGAAGGGCATTGATAAAAGCCTGCAGGCCATTGGAGGTGATTCTACAAATGTTAACACTGGCTGGGAGGGTGGTTCCATGCATTGGGTAGAGGTCAAGCTTTGCCGTAAGCTGATCTGGTTGGTTTGTGCCCTCCACACTAACGAGTTACCCCTGCGACACTTGATCACAGCACTGGATGGGAAGACCTTGTCTAACAACAAGTGGACAGGTAACATTGGCAAGATGCTAGACACTGCAACCGAACTTGAAATTGATCCTTCATTCACCAAACTCTCAATTGGAGAGCCTCTTACTTCACTGAGTGACAATGTCGTAAAGGATCTCTCTACTAATCAAGCGTACGGGTATAGGATCACACAGGCCATAAGGACAGGAGAACTTCCCATAGATCTGGCCCTTCTTGAAATTGGTCCAGTGAGCCATTCAAGGTGGTTGACAACAGCAAACAGGCTTTGTCGCATATGGGTTTCAAAACATGGCCTTAAAGGCAAAACCCTCAACAACTTAAGACTGATAGTGGAATACATTGTTAGTGTGTACTACCCCTGTTGGTTCAACATCAAAGTAAAACACTCTTGGGTGGAAGGCCCACGCCACATCTTGTTTCAGCTGCGGCTAGTTAGGCTGCAAAAGAAGGCTGTAGTGGATGCTGTTTTTCCAACCATCAAGCGCTCAGCATGGTATGCATTCAGCGAAATGATAATCCAGACACTCTTGTGCTCAGATGACAGTGAGGAGAGGAGAGCTGGTGTCCAAAAGATTGTTGACATGAGGGGTGGAGATGATGACACACTTGGAGATCTTTCTGTACGTCCCAGGAAGACACCTTCCATCAACCCCACTGCTTCTTCCGTGTTGGAGCTGACAGACTGGTCTGACGGGGTATTTGAACCTCCTTTGACATGTAAACTGACTACAGCGGAAGTAAAGAAGTTCTTTGACAAGCCTATGCAAGTTCCACAGTGGCCCTGTCATGCTCAGTCAATAGAGAGGTGTGTGAAACAAGTCACAGAGGCAGCAGGCAGGGTGTATACACATGAGAAACGTGAGGGCTATATCAGAGGCCAAGAAGCAAGTCGGCGGCTGATGTCCAAGAACGAATCAAAGCAAGACTTGATGAAACTTGTTGTTTAAATATTTTTTTTACTGATGTCATTACTTTCTAATGTTGTTTTATGATTACAAGGATATGTTTTATGATTACTAGGATATGTTTTATGCAGAGAAACTAAAATTTTTATAGCATTACCTGACATTTTGAGAAGCTAAAATTAATAAATGTTGTTTTCCGAGAGCAATTTATGTGCTTTTTAATCAAACGCAGATTTACCAAGCTAAGTGTTGAGCAATCACAAAAATAATAGCAGATTTGAATTCTTCACATCCAAAAACATATTTTTAAAACCCCTCAGTGAAGGAATTGGCAAAAATTAATTTTCACCTCCCAAATTGACACACCCTAGTGCCACATCCCCCATCCACTGTAGTGACGGAGAATACTTTCCCTCACTAAGCTTGAGTCAACCCCCACCCAACCACCCAATACTTCCCATAATACCCTTTTTGAGTTAATTTTCTGCACCAGCATCTACCCTCTATCAGTAACATGGAAATGGTAAATAAATTCCTGCAACTCTGTGGTATCTGCAATGATGCAACAAATGAGACAAAGGCGATGAGGTGCGATCTTTGTCAGCTGCTTTTTGATTTTAGATGCCTAGAATGGAAAGACGAAAAAATATCCCATATAACGAACGCGAAGCAACTTAATGGGATAAAAATTTTCTGCGAAAACTGCATGACCGAAATAAACTCTTTTACGGTATTTAAAGCAGAAAGAGACTACGAGAAGAAAATGAAAGAGGAAAATGGGAATAAAGAACAGAGGAAAACAAGAAACGAAGAAAGGCGAAGTAGAAAAAAATCAAATACCGTCACACAACGAGGCCGAAACCATGCAGTCGAAAGAGACTATAAAGACAACAGATAGTATAAGGGCAACGAAGGACATTAACACAAATAACACAAAGGAAAAGACAAGAGGGCAATCAAGAAAACGGAGTGAAACTGTCCCCCAATAAGGAGCAACCAACAAAGGCACAAGTAAATATGGGGAAGGAATTATATGCAGATATTATATAAAAGTTAATTGCAGGTTTAAAAGAAGACAACATGTATATATATGAACATCCCCCAATATGTAATTTCTTCTATAATAATGGTCATTGTAAATTTGGAGACAGATGAAAATTCTACCACCCGGACATCTGCAGGACTTCCGCAAAATATGGAACCTGCAAATCCGGGAAAAAATGCTACTATCATCTCCCGACGAACCCAAAGAACAAAGGACAAAATTTAAATGACAATAGGAATAACAATAGGAAAAATAAACGACCAAAAATTTTTTTCAACATCGCAGACACGATACGGCTGCTAAATGTCATCTAACGCATGCAATTGACACAGCTGGAAACCCCCGAGCCAAACCGCTTCCGGGCAAGAAACTACCAGAACAGGTAGGCGGAAACGGATCTCTCTCGGAAGACCATAGAGCAACAAAACAAGCGACACCAAAGGAAAACGAACTTGAAATGCACAAGGGCCAACGATAAACAAAGAACATAAATATTGTCCTGGCTAATATTTACGGAATAAGACTAAGCCAATCACTCAACAAAGTTTCGTACCTGAAAAGATTTATGGACGAAACAAGGGCGGACATCGCATGCCTCACAGAAACTCATCTTAAGGATTGACAAGAAATTGTGAAAACTGCGAACATTGTATTGATAAAAAAGAGATAAATATAGAGGGCTTCAACTTACTAAGAGCGGATAGAACAACGAGACGTACTGTAAAGATGTCTGTGCTGTATATGTACATGAAGGTCATATGAGAGAGACGATAATAAGTAAATCAAACAGCTTTGTGGAACTCCTAGCAGTGAAAATAGAAAAGCTAAACGTGATACTAATAGTCATCTATAGACCTCTAAACTCCCCAACCGAAAAATTCTCGGAGGCCATTGATGATATCAGAAAGCTAATAAAGGCTATAAACCCTCCATCCCCCAATATAATGATCGGCGGAGACTTTAACTTCCCATTTATAAAATACAAAATGATGGATAGGAATATATATATACACCAGAACAACGGGGGCACAAGAGAAGATCAGGAACAAGCAAAAATGTTGATGGCTCTCACAAATGAGTTTATGCTGACACAGGAGATAACAGAAAATACCACAAAAAATACCTGCCTAGATCTGGTATTCACGAATAACACGAACTTGATTGCTGATATGAAAATAACCCCAACCATTATCTCAGACCACAACTTAATCGAGATATCAACAAATATGACGACAATATTACAAGACAATACACATATTGAGGAAAGAAGCAAATTTGGAGCCTTTAACTTAAACTCCAAGACTATAAATTGGGAAGCAATCAGATCGCACATGGCCCAGATAGAGTGGAGAACAGTTTTAGAGAATAAAATAACTGAAGAAATGCTAACAACCTTGGAAGAAAAAATGCTGAGAATTTTAGAAAAATATGCTCCGAAATGACAGCCAAAAGGAAAGAGTAGCTGATTAGAGAGGCAAAAGAGAAGAATATTCTGCAAAAGAAAGAGAGTGGAGGCGAAGTTAGCCAACTACGGAGATAATACCAGGAAAGTGCCACTTATCCGTCCACTCCATAATCCTATCTACATCGTCTTGGATCCTATTTCTATCGTCCTCGTTAACAACCTTACCGCCTATTTTAGTATCGTCCGCGAATTTTGACACGTTACTAATCAATCCTACATCTATGTCGTTAATGTAAATTACGAATAACAATGGGCCTAACACTGAACCCTGTGGGACACCACTACCTACCTCTAACCACCCCGATTCACTACCATTAACTACGACCCTCTGCCTCCTAGCACGAAGCCATTCTTCTAACCAGATTTAGGCGTACGCGTAACTAAAGATTTAAAGGTTAGGAACCAGTGCCTGGAGTCTTGCGCAAAAGCTAATAGGATGTTAGGCTTCATAGCGCGTAATTTCGAATTTAAATCGAAGGATATTATATTGCCCCTTTACAAGTCCCTAGTCAGGCCTCATTTGGAATATGCCGTTCAGTTTTGGTGCCCGTACTTGCGTGAGGATATTGATAGGTTAGAAAGGGTTCAGCGTCGTGCCACGAAACTTATTCCGGCATTGCGCAATAAGCCTTATGAAGATAGGATTAAAGTGTTAGACTTGTATTCACTCGAAACTAGGAGATTAAGGGGGGAGCTTATTGAAGTTTTCAAAATCGTTAATAACATCGATAACGTAAATTTTGACAAATTGTTCACTTTCGATAATAGTAATACTCGCAATAACGGATTCAAGTTGCGTGGCAGACGTTTCATTACTAATATCGCTAAAAACTTCTTTACGTTTAAAGTAATTGATAAATGGAATAATCTTCCCGCGTCAGTCGTTCATTCTACCAGCGTTAATGTGTTTAAGAACCGTCTTGACAGACATTTTAAAAATATTAACGTTGTTTAAAATTAAAAAAGAAAGTTAACAACAGGAGCTCTGGTGGTGGTGCTCGAGGATGAGTCTGTTGACGATGAATGCCAGCTTGTGACATGCCAGCGTGATGCCAGCAATAAAAAAAAAAAAAAAAAAAAAAAAATTAGACTAACACGAATGTAGATGTAGCTCATAGCGTAAACTAACCCACTTTTTGTTTAACTTTACCTACTTTTTTTTTTTTCTTATCCTCCTTACTTTGCATGTCTCTAACTCTTTTCTTGCATGTTTGTAGTTTGCATGGTATGACAGTGAGTTAAGACTGTGTTTGCATGGTTTGTAAGCGTTCTTATTTTACTTCTTTTCATATTTCACCCCTCTCCTATATTCTCCGACTATTTTTCTGACTTGTCGGCAGTGGCCGGCGGATGATGATGGTGAGACTTTTTCCCTCTTTTTCTGAATGAATGTTAACCCACGAATGATAGGTGTTGCTCCTTACTTAACCCCTTATTCTCCTCTCTTCTCTTAACCCCCTACTCTCTCCTTTCTCTCGGGCTAGCCTTAGAGTGGATCTTAGGGTCTTTGTTAGCCTTAGCTTCTGTAGATCTGTAGAGAGGCAAAAGAGAAGAATATTCTGCAAAAGAAAGAGAGTGGAGGCGAAGTTAGCCAACTACGGAGATAATACCAGGAAAGTAATACAAGAAACACTGGACGGTATCGATAGGGAAATACAAGCCCTGATTAAGGACCATACAGAGAGTGAAGAGGAAAAGGCAATTGAAGCAATAAAGGAAAATCTAAAATATTTCTATTGCTATGCGAAAAGGAAGACAAAAACGCGCCGCTATTGGGCCCTTAAGGAAGAGAAATAATTAATGAACTAACCGACGATCCAAGAGAAATAGCTGAAACATCGAGAGCCCAGGATGAATCAGTTTTTAGTACCCAAAAAAGTGACAAAGCGATACCTGACATAGGTGCATTCTTTGACGAGAAATTGTAGAAATTGCAAGGAGAGTGTATAACAGACTTTGATTTTTACCCCAGAAGATGTTGCGAGAACTATAGGACAAATGAAACCACATTCAGCTGCAGGTCTGAACAACTGGAACGCATTATTGATTAAAAACTGTAAAAATGAAATAGCTACACCTTTATACTGGATATGGAGAAGATCCCTAGACACTGGGAAATACCGACTATCTTGAAAAGAGCAAACATTGTCCCTATATATAAAGGAGGGGACAGATCTCAAGCAAAGAACTATAGACCAGTGTCATTGATGTCTCACCTCACCAAGGTATTTCAAAGAGTAGTTAGAGAGAAAATTTATGATTTCTTAGAGACACTGGAAAGATTCAACGAAAATCAGCACGGATTCTGATCAGGTAGATCATGACTATCACAACCAATAGAACACTACAACAATATCCTAGATGAACTGGAAGGCAATGACAACTACGATGTCATATACACGGATTTTGCTAAAGTTTTCGACAAATGTGATCACGGTATAATAGCACATAAAATGAAATAGATGGGAATAACAGGCAAAATGGGAAAATGGATCTACAACTTCCCCAGAGAACGTCTACAGGTTGTCAAAATTCAAGGTATATCATCATCAGAATCGGAAGTACGCAGCTCAGTACCACAAGGTACAGTACTGGCCACACTCCTATTCATTATCATGCTAACAGACATGGAGAGCGGAGTAAACAGCAACAGTATAGTAACATCCTTTGCAGACGATACAAAGATCAGCAGAAAAGTCAGCGATGTAAATGAAGTGGAGGCCTTGCAGAGGGACACGAACAAAATATACAAATGGTCAGAACACAACAACATGACATTTAACACCGATAAATTTCAGCTCTTGAGATATGGTACAAAAGACGAACTTAGACTGCATATTATGCTCCAGATAGACAGGAAATTCAGAGAAGCACGAAAGCGATCGATCTGGGGGTAATAATGACCGATGATGCGAAATTCGAAACACAAAATCAGATAGCGATAAATAAAGCAAAAAGAGTCGCGGGACAGGTACTAAGAACATTCAAAAGGAGAGACAGGACAGTAATGATTCCCCTGCTAAAAATACTGATTATACCAAAACTTGAATACTGCTCAGTTGACGTCCCCATATAAAAAAGAAGAAACTAATAAACTAGAAAAAACTCAGACATTTCACAGCGACGATTTATGACTGCAAAGAGCTCAACTACTGGGAAAGACTACGTAAACTAAATCTGTACTCCCTGGAAAGAAGAGAGAGTACACCGTAATTTACATATGGAAAATGATCGTAAAAATGGTACCCAACCTCAAACTAAACCCAATTACCATTCAAACAACACTGGAAAATAGGAACGGCAGAATGTGTAGTGTTTCCAAATCAAAGGCCCGACAAGGGACCTCCTCAACACTGAAGGAAAATAGCTTGGTTGTCAGGGGCCCAAGACTTTTTAACTAGCTTCCAAAGGACCTCAGAAACGTTACAGGGGTCAAAGTTGAAGTCTTCGTGAGCAGACTAGATGCCTGGCTTAGGACGGTATCAGATCGGGTAGGGTATGATTCATCACCGCCAACTCATCGCCGCCAACTCAACTCCGCCGACTCAACTCCGCCGACTCAACTCCGCCGACTCAACTCCGCCGACTCAACTCCGCCGACTCAACTCCAGCCAACTCATCGCCGCCAACTCAACTCCGAATGCACCGTTGCCAAATAATGTTTGTATAATTTATTAATCTTTCTTTAGTGCGATGATAGGTACTGAAGGAAATTTAAAACACTAGGAAGAACCATTGAAAACATAACTAATTATATTTATATAATATTTTATTTATATAACAATAATAGTATTACGAGTATTATAAATATATTTTTTTTATGCTGTGAATGTGGCAGCGTTACTTCTGGGTTAAAATAAGGTGGTAGTGTCTCTTACATTTCAGTTAAGATTTGACAGTCAAACTTGTTAGAGAAACTTTCATCATCTCCCTTCAATCCCTTCAAGATGGAACATATTCTCAGCCAGAGAGGAAAAGAAAAATTTCCGTATAATGGTCATTTATTTATTTTTGATAAAGTTAGTAAAAGGGATGATGATTTAAAGTTCTGGCGTTGTGAACAAGTCGGAAGATGTAATGCGAGAATTCATACAAAGTTTGGAGCTGCTGTTAAGGAAATAAATACTCATTCCCACAATTCATCAGCAGTTAATGTTGAAGTGGCAAAAGTTACTACAAAATTGAAACGCCGTGCCGAAGAAACCATAAAAAAACCAAGCGTAGTTATTAACGAAGTTTTAACAAGTGTTTCTCAAGCGGCTCAAGGAACGTTACCAAATGCGTCAGCCATGAAGAAAACAATAAGACGGAAACGGAAGGAAATCAGTGCTCCCCCTCCAAACCTATAGACCTTCACCAATTAACATTACCCGATGAATATACAAATTTTCTATTGAGCGACAGCGGTGCCGGGGCGGACAGGATATTATTATTTGGAAAGAAAAGTTGGCTGCAACATTTAGTTTCATCAGATACTTGGTATGCTGACGGAACATTCAAGATCGCTCCAAGGTTATTTTTTACAAGTTTACATTATTCTAGCCCAAAAACTTGGTGGTGTTATTCCAATAATTTATGCTCTTTTACCAAACAAACAGAGGGTATTCGCGAATGTTTGAAGTGCTAAGAGCAATTGAGCCTGATATAAAGCCAAAATCTATTGTATGTGATTTCGAACAAGCAGCCTTTACTGCTATGAAGGAAATCTTTCCAGACGTAGAAATAAAGGGTTGTTTCTTTCAATTGAGTCAGAATATGCAAACGCGTTTAGCTGCAATGGGATCTACTTGTCTATACAATAATGATGCAGATTTTGCATTGAAAGCTAAAATGGTAATTGCTTTAGCGTTTGTACCGATTGATCACTTAGATGCTTATGTTGATGCACGGCTGAATTTCCTCCAGAAATGTGGAATTTGTATACTCGGACAATGTGTGAGGAGGATCGAACGAACAACCATGCCGAAGCTGCAAATCGACGACTGCAAATTGAACTGGAATGGAGCATCCAACTATCTGGAAATTTATAGATGCCTTATACAAAATACAGAAGAGTCGAGATATGTATCTCGAACAACTTGTAGGAGGTCATGCTCCACCTTCAAAGTTAAAAAAATATCGTGATGCTGATGACCGTATATTAAAACTAGTTTTAAGCTTTGAGCAACGATCACCATTAGAATATTTACGTGGGATTGCCTACAATTACCACTAATTAAAATCTGAACCTTTTAATCTTTTTTTAACGTAGTAGAATAAAGAGTTTCTAACAATTTTTAACTTTTTAAAGCTTTAACCTTCAAAAATAAATTTAATTAAATTAAAATTGAATTGAGTTGGCTGGAGTTGAGTTGGCTGGAGTTGAGTTGGCTGGAGATGAGTCGGCGGAGTTGAGTTGGCGGCGATGAGTTGGCGGTGATGAATCGTCCCATCCCCTACCAGATGAGCCGGGTGTATCTTGCTATGTACGGCGGAGAGCGCAAGAAAGCAACTCGCTCCTCCACCAATCCAGACCTAGAGGCGGGGCCACCAGCTTGACCTTCGTGTGAAGAGAGACCAACGCACGGAACAGCAACGAGGTTAACGAGGTATGTGTGTGTGTGTGTGTGTGTGTGTGTGTATCTAGAAGAATGAATTCTAAGCATATATAGAATGTTAATTTGCAAAAATATATGAATTAATATATATAAATGTTACGCGAATACAGTATTTTACATTATATGAAGTGTTTATTTCATATGTTTAAAAAAATATTTGTATTAAGACTATATAGGAAATAAAAAATGTTTTACTGCTGCTTCCGTTCTGTTAATAATAATAATAATAATAATAATAATTATGGAAAAACTATACACGCCTGTCATACACTTTACATCACAGTTCACAACAAGCCCTAATTCAAACCCAGGCTTAAACACACATCAAAATGATATCGTTTATGGTACCTTTATTTCATAATTAAATACAACATATTAATTTATTGTATTGAATAGTTACAAACTGCCATGCGATTTGCGATAAAGTCTATTGGGAATGGGGAAAATCGCCATACGTAGAACAAAATATGTCGGCATTGGACCTACATAACAACAAACAAGAACGTATTTTTTCGGATCAAAATTTTCCATCACTGACTCATGAAAATTCATTGGAGAAGAGAAGTAATGAAAATACGAAAATTATAAGTCTGGTGATTTTCCATTTGCTGACTTAACCAAACTTTAAGACCAAAGATATTAGCTCAGAGTTGCTTAATTGCGAGCGTTGCTGTAGGCAAGGAAGATGTGTTTAATCTTCCTACAAGTTCTGAGTGATAAACACTAATAAAACTATAGGATAGACCTATCCCTTTATGTAATTAGGCACAGTGAATTACCTGTATTAATTGGGCTTAACAAACGACTTGTCTACATTGAAAGAGAGGCAACCGCGCGACCAACAAGCAAAGGCGACCATCAACGAAATAAGAAGGTATGGTAGTTCATTTTTTACCGTTAAGCAACGTTAAATACCGAAGACAAATAAATTTAATAATTTAACCGAAAACAACTACCAAACAAAGTCTTTTGACGACCTCCACAAATACACAACTTTTTACAAAAAAACATAAGCTTTTTGTCGTCGACTGCAGGCAACTCTGGAGGCAAATCTGGCGGAAATTTTCAACAGATCGCCAGGTTGATACTAATCAACCATATACCTATATAGTTTTTTTAACAATAATAATAATAATAATAATAATAATAATGACTGCTATGAGCAAAATAATTTGTATGAGATCACTGCAATATTATTGCATTACGGATATAAATTCTCCCAAAAAATAAAGATTTCAAAAAGAAGATTTAAACAATACCAATTAATTATTTCTTTAATTAATTTAATTTTTTCAGCCAAGTTTTTGCTGCAACATTTCAGTACAAATTAAAAGCTTCTTTTCAGCTTTTTTTTTTAGGCTTATAAAACGGACGCAAAGACCGTTAATGTTTGAAAAACCAACTGTGATTGGACAGTATTAACCAATCACAGCTTTTCTATTTCCTCGGAATTCTGTGATTTCGCAAAGAATGTTTGAGTTGCATTAACTTTGAAATTTAACAATAATTCAATATATATATATATATGTTAAACACAGACCGTGCATGGAACAAGGAATCTTCTGGAAAATTAAATCCACTATAGTCCGAATAAGTAATGGTAAATGACAAATACCATAGTTTTTTTCCTTTTTCATGATTTTAGCCCGACGTGGAGAGACCCGTTGCCCACGTCGGGCTAAAATCATGAAAAAGGAAAAAAAACTATGGTTTGTCATTTACCATTACTTATTCGGACTATAGTGGATTTAATTTTCCCAGAAGAGTTCCTTGTTCCATGCACGGTCTGTGTTTAACATATAATGTTCTCAGGGAACCATTCTGAGTTTGTATATATATATATATATATATATATATATAATGATGAATAAAACCACGAAGGAAAGGAAACACAGAATGGTGATCAAGCGCTTTCGTCTAATGACATCCTCCTGAGGATGTAATTAGACGAAAGCGCTTGAGCACCATTCTGTGTTCCTTTCCTTCGTGGTTTTATTCATCATAAATATTTTTCACGTGTTACTTTCGTGAAATAATTTTCATATATATATATATATATATACACACACACACACACACACACACACACACACACACACACAGTGCGTTCGAAAAGTCTCTCCGCAGTGCTATATTAAACGCATAGGAAATTGAAAAACTACAATATTTTCATTCAACCATGATTTAGTGATTTTATTACATAACCTTTTGATTTTACAACATGTATTGAAAGTGTTTTCCACCAGGCACAGAGCAACTCGTCTACACTTGTCAAACACTTTTTTTTAAAGTGTTGGTTGACTGCGGAGAGACTTTTCGAACGCATTGTATATATCGGGTGGCTTTTTAAACAGCCAACACTTTAAAAGGTTTGTATTTTCTTTATTAACTGAAATAAATGCATAAAATTTTTACTGTACCGTCTGTACACATGGGTAATTAGTACCATAGATCAAAACCTGCTCTATGTAATATCCTCTCAACTTATGAACTCTTTGCACACGAATAACAAATTTTGCAATACTCTGGACAGAGTATCGGTTGAAATCTAAGGAAGTTCTTGTTCAGTTGATGCTTTCAGTTCTTTTATTGTGTGTAGATCCTATTTAAATAATCTGTCTTTCAAATAACCCCACAGAGAAAAGAAAAGTCACAGGGGTTTAGATCTGTTGATGTTTGTGGCCATGATATCCTTTTATCATAAACCGCAGGAAATCAGTTGGACAGGACCCTTTCATCGAAAGTATCGTGTAAGTATCGTGAACTGAAAGGACGTAACATAGAGCATGTTTTATACAAGGGGACTAATTCCCCATTTGTAGAGAAGGTACAGTAAAAATTTCATGCTTTTATTTCAGTTAATAAAAAAATACAAACCTTTTAAAGTGTCAAATGTTTAAAAAATCACCCGATATATATATATATATATATATTATATATATATATATATATAATTATATATATATAGGGTGGCGCAAAGTTAGGACTCAAATGAGCCAGAATTTATAATTTATAATTGTAATTTTTTGGTTAAAAACTCTAAATTAAAAATTGCACATTTTTTAACTCAAAAAACAGGAATTTTTATTTAAGAATTGTGGTGGCCATAGGACGAAAGATCCATCTCTCTGGATCCTTTGACTCCTGACTTTTGCGCCACCCTGTGTGTGTGTGTGTGTGTATATATATATATATATATGTATATATATCATCCTATTTAAGAATTTTATATATACAACTATTTAGTTAACAACATTATACAGATAAGTGTTCAAATGATTAAACAAATCAAACAAAAAGTTTATAAGAATTTTAATCATACAAATATTTTGTTAAATTGTAATTTAATTTTCAAAGAGTTCTCCATCCGCTATGATACATTTGTGAATTCTCTCTATGAAACTTTATTGTTCTTCTGAACATATCGAGTGGGATCCTTTTCAGTTGTTCATCTATTCTGCGGCCAAGGGCATTCACATTTGGATAGATGAAACCAAGAGTGTAGAGTTTGTCAAGCGAATAAGCCCAAAGCCAGAAATAGAAATCGCATGGGGTTAAATCAAATGATCTTGCTGGTCACTCGACAGGACCTCGGCCCCCAAGCCATCTTCCTTCAAGGTTGGTATCCTGAGTCTGATAGGCAGCTGCAGAGTAATGTGGTGGCGCTCCATCATGTTCATAAAGCCAATTTCTGCCAACGCCATTGGTAAACTGTGGCAAAACTTTGTCTCTCAATACCTGGCAATAGCGTTTTTCATCCATCGTATCTCTCGATATGTCAAAGGAAACGGGTCCTGAATAACCAATGTGTAGCCGTTTTAACGGGTTTATTCAATCGTAATTTGGGATTTTTTTTCATCCAGGAGTGAATGTTGTGTTTGTTTCCTTTACTCGTTAAACCGAAGACACATTCATCTGAAAATTTGATCTTTCGAAGGAAATCTGGATCACTGTTGAACTTTTGTCTCATTGCTTCAGCAAACTGCAGCCGTCTATCAGAATCATCGTCGTATATGAGCTGAGAGTAAATGGGTTTGTAGTCGTGGTACCCCCGCGATTTCATTATTTTTGCTACTGAAAATTTGGAAATACTCAATTCCCGTCCGACTTTTCTCGTTGAAGTTGTTGGATCGACTTGAAAACTGGCCAGAACATTTTCTTTGCTATTGTCTCCTGTCGCCGTTATTGACCTTCCGCTTCTTGGATGATCTTTTACCAGGTTCCCTGTTTCCAAAATCTTGAGCTTCCAGTGGTGGATTATTACATTTTTCTTGAAATAAATGCAAAGTTTCTTCACAATTATTATAAGAAGTAGCCCTAGGTCCTTCCTGTTCTAGCCTCGGGTCATTCCTGGCCTTGTATAGTTGCTTTGAAAAGTATCACAAATACTGCAGTGATATTATTGGAATTTATTTATTATTAACAAATTATTTGTATGTATGAAATCCTTAAAGATTTTTCTCCCACCCTGTATATATATATATATAATATATATATAGATATAATATATATATATATATATATATAATATAGAGATAGAGAGAGAGAGAGAGAGAGAGAGAGACAGAGAGAGAGAGAGAGAGAGAGAGAGAGAGAGTTACAAGTTAACAAAGACTCTCAGATTCACTCTAGGCTAGCCCAAGAAGGAAGTAGAAAAGTTAGAAATAGCAATGAAAAAAAACAGAAAACTGAAAACTGATACCATACTTACACTTATAAACGTGTAACGCTTTCAACCTGGAATAGTAGTAATAGTAAAGTATAGAAGAGAAAAGTCTCTCTCCTTCCTCCACCAACCACTGCTGACAGAAAACAGTGGTGAAAGAAGATTTCTAGGAAAGTAGGAAAAAGTATAATGAATAGAATAGCTTCAGAGTTTATTCACACCATGAGTACACGTATCTCGTGTACTCATTTACGCATTAGTGGATAGCAGAAAATAAAGGATAACATAAATTCTAAACTACTTAATCTAATCTATACCATGCATTTTCTTAAGGAATTTTTTAATTTATTTATTATGTACAAGAAGTCATCATTTCGTCGTCGCATTATTTCTCCGTAGCCTGCCAAAGCACCATACCGAAGATTTATCATGTAGTAAATTATATTGCGTCTTTCGCATAGGAATTACCTAGATAAAGAAGCACTGGCCCAGGGGGCACCTCCAACTGGCCAGACCTACAATTTATGAATTCCCCATGCATAATAGGAAATAGTAATATATAATATACATAATTTTTTTTTTGGCAAAATTTTGACATACAATATTTAAAACTAACGTTCCACTCTAACTAAGTAGCTTTCCTGAAGATGAGTATGACTCAAAAGATCTTATCAAACTTCCCATCATCTGAGAACTCTCTGTCCTGTCACCCCCTTTTTTCCTTTTATTCATTAATGATCTATTAATTCGCACTTCCTGTCCTATTCACTCCTATGCCGATGATCCCACTCTTCACTTCTCCACCCGCTTCCCAAAGCGTTCCTCTCAACAGTCAGTCCATGATTCGCGTAGGAAGGCTTTGGAGCACCTGACCTCTGATCTTTCTGCTATCTCTGATTGGGGCAGAGAAAACATTGTGGTTTTCAATGCTTCAAAAACTCAGTTCTTCCATCTGTCTACTCGTCACATTCTTCCACACGACGATCCCCTTACCTTCACTAACACAACTCAGTCCTTCCTCTCCTCTGAACATTGTTGGCGTTTCCTTTTCTCGTGATCTTTCCTGCAAAGATCACATATACTCTCTTTCTAAAACAGCTTCTAAGAGGTTAGGTCTGCTGTACCGCCTCCGCAGTTTCTTCATCCCCACTCAGTTGCTCTCTCTCTACAGGGGTTTTCTCCGCCCCTGTATGGAGTATGCTTCTCATGTGTGGGGTGACTCAACCTACACAGCCTACTTGACCGGGTGGAATCAAAGGTTTTTTGTCTCATCAATTCCCCACCTCTTACTGACTGTCTTCAAGCACTCTCTCTTCGCCGCAATGTTGCCTCACTCTCTCTTTACTATCGCTATTATAACGGACATTGCTCTTCTGAACTCTCTAACTGCATGCCTCCTCCTTTAAGGAGAGCACGCAGCACCAGACTTTCGACACTTTGTCATTCCTTTTCTGCCGAACTCTCTAACCGCTAACGCAAGGGTTAATCGGTATTTTCAATATTTTATCTACTCAACCAGACAACTATGGAACAGTCTTCTTTAATCCATCTCTTTCAAACGCAGTGGGTCCAGGCATCTCGAAAACCTGGACCTTGATTTTGGCTCTCTTCTTCTATGGGTGGGGGCGCGCTTTTGCGGACATTCACCCCTGGCCCTTCCTTCCTGCATAAGATATATATATAATATATATATATTATATATATATATATATATATAAGATATATATATAATGGAGCTATAATAACGTATTGCTGATCTAACATTGATAATAAAAACCCACTCTAATAGACAGAGTTTATTTCCACAACAGTTTCGATGCCCACTGGCATCCTCTTCGGGTGGATACAGAAAAACGAGTGAACCAAAAACAAGAGGGAAAACAGTCCAGGGACCATTAAGAAATTCGCACCTAGTTTTAAAGAACATAAATATGCCTTCAGAAGTTGTAATAAGTTGTAATACTAATAATGCCATTTTTTATCACGCCAGCCAAAATAATCATGCTATAGATTGGGAATCAAGTAAGGTACTTTATAAATGTAATAATTATGTCAAAAGAAAAATAATAGAATCTGTATGTATAGAAGAAGATGATAATTTTAATTTGTGTGAAGGTACTTATAAGTTGGACCCTTTAATGAGATTCTTGGTCAAAAAATTCCTTACGGAGTCGGGTGAACGGGTTCTAACCTAAGTGTGAATTTCTTAAAGGTCTCTGGATTGTTTCCTTACTCGCTTTTGGTTCATTCGTTTTTGTTGTTTTTTCGGTAAAATGTAAATGGAATAATAAACGTAAATGTAAATGTAATAATGGAAGTAATAAGTGTGGAAATAAATATAAATGCAATAAATTTAATAATAAAGGTAATAAAATAAATGTAATAATTAGTGTAAAGGTAATAATAATAAATGTTAAAAAAATATAAATGCAATAATAAATGCAGTAATTATGTCAAAATAATAGAATCTGTATGTATAGAACAAGAAGATAGTTTTAATTTGTGCGAATGTACTTATAAGCGGGACCCTTTAATAAAATGTCCTTCCGGTGTCGGGAGAACGGGATCTACCTAGGTGCGTATTTGTTAATGGTCTCTGGATTGTTTCCTTCTTGCCTTTTTCATTCGTTTTCCGGTTTATAATTTCTGTATAATAAACAACAATGTAATAATCAATGTAATAATAAATTTATAATTTCTGTAATAAATAATAATGCAATATTAAATGTAATAAATTTAATAATAAATGTAATAATTATATAAAAAAATAGAATCTGTATGTATAGAACAAGAAGATAGTTTTAAATTTGTGCGAATGTACTTATAAGCGGGTCCCTTTAATAAAAAACGCCCTTCCAGTGTCGGGAGAACGGGATCTAACCTAGGTGCGAATTTCTTAATGGTCCCTGGACTGTTTTCCCTCTTGTTTTTCGTTCACTCGTTTTTCTGTATCCACCCGAAGAGGATGCCAGTGGGCATCGAAACTGTTGTGGAAATAAACTCTGTCTATTAGAATGGGTTTTTATTATCATTCTTTTGACGTTTAAATTTTTTTTTATTATTTAAAAAAATTTATTAAAAATGTTTTTAATGTGGAACACATTAGCCTGGCCTTGGGTTGTTGTTGTTTTTTTGAGAGGATGAAGAGTGTCACAGGAATCAACCCTTTAATATTATTGTAACAATTGACCTTTTTTCAAAATTTTCTTTAAAGTTTCATAAAGTATTTTTTTGATATTTATAAATAAATAAATTATGTTAATACTTAAAAACACTTTCAGTGACGTGGCCATTTGTATATGCAACCTCTCTCTCTTACCCCCAGCATACAGAGGGCTGACAAAAATAAATAGACACCGTGATGATTGTCCGCGAGCACAAATGGCAAAGCTGATCGACGTAATGCGAGAACGTGTGTCAGCTTTACATACTGGAAAGGGGAAAGCAACGCGATTGAAACTATATTGATTCAATAAGTTTGTTACTATTTATTCACTTTTGTTATCAAATCAAAGACTATGGAAAAAAAAAAAAAAACCGAAGGTGTCTATTTACTTTTGTCAACCTTTTATATATAATTTAGAAACCTGACCAAGTTTGAGAAAATATCTTACACTTGAACTTTGTGTTTTAGGATCAAGTAAAGATAAGCACCCCCAACCTTTTTTAGTTAGCTTTATAAGGCTAACTAACGAAAATATCACGACTTAACCTAACCAATCGTTAGGTCAACTGTACGCCCTTGACGATTGGTTAGGTTAGGTCGTGATATTTTCGTTAGTTAGCCTTATAAAGCTAACTAAAAAAAAGGTTGGGGGTGCTTATCTTTACTTGATCCGTGTTTTCATTAATTATCTATAAGAATTTGAGTGACATTAATTCTAATTTACACTTTAGTATTATCCTCACTTGAAAACACACCAACAAACACATACAAGGACAAACCAACAAATATACGCAAATGAACCATGAAACACGAAGAAACAAACACATACAAACAAACTAGCAAGCGCAAATGCACACGTACCAAACCAAACACACTAGTTACACAAACGCATACACTCAAACAAATACACACAGCCACACACAAACGAACAAACACAAAAAGTTCCAAAATCTAATTAAAAAAACAATTTCAGCAGCAAAAACTACGTCACTTTCGATTTCTCAAATAATTTGGTTGGTAACCATTCGCAAATTACAAAAACAAAAATAGTAGATGAATTACAGGGTGTCCAAAAAAGAATCGCACAAATTCCATCTAAAATAAGCTAAATTTTTACGATTATTTTGTGGACACCCTGTACTTAATCTACTTAACATAGAGTTTACGACAACGACGTCGAAGCAAAACTTGGAAGTTAATTCGAATCGACCTTGAGTTGGCTCACAATAACCTAATCTTGGTTTTATTACCCTTGCTGCTTTCGCAGACGGAATTCATTTTATGTGAAATATGCAGAGGGTTGACAAAAGCAAATAGACACCACGTTGATTGTCCTCAAGAACAAATGGCGAAGCTCATCAATGGAATTTCAGAACGTGTGTCAGCTTTACATAAAGCAAAGGGAAATGCAACACGATTCTAAATACACTGATTCAGTAAATATGTTGTTATTTACTGACTTTTATTATCAAGTCAAACTATGATAAAAAGAAATTCGTCTCATTACTTTTGTCAACCCTGTATAGTTCTAAAAAATAAAGCATCGATTATTGGATTTTTAATTTCTCTCCTGTATGAGAAAATGTAGAAGTTAAAGATTAAACTTCGAAACTTTCTAAGAACTTGAAGGTAAAAAAAAAATGGCAGTCGATGAAATAGCGGAAAGCCTTACCATCTACTGGAAAAGCGCTTGTCACCATCCTTTCGGATGGAATGGATGTCATGTTGGTCGATTTCCTGTCCGATCGAGAAACAATGCATGCTAACTACTACTGCAAGTTGCTGAAAATGTTAATTCGTCAAGCCGTTCATAGAAACATCTACGAATGTTGACATATTCCCGCCCACACACTGCACGAATAACAGTTCACATACTTCAGTAACTTGACTGAGAGTTCTTTATGTATCTTCCATACAGTCCTGACCTGGCCACAAGTGATTTCCACCGTCTCCCAAGACTTAAAGAGCGCCTAAGAGGACTGAAACGCATAATAAAACGTTCGAGACAGCTATCGGTCATTTTTTGGATCACCTGAAGATCAGGGCCCCCAGCCTCAATTACCAAATTCATATCTTCGTTAAAACTAACGAAAATATCACGACTTAACCTAACCAATCGTCAAGGGCGTCCGGTTGACCTAACCGGGCATTCAATTTAATGTATTATTATATTTGGTACTGTAAAGCAAAAAACAAGAATACATGGAGGCCCTGATCTTCAGGTGATCCCATTTTTTTTACTGTATCAACCAGAACACTTCCTTATATAGGCTTCAGAGCCTTCTGCATCGAAGGGAAATGTGTTAAGATACCGAAGGAGATTACCTACAAAAATGAAGTATCATTTTTTGTTCTTCCATAATTCTTACATTAATAACAATGCTTTTTGCAGAACCTTAAGGATACACCCTCGTATCGCAGAACCAGCCCTAGGGGCGGGCGAACGGGGCGACCACCCGGTGCGCAACTGCCCTGTGGGAGCCAAAATCCCCTCGTAAAAATTATCGCTTACTTGAATACAGTCTCTGTGACATGTATAGGGCGCCAAATACTTATTCCTCCCGGGGCGCCATTTTGGCTTAGGCCGGCTCTTCTCGTATGTACCAACGGTTTCAACAGTCAGGATACACTCGACCAAAAGAAAGGTCTGAACAGTCTCCCTACGATTGGAATTCATTGACTAGAATTCGTCTTATAATCGTTTGATGTTTTATTTTGTTTTTTTCATCGTTGGGAAGGATCCATTAAAAGTACTTTTATTCAATTATTAATCAATTGTCACAGTATTGATAGTAATTGCGATAATTCCTATACCAAATCAACAAGCTGATACAGGTATCCGAACGCTGTTCTTTGTGATTGTCAACATGTGAGACATTCGTCCCGCACAAATTTTTCTGTGCTGTTTGTTTAGTGATACATTTCTACGCATGCGTGTTTAGTGTTACCAACGTAACACACAGTCATTTCCAAAATAGATTTTTATGACGATCATTCATCCCAAGGCGCTGACGTGAATTTTTTGGAAACCTTCGGATACCCCTCGCGTGTATATATATATATATATATATATATATATATATATATATATATATATATATAATATATATATATATATATATATATATACAGGGTGTCCCGTAAGTCTGGACCCATAGGGAAAAATAATAAAATTACAAAATAGTCCAAAAATTTATTACATAATCTGTTCAAAGTGTCCGCCGTTGTGTCGCACACATAGTTGAAGACGCAATCTCCACTGCGACAGCACTTTCTGAATCACAGTCGCAGAAATTTCTTGACACGCCTCCACAATGCGTGCTTTAAGGTGGAAAATGTTCTGAAGTTTGACCTCGTACACTTTGGCTTTCAAGTGGCCCCACAAATAAAAATCATAATAAAAAATAATAAAAAAATAATAATAATAAAATAATAATAATAACATAATAAAAAAATATATTATAAATCCCTATGGGTCCAGACTTACGGGACACCCTGTATATATGTCAAACACAGACCGTGCATGGAACAAGGAACTCTTCTGGGAAAATTAAATCCACTATAGTCCGAATAAGTAATGGTAAATGACAAATACCATAGTTTTTCTTTTTCATGATGCTAGCCCGACGTGGGCACTGGGCAACGGGTCTCTCCATGCACGGTCTGTGTTTGACATATAAGTTTCTCAGGGGACCATTCTGAGTTTGTGTATATGTATATATATTCTGAGTTTGTATATATATATATATATATATATATATATATATATATATATATATATATCGCTTACATCCCATCTCACTAAAATATTTGAAAGAATAGTTAGACAGAAAATCTATGACTTTTTGGAAACTCAGAAAAAATTTAATTATAACCAACACGGTTTCGGTCAGGCAGATCATGCCTATCATAACTAATGGAACACTACAACAACATTATTGATTCACTGGAAAGTAATGAAAACTATGATGTACTATACACAGACTTTGCTAAAGCGTTCGACAAGTGTGACCACGGAATCATAATACATAAACTGAAATATATGGGAATAACAGGAAAAGTAGGGAAATGGATATATAATTTCCTTAGTGAGCAGCGGCAAGTCGTTACAATATAAGGAGTAACTTCATCAGAATCAGAGGTCCTCAGCTCAGTACCACAAGGAACAGTATTAATTCCACTACTCTTCATAATCATGCTAACTGACATAGATGAGAACGTTACCAGAGACAGCACAGTAACATCCTTTGCGGATGACACAAAGATCAGTGGAAAAATAAGAAACCCAGAAGACATAGGATCTCTACAAACCGACATAAACAGAATCTACAAGTGGACGGAAGACAACAATATGAAGTTTAACACCGAGAAATTTCAGCTATTACGGTACGGAAAAAGAGACCTAAAGTCCATGGAATATTATACCCCAAATGGACAGGAAATTCAGAGAAATTCCAGAGCAAAAGATTTAGGGGTTGTAATGACAGATGATGCGAAATTTTAAACACAAAATAAGATAGCAGTAAACAGAGCAAAGAGAATAAAGGGACAGATATTGAGAACTTTTAAACGAAGAGATAGGAATGTAATGATTCTTCTACTGAAAACCCTGATAATACCCAAATTGGAATACTGCTCAGTCTTAACATCCCCATATAAAAAAGAAGACATTAGACAGCTGGAAGGGATCCAGAGAAGCTTCACAGCCAAGATCAATGGATGCAAAGAACTAAATTACTGGGAAAGGTTACGCGAACTAGACCTATATTCACTGGAAAGGAGAAGAGAGAGATACATCATTATTTACGCTTGGAAAATAATGGAGAAACTAGTCCCTAATCTTACTCTGAACCCTATAACTCCCCAAACAACAGTGGAAAGTAGAAACGGTAGACTGTGTCGTATTCCCAAATTGAAGGCGAGACAGGGAACATCCTTAACCCTGAAGGAAAATAGTTTTGTAGTGAGAGGACCAAAACTATTTAATCAGTTGCACAAAGACCTAAGAAACACGAAGGGAATTGCAGTGGAAATCTTCAAAAGAAGACTAGACGCCTGGCTCAGAACAATCCCCGATGAGCCGGGCGTACTGTTCTATGTGAGGTGGAGAGCGCAAGAATCCAACTCTCTACTTCACCAGGCCAACTCGAGAGGAGGGGCGACAAGCTTGACTTTCGCGCGAAATGAGAAATCATCGCGCGAAACCTTTGTAAGGTTGTAAGGTATATATATATATATATATATATTGTTACCTTACTACCTTCTTTTGCGGTCCATATTTCATCTCGCACAGGTCAGACGTGAGGGCCTCGCTTGTAGTTTTTGTCTTCTTCAGGGAGAATTATCCCCCCCGAACAGGTATGTAAAGTGTCCAGGTATACTTTCATTTCTGGTATCTTTGCGAACTAGTCATTCAGTATTTCCTGAAGATGTTCACTCCCACTTTTGTTATGTTTCTGAGTCAATCCGGAAGTTTTTGAACCGTCTTGTTACTCCCAATTCAAAGTTGTTTTTCTTTGAAGGCTTGGATTTTCTCTTGGATTGCCCTTAGTTGTAGTATTTGTCCTTCCTTTTCCGTTTTCAACATCAATTTGTTAGGGTATTGGGTTTATTTTGAAATTCGGGGCCAGTCCTTCAATTATTTTCCATGTGAAAGGATAGTATATCTCTCTCTTTTCTCCAGAGAGTATAGGTGTAGTTTCCTCAGCCTTCACCAGCGCCTGTAGTTCAGCTGATAACACCATTTTCCTAAAAGCGAAGTGAAGACACAGAGTTTCACTAAATTTACCATTACGCTTCGTTTTCTTATCCCGAATATCTGCCCAGATATTTTCTTGGGTTTGTTTATTGCTACCTTATTTTGCGCATTGCAATTCAAGTCGTCAATCATAATAGTTCTCTGCATTTTTTGGCTTCTCTGGGTTTTATTATGCCCATCATTCCATTTGTCTTTTTTCTGTATCCAAGAAGAGGAAAGCTTTTGATGATAAATTTTATATTATTATTATTTTTAGACCATCTGCAATATGTAGATTGGATTTAGGAGGGCTACACCAGAAAAATAAGATGGAGTGTCTGGATTGGGGGACTTTGGTGGGGAATGACAGTCGACAGAGGTGTTGGGAGGGGTGAGAATGTTAGAGTCCTTGGTTTGGCTCTATTTCGATGGTAGGGATGAGGAATAAAAACCTACATAAAATTTCTTTATTTAATTAGAGAAACGAGATCTGAGGCTTAATAAACACAATTCTAGAAACTCAAAGAACCTGTAAACAGTCAAATTAACATTAATTTACCCCAATTTTCCATAACTTGTTAAGTTTAATGCTTTTTTTTTTAACACAAACACTCATTTTACTTTTAAAGAATCACTGCCACTTCACTTACAGCAGCGGGAGAACACACTTTACGAATCAGTTAATACGAAGCAATGATAAGCGCGTACCTCAGTTTATTATTATTATTATATATATATATGGGATTGAACTCAGAATGGTCCCCTGAGGTTTTTCATGATACATACAGACCGAGCATGAACATGGAACAAGGAACTCTTCTGGGAAAATTAAATCCACTATAGTCCGAATAAGTGCGAGTGAACCGTTGCCCACATCGGGCTAACATCATATAAAAGAAAAAAACCATAGTGTTTGTCATTTACCATTACTTATTCGGACTATAGTGGATTTAATTTTCCCAGAAGAGTTCCTTGTTCCGTGCACGGTCTGTGTGTATCATTCATATATATATATGCTGCAAACCCACAAGGAAAAAAAAAACGATTCCAAGGCCTTTCGTGTATTCAAAGCTACACCTCATTCCCTGACGAGGTGTAGCTTTGAATACACGAAAGGCCTTGGAATCGTTTTTCTTTTTCCTTGTGGGTTTGCAGCATTCATTCATTTCACGTGTTTTATTGTGAAATTCATCCCATATATATATATATATATATATATATATATATACTTACTTTATATTACTTTATGTGAGTTCGAACAACGGTTCAGGATCGACTTGCGGTCGACCCCTCTGCAGCATCCCGCCTCATTTGGGTTTTTTTGTAAAGGAGGGAATTGCTGTCTGATCTCCTCCTGCCCTCGTAGCCAGCCACGCATGGCTGGTCAGGGACTTTGCACAGGAATCTGTTCAGCTGGTTCTTGAATTTATTCAGGTCGGTGTGCTGGAGATTCCTCACTTCTTTTGGTAGGACATTGAAAAGCTTTGGGCCTCGTATTCTGAGGGTATTTTCCATTCTCGTTTTCATGGCCCCTTGTCCCACCGCAACTGGGACAGTACAAAATCTGCCTCTTCTCTCATTCCAGTTTGTTTCTATTTTATTTCTAAGGTTAGGAACAAAGCCCTCAAGTACTTTCCATATGTATATTATTGTGTACCGCTCGCGCCTTCTTTCGAGAGAGTAGAGTTTCAGGGAATGTAGTCGAGACCAGCAGTCTTCACCTTCCGTTTCCTCTATCTTATACGTAAAAGTCCTTTGTGTAGCTTCAATGTTCGCATGTCTCGTTTTCTGTATGGGTTTGGGAGGACTAGACTCTTCCATAACTTGAGCATGTTTGTTTTTCTGCTGCGGAAGCTCCTCCAGATGATTCCCATTATTTTTCTAGCCGTTGTAATTTTGATGTTATAGTTCTCTCTGAATTTGGCATCTGACGACATCATTACTCCAAGATCCCTGACTTGTAGATTTGGTGTTAACTGTTTGGCTTGCATAGTTTTATACCCTTTATTCTGTAGCTCCTTGTTATTACCATATCTTAGAAGTTGGAATTTTTCTTCGTTAAACTTCATATTGTTGTCTTCTGCCCATTGGAATAATGTTTCAATGTCGTTTTGTAATCTTTCTAATTCACCTTCATTCAATATTTACTTGCATATCTTTGTGTCATCTGCGAAACATGATACAATACTGTCATTGATATCTGCATCAATATCTGCAGTCATTATTATGAGCCGTAAGGGAGCTATCTACTTCCGAGACTTCCGATTTAACTACATTTAGCACCACTCTTTGTATTCTTTGGGTCAAGAAATTAAATATCCATCTTCCAAGCTTTCCAGTGATTCCTGTATTCTTAAGTTTGTGTGTTATAATTCCATGGTCACATTTATCGAAGGCCTTAGCAAAGTCTGTATATATTACATCTATTTTGTCCTCGACACAGTGTTTCCAACATTTTCTCCTGGTGGTCTAATAACTGTGATAGGCATGATCTTCCAGCCCTGAAACCATGTTGACTTGGGTTGTATAAGTTCTTTTCTTGTAGGTATCAAGTAGTTTTGACTCTAATTATACATTCAAAGCACTTTATAAGGTGTGGGGTGAGAGTTATCAGCCGATAGTTCTTGAACATTGCTCTGTTACCACCTTTAAAAAAGGGGGTGCAATGTTCGCGTTCTTTAATGGAAGTGGAATTTGTCCTGTGTCGAGTGATTTCCTCCACAGTAAGTATAGCGGTTTGGCAATACTCTCTTTACATTTCTTCAGAAACGTGGCACTCCTTGTGTCTGGCCCTGGTGCCGAATTGTCTCGCATCTGTAATAGAGCATTAATTACATCTACTTCCGAGAACTCTAAGTCCATTAATAGGTTTGTGCCACAATTTGTCCTTGGCTGATTTGTATCAATGGCGAAAAATTCGTCTAGGTTTTCTACTTTCATTTCGGACTTTGGGGTGCTAAACACAGAGTTAAATTGTTCCTTAAGCAGTTCGCTCATTTTTTGGGGGTCATTTGTGTGTTTGGTCTCTCCGTCTATCAACGGATCAATACTCTCTTTTCACTGCATTTTCCTTTTCGCAAACATGTAGAAGTATGTTGGGTTATTTTTTTATGTTTTCCGCTACCTTGTTTTCCTCCTCGTTTGTCTTATGTATCAATGTTTGCTTTAGGTCCATTTCTATTTCGCCTAGTTTCCTCTCTAGTTTGAGTCTCCTTGCATCAGTTCTGCATCTGTGGAGATGCTTTACGATTTGCTTCCGTTGTCGAAATAGTGTCCTGAATTTTCTCTCGAGCTTGCTACGTTTCCTTTTTTGTCTCTCTGGAACATGCTTCAGTAATATGGGTTTGGCTTCAGTTTCCGTTATACCTAGTATTTGTTCTGGAGTCTTCTCGTGAAATAGTAATCCCCAATTTACCAATTTACTTCCTTTAAATCTTTATTTACACTTTCCCAATCTACTTTCTTTGAATTTATGTTTAAACCTTCAAATATTCCTTCTGCCTCTCTGGGATACGTTTTCGGACCTCTGGGTGCTAACTTCAATTGTGCATATATCGATGAGGTTATGGTCGAAGAAATTTGTGTGCGTTACCTTTTTATTTATTATTATCTCATTGTTATTTGTCAAAATTAAATCCAAAACGTTCTCTTTTCTAGTGGCTTCACAAATTTCCTGAGTAAGGGCGTAATGTTCCATCATATCTAATAGCATTATTGCTTGGGTTATATCATCTTTTGTAATGTTGCCATGATACTTCTCAACATATATGACTTCGTCATTTTTCTTCCATGTTATGAATGGGAAATTAAAACCAACGCAAATTACAATATTTGTTCTTGAAGTTTCAAGTAATTTTAACATGTTTTCTACTTCATTAGTGGCAAATTGGAATTCACTTTTTGTGGTGTTTGGTGGTCTGTAGACTTCCATAATGGTTAGGTTCAGTTCTTTTACTTCTAAAATAATGATTTCGACTGTGCTGTTTGATTTATTTACATTCACCTCATATGTGTATGTGTTTTTCACGTAGATACAACACCCTCCCCCTCGTCTAGCCACTCTATTTGCTCTGTATATGTTGTAGTCCAGCAATGCTATTTCAGTATTCTCGATGCAGTTTTCACAGCCTTTTTCGCGCTTATGTAAGTGTGTTTCCGTTAGGCATATGATATCCATGCTGGTTTCCGTAGCTAAATTTTGCAAGTATTGTAATTTGCAGTCTGCATGGTCAGTATAGAGGCCTTGTATATTTATGTATAATACATTTACCCGAGTTCTAATCTTCGTGTTCGATTTTCCTAAATAATGGTCATTTCCTGGTCGATGTCGGTTCCTGTTTTGTGTTATTGGTTGGGCCGCTGCATTTGGGATTATTGGGGTTGCGGCCCGTGATACCACTGTAGTTGTTGTATTATTGGTGGATGGTGTTGAATGGAAGGGTGATGTACGTAATGTTGTGGTAAATATATTTGCGGCGTTTTGTCTTTTCTTGTTAGAAGGGCAAGCTGTGCTTTTATTATTCTCATTTCTTCTAAAAAATATGTTTCATTACTCTTGTTATTACTTCTACTTCGGATATGCTCTGTTCTTTCCCGTTCTCTTCTTTGCGTACCCTTTATGTGAAAATACGGGCACTCTATGTTCAGGCATTTTTTTCTCTGTAATTGACTGTCTGCACATACGAGGGTGGAAAAAGTTGCAGTTTGGTCCGTACCTGCATCTTCCATTTTTCATCATATAAAAGCATTTTGTGGGGTGATTGTACAGTATATGCAGTTTGAGCCATATTTGCACGAACCTATTTTAAAATATTCGCATATGGCCCGTCGTTTAAATTCCCTCCGAGTCTTATGTGATTCGACTTCCTTCTTCTGCTCCGTCACCACTTATTCCCTACTTAGTGTTTTTTTTTGTTTTCGGCGTGTATTTCGTATCCCTTTCTCTTTTGCTGGGGTATTTCTTTACCTGAGGCTGCTTTCGCCCCTCCCTGTAGTGTGTTGTCCTTAATCTCGTTTACGTTTCCGGTTGTGTCAGAATTTTCTGTTGTTTCCTGGTTTTCTCTCAGTAAAACTGCTGCACTTGGTTCTTCTATTTCACCATTTTGTATTCCCCTTTGTACTAATTTCCTATTGCTTTCCATGCACTTGACGCACAGGAAACCATAAAGGCCTATGATTTTATTTATTCTGTTTATCATTTTCCTGTCTTTTCTATCTCAGTTCATGCATTCGTAGTGTTTAAAGGTACTGCACATAATGCATTTTAAGCCTGTGGTCTGGTCTGCTTCATATTTGCAATCGCAGAGCTGGTGCATAGCGCATTCCATTAAACATAATCCAGCTCTATTTAGCTTTCTGAATTTACTGCAATTTACACATTTCTTCGTATTTTTTGCCATTCTTTCCTTTATTTTGCCTATTTTCTTCTCACTTTTCAAATTTCATTTAAAAAACACGACCTTCCCGTTTTATGGCTCTTCCGAATTCTGTCTGACCTTCTTCCCCTCTATAGGCATAATGTACAAATCTCAGGAGCCGTTTTTCCGTTCGAACTGTTTTTAATTTATGTTTCAATTGATGTTTTTTCTTTGTGCAAGCTATATGCCACCGGCTTTCACTTAATAAATTATTATCGCGAATTAACTGATTTTTAGTACACACATTGGTATAAGACTATAAATTGGGAAGCAATCAGACCGCAAATGGCCCAGATAGAGTGGAGAACAGTTTTAGAGAATAAAACAACTGAAGAAATGCTAACAACCTTGGAAGAAAAAACGCTGAGAATTTTGGAAAAATATGCTCCGAAATCACATCCAAAAGGAAAGAGGAGCTGGCTAGAGAGGCAAAAGAGAAGAATATTCCGCAAAAGAAAGAGAGTGGAGGCGAAGTTAGCTAACTACAGAGATAATGCCAGGAAAGTAATACAAGAAAAACTCGAGGGTATCGATAGGGAAATACAAGCCCGGATTAAAGGACCATACAGAGAGGGAAGAGGAAAAGGCGGTAGAAGCAATAAAGGAAAATCCAAAATACTTCTATAGCTATGCGAAAAGGAAAACAAAAACGCGCACCGCTATAAGGCCCTTAAAGAAGAGGAATAATGAACTAACCGACGATCCAAGAGAAATATCTGAAACATTGAAAGCCCAGTATGAATCAGTTTTTAGTACCCAAAAAAGTGACAAAGCGATACCTGACATAGATGCATTTTTTCAAGAGAAATTGCAAGGAGAGTGTATAACAGACTGATTTTTACCCCAGAAGATGTAGCGAGAGCTATAGGACAAATGAAACCACATTCAGCTGCACGTCCGAACAACTGGAACGCATTATTGATTAAAAACTGTAAAATTGAAATAGCTACACCTTTATACTGGATATGGAGAAGATCCCTAGACACTGGGGAAATACCGACCATCTTGAAAAGAGCAAACATTGTCCCTATATATAAAGGAGGGGACAGATCACAAGCAATGAACTATAGACCAGTGTCATTGATGTCCCACCTCACCAAAGTATTTGAAAGAGTAGTTATAGAGAAAATTTATGATTTCTTGGAGACACTGGAAAGATTCAACGAAAATCAGCACGGATTCCGATCAGGTAGATCATGACTATCACAACCGATAGAACACTACAACAATATCCTAGATGCATTGGAGGGAATGACAACTACGATGTCATATACATGGATTTTGCTAAAGCTTTCGACAAATGTGATCACGGTATAATAGCACATAAAATGAAATATGTGGGAATAACAGGCAAAGTGGGAAAATGGATCTACAACTTCTTCAGAGAACGTCTACAGGTTTTCAAAATTCAAGGTATATCATCATCAGAATCGGAAGTACGCAGCTCAGTACCACAAGGTACAGTACTGGACCCACTCCTGTTCATTATCATGCTAACAGACATAGACAGCGGAGTAAACAGCAACAGTATAGTAACATCCTTTGCAGACGATACAAAGATCAGCAGCAAAATCAGCGCTGTAAATGAAGTGGCCTTGCAGAGGGACACGAACAAAATATACAAATGGTCAGAACACAACAACATGACATTTAACACCGAGAAATTTCAGCTCTTGAGATATGGTACAAAAGAGGAACTTAAACAGACTGCATATTATGCTCCAGGTAGACAGGAAATTCAGAGAAGCACGAAAGCGATCGAGCTGGGGGTAATAATGACCGATGATGCGAAATTCGAAACACAAAATCAGATAGCGATAAATAAAGCAAAAAGAGTAGCGAGAAAGGTACTAAGAACGTTCAAAAGGAGGGACAGGGGCAGTAATGATTCCCCTGCTAAAAACATTGATTATACCAAAACTTGAATACTGCTCAGTTGACGTCCCCATATAAAAAGGAAGAAACTAATAAACTAGAAGAAACTCAGAGACATTTCACAGCAAAGACTGATGACTGCAAAGAGCTCAACTACTGGGAAAGACTACGCAAACTAAATCTGTACTCCCTGGAAAAAAGATGAGAGAGTACACCATAATCTACATATGGAAAATGATCGAAAAACTGGTATCAAAACTCAAACTAAACCCATTACCATTCAAACAACACTGGAAAATAGGAAAGGCAGAATGTGTAGTGTTCCCAAATTAAAGGCCCGAAAGAGGACCTCCTCAATCCTGAAGGAAAATAGCTTGGTTGTCAGGGGGGCGAAGACTTTTTAACCAGCTTCTAAAGGACCTCAGAAACGTTACAGGGGTCAAAATTGAAGTCTTCAAGAGAAGACTAGATGCCTGGCTCAGGACGGCACCAGATGAGCCGGGTTACTTGGCTATGTGCGCAACTCGCTACTCCACCAATCCAGACCTAAAGGCGGGGCGGGGCCATCAGCTTGAACTTCGTGTGAAGAGAGACCAACGGACGGAACAGCAACGATGTTAACGAGTTACCTAAGCAATCTCGATATGTGCATCATTTGTAGCTCGATATACCCCCACACTACTACTCGTCAAATATCTGTTAGCATGTGACAGATGACGGTGCTCGCTACATTAACAATTCAGTCACGTAAAACTGTAAATATTAAATCTCTTGTCAATCAGTGTCTTTCACAAAGCCCAATAGAAAGAAATCTAGTGGAGATAGGTCAGGTGACCTCTGTGACCAGATAGGTGGACCACCTGTTCTAATCGAAAAAGCAGTTTAGGAACAGTTCGTCCAGGTACATGCAAATACTGTTGCTGAAAAACGGGGCGTTTCATTGTGTTGGAAAATCATGTGATTTAGGCTTCAAGAATTTGATGAATTTGGCTACAAGGTGCTACACAGTAATTTTGTTTATTAAAACATATGAAGTTTTATTTCACTTCAGATCTTTCTCGGATACCTTATATAATATATATATATATAATATATATATATATATATATATATATGGTTTCTGCTCGTATGTAGGAGAATTACGACTTCTGATTGACCGAGGTCCATGGTGTAGTGTAGTGGATAGCATATCTGACCGGCAATCGGATGATTCCTGGTTCGATTCCCGGGTGGTATCTCATTTTTCATTTGTTCGTTCTCCCTCCTCATCTTGTGCGGAACGCTCTTCTACACAAGCGTCGTTTTACATATATATATATATATATATATATATATATATGATATATATATATATATATATATATATATATGTATGTATGCTACACGGACCGTGCATGGAACTGATATCAGTGTCATATAATTACAAGAAAGAAAAAGAACTGTGACTAGTTAATTACGGCTGGTTTTCAAATGGTCGTGACTATGAAAATACGAAGTGTTGACAAAAGTAAATAGACACATTCAATTTTTTTTCCATTGTTTTGATTCGATAATGAACATTAACAAAATAAGAACAGATTTATTGAATGAATATATTTAGAATCGTATTCCTTCCGCCTTTCCATTACGTAAAACTGACACACGTTCTGGCATTTCATCGATGAGCTTTGCCACTCGTTCTTGAGGACAATCATCGTGGTGTCTATTTATTTATGTCAACCCTCTGTATAACTCCTCCCTCCTTCAACTGTCCAAATTCGAAGCACAATGAGCAACACTCCTTCCTCCCAGATTTGGTAACCGATGTTTCATCAGTTTACGAAGAAGAAATTGTGAATGTATATTTTTTGATACGAATCCTTATTTGGTTTCCATTTTGGCTTTATTGTCCAACTTTCTTATACAATTTCCAGCTAATCACTTTTTATACAGAACGAAACTTGTGCTCATACAAAAAAATTGCATACATACATATATATATATATATATATATATATATATATACACACACACAGTTTTTTATTTACAAAATATGCTATGGAGAAAGAAAACGGGTTGGAGCTTTTCGGGACCCGAAGTTGGCCAAACATTTCTTTCATAATTCTGAAAATTGTTTTTTTTTTGGATTTGGTTAATTTCGTTCACGTCAAGATTATTGAATATATTTTATTCGAGGATGGAAGAATTCATTCGTTAATTCAGTTATTGGAATTTTACTACAGAAAACAAAGATTTGCAATTGTTTAATTTATTTCCGCTTTGGAGGAGCAACTAACGTGATTTATTCCCTTTTAATTTATTAACCTCTCTCTCTCTCTCTCTCTCTCTCTCTCTTTCTCTGACAAACCTGTTAGAGTTTTTCCATAATATGCATACACTGTACGATGCAAGTAGGGCAATAGATATAGTGTATCTCGACTTTCAAAAAGCCTTTGACAAAGTCCCTCACGCTAGATTGGTAGCTAAAGTCAAAGGACTAGGAATCACCGGGCTCATTTCCAACTGGATTGAGGATTGGTTAAAAGATAGAAAGCAGAGAGTGGTAATAAATGGAGTGGCTTCGGAGTGGGCGCCCGTCACCAGTGGTGTCCCACAGGGTTCCGTGCTGGGTCCTTTACTTTTATCATCTATATTAACGATATAGACGTCGGGCTTCTAAGTGCAATCTCCAAATTTGCAGACGATACGAAATTAGGAAGTAGTGTAGGTACTGAGGAGGGCGTAAGAATGCTTCAGAACGATCTTGACAGGTTGGGCGAATGGTCTGCTACTTGGCAGATGCCATTCAACTTGGACAAATGTAAGGTAATGCACATAGGTTATAAAAACCCAAAGACGATTACTCTCTCTTGGAAGGAACTTGACTGAGACCGATCTAGAGAAAGACTTGGGAGTCTATATCAGCAACGATCTGAAACCGTCGAAGCACTGTGCAGAAGTCGAAAAGAGGGCCTTAAAATTATTAGGTTATATTAAAAGACAGTTCCAGTTTCGGAACAAGGAGACTGTAATGTCTCTTTATAATCTCTAGTCAGACCTCAACTGGAATACTGTGCGCAGTTTTGGTCTCCATCCCTCAGGAAGGATATAGAAAGGTTAGAAAGAGTACAAGCAAGGGCTACAAAATTGATCCCTTCACTGAGAATGCAAAGCTACCAACGGAGATTGGAGCGCCTAAATCTGTTTAGCTTAGAGACGAGGAGGTTGCGGGGTCAGCTTATTCAAGTCTTCAAGATGCTCAAAGGAATAGACAGGGTAGATTACAGAAACTTATTCTCACTTAATGCCAATCCGACAAGAAATAATGGGTTTAAACTGGAACTAAAGACATTTAGGACCTCTGTCTGTGGAAATTTCTTTTCCTATAAAATAGTTAATATCTGGAACCAACTTCCCTCAGAGGTTGTTTCCAGTCAAAGTGTAAATGTGTTTAAAATAGGCTAGACAAAGTACTGAATACTCTCATAGTTTAAGATTAAAACATAAGAAAACTCTGCAGGAGTTCGCTTGCACGGTGTCTCTGTGAGCAAGCTAAATATAGAGCTATTTATATATTCTCCACTTTCCTGTAAAATTTCCTTGGCTACTTTTCCAGGGTCAAGGTATTTTCTTCAACCTTTTTCCGTACCTGCCTCTGGCAGGGAGGGAGCGGAGGGTGGGGAGAGAGCCTTCTACTTTTCTATCCAGTTTTCTACTACTGCTAGGATAGTTGAAAGAAAAATAAACTTTTAATAACAGGAACCTCCCAGAGTGGACCGAAAGGTCTTTGAGGCTTCCTCTTGTCCTTGTAACTTGTAACTTCTCTCTCTCTCTCTCTCTCCATAAATAAGAAAAACTTCCATTTCGTACGATATATGATTGAATTATTTGCCCGACGTTAATCATTAACACGCATAGTGAGGTTTACAAAGGTTTACAAAGTGTCTCTCTTGTCCTAATTTGAAAGCGTTTTTGAATATTTTAATGGCATAAATAATATTGTAAAATAACTTAATATAATTTTTATTACTAAAGGCCATGAATGCGCAATTACGTATCTTAATTTATTCAATATATCCTTTGTACGTTTCATACTAAAATGGCTTTGACACTAACTTATTAATAGAGTGGTGGATGTACCGTACAAAGATGATAGCACAACACTCAAATTATTAATGAATCTTCCCAGTTTCATTGTACGCCGATTTTAAAGTATAAATTATATATGAATCGTCCAAATGTATTGTATTAAACCGAGGCGCTGTCAGCGATGAGCATGGTGACTGGTGAGAGAGTTCACCAGGATATATCAACCATGGAAAAGCGGTACCAAGGAAGATATAGCCCCAGTATGTTGGCCGACTACTGTTGGACAGTTATAAGAGAAGCCTTTAGTACTAGTTATAAGCGAAAATCAGCTGCAAAAACATTTTAGGTGAGGTACTCTTTTTTTTGGTACAATTAAATATACCAAAAAAGTAAAAAATCTGTCAATTTTCACTTGCATATCCTTCGAAATTGGTGGGTGAGAGAAAAATTATGTTTTCAAATTTGTAATCAGCGTAAAAATGTACATTGGTATCACATAAGTTCATTCGAAGAAGGTAAAAAAGGTTTGGAGCAAGTGTAGTTCAATTCTCCCTGACGCAAAAGGGGACACAAACTACACTAGGTCAAAGTTGGGCAACGTAAACTACACTAGGATCTTTAGGAGACATTTTTTAAATGAATCCATCAAATAAAATGTTAAAACTAACGAAAATATGACGACTTAACCTAACCAATCATCAATTTATATATATATAAATAAATAATATATATATATATATATATATATATATATATATATATATATATATATATGTGTGTGTGTGTGTGTGTGTGTGTGTGTGTATAAATTGACGATTGGTTAGATTAAGTTGTAATATTTTCGTTAGTTTTAACGTTTTATTTGATTAGGTATACCCGGACAAAGTTGGGGAACGCAAACTACACTAGGATAATGTAGGGGTACGTAAACTACACTAGGCACCACATGGGGACGTAAACTACACTTGCTCCAAAAGTTCTATATGTTGTTCATTGTAATTTAACAAATAAAATTGTTTGAGTTTAGAAAAACAAATTATTGGGAGCTATTGAAGAATAGGGACCCCAGCCTTCTTTAGTTAGGCTTATAAGGCTAACTAACGAAAATATCACGACCTAACCTAACCAATCGTTAGTTAACTGTACGCCCTTGACGAGTGGTCAGGTTAGGTCATGATATTTTCGTTAGTTAGCCTTATATAGCTAACTAAAGAAGGCTGGGGGCCCTATTCTTCAATAGCTCCAATTATTGCGTTCAAAATTATGACTCAAAGTTTTATTAATTAAAATTACACAAAATAAATGTTATTTAAAAAAAAATTTGTTTAGATTAAACACATATAAATGTATTAGGGTGATTCAAAAGTCAGGTTACATAGGGAAATACTGTATTATGTAATGATACAGGGGAATAGTCACATCACATGTTCGATATGGACACCGTTAGCGGCAATGCACTTGTAAATAAAAAGTTTATTGAGTGCAGTTGATGATCATATACCGTGCGTTCGAAAAGTCTCTCCGCAGTGCTATGTTAAACGCATAGGAAATTGAAAAACTACAGTGTTTTCATTCAACCATGATTTAGTGATTTTATTACATAACCTTTTGATTTTACACCATGTGTTCAAAGTGTTTTCCACCATTTTGCAGGCACAGAGCAACTCGTCTACGCTTGTCAAACACTTTTGACAACAAGCACGTTAACTGCGGAGAGACTTTTCGAACGCACTGTATATAAATAAATATTTGTCATATATAAATATATATTCTTAAATTACGTTCAAATTTTAGTGTTTTAGTATTTTACGAAAGGTATTATCAGTTGGATAAGTGGGCCAGTTAATTGTCCTTAGTAAACAATCATGTGAATACATAAATCTGTTTTATAACGGATATTCATTGTTCGTTAATTAAAGGAGTGAAACCCCGCTTTTGAGAGTTTGCTGTAAATTCATCGCACGCCACACAAAACTGTCAGGGCTGTTTGCACACTTACGAGACATTCTCACTTTTATATCACAAAAACACTATTTTTTCACCAAACTTATACCAAAACAAAATTAATAACTAAATGCACTTAATCAATGGAGCTATTGAAGAATAGGGACCACAGCCTTCTTTAGTTAGGCTTATAAGGCTAACTAACGAAAATATCACGACCTAACCTAACCAATCGTTAGGTTAACTGTACGCCCTTGACGATTGGTTAGGTTAGGTCATGATATTTTCGTTAGTTAGCCTTATAAAGCTAACTAAAGAAGGCTGGGGTCCCTATTGTTCAATAGCTCCTAATCAATCAACTGGTGAGTACTTAAATAAATGTATGCATATTATATATAAACTTGTAAATATAAATAATAATACGCATAATATACAGATTTTATACAAAATAAATGACTAACAATAGATCTCATATTATGATGCAAACTGAGACATACTATCTCGATCTTAAAGGGTTTTAAATTGCAAATTCCTCAAAAACTGTGGTTAATAGAAAAACGTGTTTTCCTTTTGTAATCAGCGTAAAAAAGAATAAAAGAATCACTCACATCTATCAAAAGGAGAAAAACTTTGATGAACAGTGTAATTAAAAAATAAAGATATTTTGGGGATATTAATTACATTATCAAATACATTTACGATATTAAAATCTGAAATTAAAAAGCAGTTTAGGTTTAAATACATTTATCTACAAAAGATGAGATTTTGCGATTCAATTAACGTTTCACAGGAAAATGAAGATTGACTTTAATTAAATAAAAATCGATAGCTATTTCAGGCGATTTAATTTACACAAAATCTCCGTTGTGTGTGTATATATATATATATTTTTTTTTTTTTCTTCCACCCCCTCCTCCTCCTCCCCGTCTATTGTTCATTTCCGTTAGCTGTTCCATAGTCTTCGTCCTGTGTTCGCTCTGCTATCCACCTTTCTTTTGGTGGCCATGAGCGGTCATACTTTGAAACAGAAAAAATAAAAAATAATAAAAAAATATATATATATATATTATATATACTGTATGTAGGGTGGCCCAAAAATATTTCCCTATTTTTATTTGCCTGTTATTTTACTCGTATAATGGATGTGTTTTATTAGTGGGGTTTGTTCTTCAGAAAGTTAATAGATTGGAGTTTTTATTCCGCATATAACCATACATTTCTAATTTTTCATTACTTAATAACTAATAAATATTGTATATTGAAACCATTCTTTCATCATTTCATACTTAAAGCAATAATTTTCCCTAATTTCGTAGAAATTAGGAAAAGCCGATACTACTTCCAATAGACTATATACTCGTATAGCCTAGTAAGGCCATATAAGCCCTTATTAGGCTATAGTCTTTACTCTTCAGTCGGATGGAACACCTCCATACAATGCTCGTGAAATTCGCAACTTTTTGAGGAAGCAGTTTTCCGGGCGACTAATCTCCTTTCATGAGCCACTGGAATGGCCCCCATACTCACCTGACCTCGCACTCTCTGACTTTTTTGCGGGGTTACATAAAAGACAGGATCCATTCTACCTAGCCTAAGACACATGAAGACCTAAAGACCAAAGTCTATGAGGTAATCAACAACATCCCAGCTGAGCTATTTCCAAAAATTATGTGAAACATTTGTGCAAGGCTGAATATTGTGTTAGAAAACAATGGCGATAATATTGAACATGTTTAACTGAGGTTAATAAACTCCTATGTTTTACGTACCTGTTCGTTTGTCTTTGTGTCTGGATTCCGCTTTTTTTTAGCTTAGAATATTTATTTAGAAACAGGGACATTTTTAGGAGACGCCCGATATATATATATATATATGAAAATTATTTCACGAAAGTAGCAAGTGAAAAATATTTATGATGAATAAAACCACGAAGGAAAGAAAACACAGAGTGGTGCTCAAGCGCTTTGTTTAATGACATCCTCAGGAACACTGAAGTAAATAAAGAGTTCAAGACTATATATAGGTTACAAAAAAATAACACTCGCACTTTGTCAAAGAATATTTTAGTACTTCCATTTTTCCCGGGCTTTTTAGGCATTGCTAATGTACTTAAACGTTTGGATATTAATGTAGTATTTTCATATAACAATATTGTGAAAAATATTATAGTAAAAAATAGTCCTACCAATAATTCAGGCATTATCTATAAAATTGGTTGTAAACAATGTGATTCCTTTTACATTTGTCAGACGGGAAAGGATTTGCACACGCGTGTAAAACAGCATCAATATTCTGTTAGAACGGGACAGTCGTCCAGTGCCCTTTTTGTCCATTTGTCAGAGTTATCCCATTGTATTGATTGGAGTAATGCTTCAGTTATGTTTCACTCTAGCAACATTGTTAATAGAAATATTCTTGAGTCTGCTATTATCCAACTTACAAATAACTTTAACATGAGCAAAGGTCTTTTTCAACTCGATCCCGTTGTTTTGAATTCGTTCAGAACGGATTTAGACAAGAAGGGCAGAAAGCTAAAACTTTGGTAATTTTCCCTTATAAATTTCTATGCTCCTCTTACAATTTTTATTTTTCAATTTATTTTTATTTTTTATTTTCTTTGTGACCTATATATCATTCAGGCATTATCTATAAAATTGGTTGTAAACAATCCATTTGATCTTGTGTTGAATTCGGGCAAAGTGCTAAAATTGGTAGTTTTTCTTACAAATTTGTATGCTCCTCCCACAATTTTTATTTCTATATTTATTAAATATATATATATATATATATATATATATATATATATATATATATATATATATTTTTGTAACCTATATACAGTCTTGAACTCTTTATTTACTTCAGTGTTCCTGAGGATGTCATTAGACGAAAGCGCTTGAGCACCACTCTGTGTTTCCTTTCCTTCGTGGTTTTATTCATCAAATATATATATACAGTATATATCTAGGGTGATTCAACAAAGAGTACAATAAATTGGAGGATGAAATCCTTGGATAATTCTAAACCACAATGTCTCTATGGTAAAATGTCAGATTCTGCATAGTTTCCATGTTACGATACATTTAAGATGTATTAATGAGAGTGAATATGAAGTGAAGTGAAACCCCGTAGGTTTTTGTAATCATTTATTCACAGATCTCTACAGTGTGACCCCTCTTTGTTACAACCTAAAGGAAATGTTCAAAGTTGCCTCCTTCTGCCTCAATGCAGGCCTGTACACGTCGTACCATTGAATGTCTGACGCGTTCCAAAAGAGAATATTTGCCCGAGCATCAAGGGAATATCTAGATACTGTTTATCCCAACAGGTGGATAGGGCGTGGTGGCCCCGTTCCCTGGCCACTCCGCTCCCCAGATCTTAACCCTTTAGATTTCTACCTGTGGGCCCATTTAAAGACGTTGGTGTATGATACAGAGGTTCAAACAAGAGAGGAATTATGGCCACGTTTCGTGACAGGTGCGAGCAAATTAAACATAGTCCAGGCATTCTGGAACGCGTCAGACATTCAATGGTACGACGTGTACAGGCCTGCATTGAGGCAGAAGGGCAACTTTGAACATTTCCTTTAGGTTGTAACAAAGAGGGGTCACACTGTAGAGATCTGTGAATAAATGATTACAAAAACCTACGGGTGTTTCACTTCATATTCAATCTCATTAATACAACATCTTAAATGTATTGTAACATGGAAATTATGCAGAATCTGACATTTTACCATAGAGACATTGTGGTTTAGAATTATCCAAGGATTTCATCCTCCAATGGCGGAATTGTTTCATTGAAAACAGTCAATTCACTCCGAGAATTTTTTGACTGAACCTCATATATATATATACAGTATATATATATATATATATATATATATATATACAACAAATGAAGGCTCAATGTAACGCAATCAAACATAATTAAAAATTTTATAATAAACAAAGCTGAGAGAGAGAGAGAGAAGAGAATTTTGGAATGCAAAAACGTCGACAACCGAAAACCATTTGGAGCCTACAAAAGGTTTTCTGCTCCAGTGCACCTCGCGCATTAATGAACCAATTTCCGCGTAACTTCAATGAACGTCACACCTACAAATTTTATTTATATTTTTTCATTCGTTTTATCTACAGAGGGTTGACAAATGGCAAAGTTCATCAATGGAATGTCAGAACGTGTGTCACTTTTACATAATAGAAAGGGGAAATCAACACGACTCTAAATATATTCATTGTTAAAACTGTTGGTAAAATGGCCGGCTGAATTATTGAGAGAGAGAGAGAGAGAGAGAGAGAGAGAGAGAGAGAGAGAGAGAGAGAGCACTGCGTGTCGTTTGAAGAGCAAACAGTTCAAAGAATTTGATTCACTAAATAATCCAAAGAAGAAATGTGACTTAAACAAAGCACCAATTATTTCCTTTTTCTTCAAATACATAGCGCACGCACACAGCTACACATATCTCCTCTCTCTCTCTCTCTCTCTCTCTCTCTCTCTCTCTCTCTCTGTATATATATATATATATATACAGACTCGTATATATTGGAAAGGAGAAGAGAGACATACACCATTATTTACAGTTGGAAAATAATGGAGAAACTAGCCCATAATCTTACTCTGAACCCTATAACCCCCCCAAACAACAGTGGAAAGTAGAAAAGGAAGACTGTGTCGTGTTCCCAAATTAAAGGCTAGCCAGAAAACATCCTTAACCTGAAAGAAAATAGTTTTGTTGTAAGAGGACCAAGACTCTTTAATCAGCTGCCCAAAGACCTAAGAAACCCGAGTGGTGTTGCAGTGGACATCTTCAAAAGAAGATTAGACGCCTGGCTCAGAACAATCCACGATGAGCCGGGTGTACCTGGCTATGTGAGGTGGAGAGTACAAGAAACCAACTCTCTACTTCACCAGGCCAACTCGAAAGGAGGGGGCGACAAGCTTGACCTTCGTGAAATGAGGAATCATCGCACGCAACATTTGAAAGGTTGAAAGGTGTGTATATAAGTCCGATCTCATAGGAAAATTTATTTCAAATTAAATTTACAAAAGTAATACATCAGAACTAAAAGAAATGTTCAAAGGTCTCCGCCTTTTCCTGAGGAGTGTAACCAACTTCTATATTAGCCATTGCATATTATTCTACCTGCAACAAAAAATGGTCCCTAAACAAGACATCAATTTGAACATTTGTTTCAGTTCTAATATATTAATTTTGTAAATTTAACTTAAAATAAATTTTCTTATGAGACCGGACTTATGGGACTCTCTCTCTCTCTCTCTCTCTCTCTCTCTCTCTCTCTCTCTCTATATATATATATATATATATATATATATATATACAGGGTGGACGAAAAAAACCTGGACACTTTTGTTTTTCCTACAAATTTCAAACTAGTCAAGTTAATACACCAAATTAGTACAAGATGTAGCCAATAGTCTGGTTATCATGTGCTGAAAACCTCAGTTAATTATCTTTGGCTGTTTCTTAATTATAAAAAATTTAACTTCACGAAACAAACAGCGAGATTTTGTGAAGCTGACTCCTCCCTTGGATGTGTCAGATGTTCGCTACAAAACAAACAATTTGCGCATGCGCACCTGAGACAATGATAAGTGGCCGCATGGCGAATTGGTAGGCTAGCAGTGTCAGATTTCTTTAAGTGTTGGCTGATGGAATGTTTTTCCTTATTTTTTTTTCTTGTGGTGTTAATTAAAATTCTATCGTAATGGTTTTAAGTAAAGAAGACTTAGCTTTTATAAAGGCGTGTTTTGCCGAGAAGGGATGGAGTGCTCGAAAAATAATTAGGGAATTTCCGGGAAAAAATTGGAGAAGAAGTACAATACAATACGTAATAAATAAAATTAGACAATCAGGGTCAACTGACAGAAAACGTAGCAGCGGTCGTCCGCGTACTTCTCGAACTCGAGAAAACGAAAGGTACGTTGAAGAGTATGCGTTGTCTCAGGAAAATAATCCTGGTACTCATCTTTCGCAGAGAAAAATGGCGAATAATTTAAATATTTCGCGCAACAGTGTCCAAAACATAATGTAAAGTAAAGGAATCAGATCTTTTAAAAGATTGAGTGCCCCCTGAATAACAAAAGAAGCAATGGGAAAACGGTTAAAAAGGTGGAATTCTTTGTACGGGGAATTTAATTTAGCAGTCATTAAACGCATGTTTTTTCAAGAAGAGTCTGACTTTACATTAACTGTATCAACAAATCGACAAAACAACCGAGTCAATGCATTAACTTCAAAATCGGAAATCCCGCCAGACCGTCTTTATCATCCAATTTCACGATTTTCCAAGAAATTAATGGTATCTTGTGGTGTTCCTTACAATGGAAAAACCAAATTATTCTTTACTGATCCACAGAAAAACAAAAATGAACTCGCAAAATTACATTGAACATCTCGGAGAACTTTTACCAGAATGCCAAGAATTGTACCCGAACGAAGATTTTATTTTGTTCAAGACAATGCACCATCTCATTCAGCCAAGGCAACCCATGAATTTTTAATGGCGAACATTCCTGAATTCATAAAAAGTGAAGAATGGCCACCAAATTCTCCGGACTTAAATCCTCTGGATTACTTCGTGTGGAATGAGCTGAAGTCATTGGTGTACCATGGTCGCAGGGAACCATTTTCAAACCTGGAAGCACTTAGACAAAGAGACAAAATCAAGTCAGCCATAGATCAGTGGAAAAGGGGAGTACTGGCTGTAATTCAAGAAAATGGGGGGCCAATACAACATCGATTTCAGTAGGGTAAGTTTTATATGAGTTCCATTTGAAATTTGTAGCACATGATAACTATACTATTGGCTACATCTTGTACTAATTTGGGTGTATTAGCTTGACTATTTTGAAATTTGTAGGAAAAACAAATGTCCAGGTTTTTTCGTCCACCCGTATATATATATATATATATATATATATATATATATATATATATATAGCGTGTGTTATATAATGAAAATCCAGTAGAAAAAAATATTATAATGAAGTAATACGCATTTTTTTCTTAAGTATCCGTTTACGCATTAAATATTCCCCCTTTTCAAATACGATCCCGTTAAGGATTCGTGTCTATAAAAGAAGAGACAAAGAAGCTAGAGCTCATTACGCCTGTAGTTTGGTACCTCTTTCCATTAATTTCTGAGTGTGAATCACTCTTATCTCCTTTTCATTTGCTCTTTGTCTCTTCGAAACGAATCAGCTTGATTGGAAGCGTTGTTAAGTTTCGAATATTAGTTTGTGATCTGTATCTTCGTCATTGAATATTGTTTCAGACATCAACTCTGACTACTCTTGTATAGAGAGAGAGTTATGAGTAGTCTGCCATTAAATAGTAATTTGAAGAATTCAAGACAAATAGTTAACAATTCTTCTTTAATAGACTTCTGTATTTAAAATGAACCCCCGTCGTCTTTATCCCTTCGTCAGAATAGTTAAGTATTAGTCTACTTTTACGAAAGTATTGCTCGGAGGTCGGAAGATGAGTCTGATCCGCAGGCCACGTCCCGAGAAATAGTTCCTGATGATACGTTAGATATAATACAGCATACACCATACAACACAATAAAGTTTATGATTACGACAAAATAGCTTAATACAGTATATATTTATATATAGATCCTGAATATTATTATGTCATAGTAATAGTAATAATAATAATAATAATAATAATAATAATAATAATTATAATAATAATAATACATAACATTAATTTTATTATACATTAGTATTTATTAAACTTAGAAAGCGAAGGTACTTACATGATACCAAAATATATACTGCGGTTCCTGTAAAGACTTATGAATGATACATTCTATGGTCACTTGACTGCCGCTTTTCACGTACAAATCGCCACTCTTAATTTCAACGTAAGGTTCTGCAAATAAAATTAAAGCAATATAAATCTTTTGACCTTTTTTTTACATTCAATAAACGACATTTATACGCTTTTCTAAATCTTATTAACATCAAATTTTGTGTTTTTGTGTGGTACTTGCTACGGAAATGACATCTCATTTCTTCCATTAGGATCAGGTAGATAAGAGCTGTTGTGTTAAACATCATCGAGAAAGGACAAAAGGAAGTAATTATAAAGCTATCCTAGAGTTCAATCATGTATACAATTTCGACATCGCTGAGTTCAAAATTTGAAACAAAGGATTTAGGTTCCACAGCATCAGTATAAACTTCTTTCTGTTTATATTACGTAAAGTTAATTTGTATATTGCTACTTAAAACACTTTACGAAATAGACTTCAATAAACAATATATATATATATAATATATATATATATATATATATAAATATATATATATATATACTGTATATTATATATATATATATATATATGGATCAAGTAAAGATAAGCACCCCCAGCCTTCTTTAATTAGATAAGGCTAACTAACGAAAATATCACGACCTAACCTAACCAATCGTCAACGGCGTACAGTTGACTTAACGATTGGTTAGGTTAGGTCGTGATATTTTCGTTAGTTAGCCTTATAAGGCTAATTAAAGAAGGCTGGGGGTGCTTATCTTACTTCATCATATATATATATATATATATATATATATATATCTTGCGCGGAATATCTCTATACAGCGTCGTTCTTTACGTTAATTATACTGCGTGTTTGCAGTTATATATATATATATATATATATATATAATATATATATATATATATATATAAGGTGGCGCAGAAATTAGGAGTCAAAGGAGCCAGAGAGAATGGATCTTTTCAGTTCTATATCCATTACTATTTTTAGACAAAAAATGAGTTTTTAATTAAAACTTTAATTTATAATTTATGCAATGATGACCCTTTGACTCCTGACTTTTTGCACCACCCTGTGTGTTGTGTGTGTGTATAATATATATATATATATATATATACATACACACAGTGCTTTTTTTGTAAAAAAAGAGGTGCCAGTACTCATATCTTGATAAACTGTAAAATTCCTCTCCGACCCCTGCCCTCTTCCTGCGCCCCCTTCCCTTCTCGTCAGCCAACGAATTGTCATGTGAATTTGTTGTTCCCGCCAAATGAGTCAGTCGAGAATCAAGATGAGAACGTTCATTTATTAGAGCGGACGTGTGTCAACGTCGCTCTGAAAAAAAGGTGCCGGTACGCCGTACCGGTGCGTACCGTCACAAAAAAAGCCCTGTGTATATATATATATATATATATATATATATACACACAGACAAAGTAGGAACACAGGTGCCAAAGGTATATAATATAATAGAAAAAGAGGTTGTCTTCGGTTTTGCTGTTAATAGCAGGGTTCATATTAGGGCTTGTAAGTGCTACCATACTATTCGCACTGTTCTTGGAATAAAGAATAAACGTTTCATGAACATCATTCATGGAACTCTTGACCTTTAAAAAAAAAATTTCATTTGCGCTGAGTTCACAATGGTTTTGCTGTCTTTAACGAAATCCTCAAGTCACACTTACTTTATTTATTATTCGTTTATTGGAAAACTTCATATAAATAGAATTACTTTTTTGTTAATAAAATAAAATAAAAATGTTTTGAATCATTTCATGTTAGATGAAAACACGCTTACTTTTTACCAGTAAATGTAATGTTCTTATTAGAACAGTTTCGGAATTTGTTCGTTGTACTACGAATCAAATATTCTCAAACCCACTGAAAAAACAAGGAATATTTGTTCCAAAAAGCTTTCTTTCATACTCCATTCTTTGAATCCGTGTGTGTTCACTCGACACTATTCACTTTAACAAATAACAGCTCTCCTCTGCACTTCACGCTTTACTTCAGTTTTCGTATAAAATCAACCTACAATTATTGTAGTCTTTATGATATATATATATATATATATATATAACAGGGCGTCCCAAAAAAAATGTATACACACTTTAAATAATTATAAAGGCAGTGTTTATTAAAATACATTTCATTTTCAAAATGTAATAGAATCTACAGACATTATTTAATTGTTTTGTCAACGCCTGTTTTCAAGCTGACGTCCGTTCTGGTCCAGGCACTGCTGATAACGCGAAGCAATGGAATCGCAAACATCACGAAACATTTCGTTTGGTATTTGTGTGCATTCTCGTTCAATGGCTGCTCTCAATTCAGCGACTGTTGCAGGTTTTATAGCGTAGACTTTGTCTTTTAAGTATCCCATAAAAAAAGTCTAGTGGTGTGAGGTCTGGTGAACGCGGAGGGTATTCTACGAAACCCCTTCGTCAGTCCACATCCACATCGTGCCAAGTACCACTCGCAATACTCCACTCTTCGGTCCGGATCATCTTCATTAACAGCATGGACTAATCTTGGAATGTAACTTTTCCATGACAGCGCTTCAAAATGCGTTGGACAGACGATTCTGAAATTCCTACTCACGACTCGCTTGCCGCACAGATTTCTTGGACTTTGGTGATACGTTTCCAGTACTCTTTCTTGCTTTGGGGCTTGTCGATGTCCGTGGTCTTCCGGAACGCTTCTTGTGGACATTCTGAACAGTTCCATCGGCTTCAAACTTATCTCTAATTCGAGTGATGGTAAGTCGCGTTGGTGGATCTGTTTGAAACTCCCTCCTAAACTGTCTTTGCACTTCAACTGCGTTTTCACACTTCCAGTAGCATTTAGAATGAATTTCCTTTGTTCAAAGCTTAGTCTGACTGCCATTATTAATTCTAATGGGTTTAACTTGGAAAGAAAGAAACATCAATTGAGCTATCAGCTGTTAAAGTGTGTATACATTTTTTGGGACGCCCTGTATATATATACAGGGTGTCCCAAAAAAAACTATATACTCTTTATAGCATCATATATTTATAATTTAAAAACAACAACAATATATTGTTATAGCAATTGCCAATGAAAGGTAAATTAGTAATCTAAGTGATCAAAATGTTATAGAGAGTTGTTTGCATATAAAATTTAATTAACTACGCCAAGTGCTCAAAATGTTCTCCGGCGGCATGACTGCACTTTTGAATGCGTCGACTAACTGATTCGCAGACATGGACTAATGTGGATGCTGTGATGGTCCGCACTTTCCTAATTGCATCCTTAAGGTGTTCGAGTGTTGCGGGTCTTGTACCATAAACTGCATCTTCAGGTAGCCCCACAAGTAAAAATCAAGTGGAGTCAAGTCCGGTGAACGTAGAGGATACTTAACGCTTCCTCTTCGTCCTATCCAACGGTTAGGCAACGTTTCATCGAGGTACCTTCTGACATCACAATGATAATGAGGGGGGGCTCCATCTTGTTGAAAGTAAAAGTCGTCGTTTCCAAACAACTTCCGAACTGCAGGTATAATTTCTGTCCGCAGCATGTCGAGATATGCGGCACCGGTAACTGTCCAATTAAAGAAAAATGGTCCAACCAAACCCCTGGATGATAAACCACACCATGCTGTTAATCCTGGTAAATTAAACATGTTTATCCACATAAACGTGTGGATTATCAAGTGACCAGTACTTGCAGTTGTGTCGATTTACTGTGCCATTCAGCTTGAAGGTAGCTTCATCGGACCACACGATTTGTTGGCAAACTGTACGTCTTCGGCTTCCATTGACTGAAACCATTCACAAAATTCGAGTCTGCGATCAGGGTCATCTTCAGTCATGGCGTGTAACAGACTTGGAATGTAGCTTTTCCATTTGCCGACTTTAAAATCCGGTGAACACCTGATTTGTTGATTCCGGTCTCACGGGCGCATTGCCTAACTGATTTCTGTGGTGATCGATTAAATTTTGCAACAATAAAACGGAGTTTTCATCACTCGCACTTGATTTGCGTCATCCAGATCTTCGCTTGTGCATATCTTGAGCAGATCCCTCTGCCTCAAACTTGTCACGGATGCTTGTAATGGCGAGACGCGTCGGTGGCTTTGTACCAAATTCCCGGATCCATTGCCGTTGGACTTCGGACACATTCTCAAATTTCCAATACCATTTAAGAACACTTTTTCGTTGCTCCAGTGTCAAACGTTTACGCAACATGGGTTTTTTGCTGAACTGAATAAAGTTGAATGCTGTAGAGTTTGTATCGTGGAATGAGTGCGTAGGCTAAGTCCGAAGCAAGCTAGTGAGTGACTAGACTACGTTCGGTCCATAGGCTTCGCCATTACAAGGCCTTTGAAAAACAAGGCCAGGCTTAGTCGACGCATTCAAAAGTGCATTCATGCCGCCGGAGAACATTTTGAGCACTTGGCGTAGTTAATTAAATTTTATATGCAAACAACTCGCTATAACATTTTGATCACTTAGATTACTAATTTACCTTACTAATTTACCTTTCATTGGCAATTGCTATAACAATATATTGTTTGTTTTTTTTTAAATTATAAAATACATGATGCTATAAAGAGTATACAGTTTTTTTGGGACATCCTGTATATACGTATATATAGGGTGTTTCAAAAAGAGTTATACAACTTTAATGTCATGCCATTTCTTTGTTTTTCAATCTATACCCTTTTCTTTTTCAGGTTTTGGTGGTGGTATCCTGGTATTTGTTCTCTGGAACTTCTAGCTCCCTAGGTCAACTATGCCATTGACAGTGGAGCAGAAGACAAAAGTGGTGTCTCTGTGATATGAGACGAAATCATATGTAGAGACCCGCCGGAGGTTCTGTCGGGAATTCAATCATAGAACACGTGTTGGACCAACAAATTGTGACATTCAACGTGTTGTGAAACATTTTGAGGACAAGGGTACAGTGCACAACCAGAGCAAGGGCAACAGTGGCAGGTCAGCATCAGTAACCAAGAGCCAAGCCAACATCGACGTCGTGCGGGATTCTGTAGTGGACAGTCCCAAGAAGTCCCACCGCCGGCGCTCCCAGGAGCTGGGCATCAAACCAGCATCACTCTGGCGTATCCTCACTAAGGAACTGAAGCTTTTCCCGTACATCATCTCTATTAGGCATAAACTGACTCAAGATAACATGAGAAAGAGAGTTGACATGTGCAATTGGCTCAGTGACAGCATGGAGCACTACTCAAACTGGATCAACCTGATCTGGTTCAGTGATGAAGCCCATTTGAGCGGTGCCATCAACAACCACAATAACATTTTCTGGGGCGCAAAACCACATGAGGAGATCACTGAGAGGTGCCCGAAAGGGCCTAAGGATCAAAGCCTGTCTGAACCGCGGTGGGGCACACATCGAGAACGTCAATTACAAGGATTTTGCTTAACTCCATTTCGCTTAACTGCATTTTGCTTAATTTTGCTTAAACTTACTGCCAAAAAAAGTACCGTTTCATAAGCTTTCAAAAAATGTTTTGCTCACGTTCATGAGATTTCTGATTTTTTGTAAATAAACGTTTAAAATTGTATAACTCTTTTTGAAACCCTGTGTGTGTATATATATATATATATATATATATATATATATATATATATATATATATATATATATATATATATATATATATATATAACGAAAAACTAAAATATTTAACAGTTAAATAAGGGGAATACATCCTAACTTCCTGTTTCACAAATTCTTTTGGCTGTCCATTAAAAGTACCCTCGGAAATATTGCACAGAAAGTAATTAATTGTAATCCATTTAAATGGAATAAAAATCCATGAAGATACTCTATACACGAGATGCAAGTACTTTCAGCAAAAAATAAAAATGTACTGTCTCTTCTTTTCAGGCTGCCGTAACTCGAACGATCCCTGCGTAATTTCCTCATATTTTCCTTGCGCTCGCGAAGGTCTCGCAATTACAAACAATTTGAAAGTTCTATCCTTAAATGCTCGTAGCCTACGAAATAAAATAAACGAATTTTTTTTCTTTAATCGCTTGTAAAGACTATGATTTAATTGCGATAAATGAATCGTGGCTTAGCACTGAAACACGTGACTTTGTAGCGGAGTATCAAATTAGAGGTTATAGACTTTTTGTTAAAAACAGAATAGGTAGGCGAGGAGGCGGTGTTATATTGTATATCAAAGATAATATTGCGAACTTATAGAAGTAAAGCACAGAATTCCAGAACCGATAGATTCGACTATACCAGAACTTAAATTGAGCGATTTCAAACTTCTTGTTACCGTTATATATAGGGCCCCTAATCAAACAGCTGATACGGACGAAGCGTTATATCGTGAACTAAAGAAAATAATAGGTAGTGAGCAGGCCTTAGTTATAGGTGACTTTAATTGCGCCAACGTGAATTACGATACAATGCAGGGAGACGCGGAAGGTAATCGTTTAGTTAATTTTCTCGAGGATAGCTTTCTTATTCAAAAGGTTGGGGAACCTACGAGGTTGGACAGTATTTTAGATGTAGTAATAACTACGGACGATAGACTAATCACTGATCTTCAAGTAATAAAACCGTTAAGCAATAGCGATCACAATATGGTAGAGTTTGTCCTCTCATTAAGTCACTCAAAACCAGCTAACTCGACTAAAATTCCTAACTTCCAGCACGCAGAGTTTTGTAAATTTCGAAATAAATTGTCACACGTCAATTGGGAAAACGTAATGGGGATCTCCAACGCAAAACTAATGTGGGAATCGTTTGAAACAGTATTTAGGACTATAAATGAGGAATATGTACTGTACAAGATTAAGCGTGCGAACATAAACAACAAGTCCTTGTGGTTTACTTCTCGAGTAGGAGATATTATAAAGAGTAGATATAGGGCTTATTGGCTACATAAGTGGGATAAAGACAATTTATGGTTACGAAACAACTACATAGCTCTAAGGCGTGAGGAGAAAAGTGTAATAAAAAAGTCCAAACGCGAATTTGAAATCTCCATAACTCGTGACGGCAAAGAAAACCACAAGCGATTCTTTTAATACGTCAACAATAGGAATCCAGTGAAGAGTGTCTTGGGGCCGTTGAAAAATTTTGACGGAGAGCTACAGTAGTTTCTGAAAACAAGCAAATGGCTACCTTGCTAAACGAACTTTTACATCAGTTTTTACAATAGAAGATGTAACGAATATCCCTACGGTCATAGACATAATACCTTTTGATAATGGTAATACTTTGGACAATATTGTGGTTAGTGAAAGGGAGGTAATGCGCTATTTTGATAAAATGAAAATGCGTAAATCACCCGGGCCGGATTCCATATATCCCATACAACTAAAAGAATTAAAAGAAAGCATTGCTGTGCCGCTAACAAAGATTTTTAATGAGTATTTCTGAGGGGTGCGTACCAGATAATTTCAAGTTAGCAAATGTAACACCTATCTTTAAAAAAGGCAATAAAAGTGCGGCGGGAAATTATAGGCCAATCAGTTTAACGTCTGTTGTAGGTAAGCTAATGGAATCAGTAATTAGGGATCGTATAGTCGAACACTTAGAATTGCATAACTTGGTTAGAAATACGCAGCACGGTTTTAATCGAAACAAATCTTGCTTAACTAACTTTTTAGATTTTTCCAAAGCGTTGTTGAAGTTTACGATAGTCATCGGGCGGTTGATGTCGTGTATTTAGATTTTCAAAAAGCGTTTGACACCGTACCGCACAAAAGACTCATTGAAAAAACTAAGGCTCATGGAATCAGGGGTGTAGTAATAAATTGGCTAGAAGAGTGGTTGCGAGGTAGGAAACAGAGGGTGGTCGTTGATGGAGCGGAGTCGTGTTGAGCTAATGGAGCGAGCGGCGTTCCTCAGAGTTCTGTATTGGGCGCCTTGCTTTTTCTTATATATATTAACGATTTAGATGTCGGCCTAGTCAGTACAGTTTCAAAGTTTGCGGATGAAACGAAGTTGGATGGTAGGGCGATTAATGACGAAGATAGAGGTAAAATCCAGGAAGAACAGAATAAAATCGTTGATTAGCCAGTCATATGGCAAATGAGATTTAACGTCGATAAGTGCAAAATTTTACATATAGGTTCGTGTAACGGTAATTTTGCGTATAGTATGTCAGGGAAGGAGTTAGCAAGCGTAGAGCAGGATAAAGATTTAGGAGTTATAGTCACTAATGATTTAAAAGTAGCGAAACAAAGTACAGCAGCGGTCAATAAAGCGAACAAATTGTTAGGTTTTATAGCTCGGAATTTTGAGTACAAATCGCGCGATATTATTGTTCCTCTTTATAAATCATTAGTTAGACCCCATTTGGAGTACGGGATCCAATTTTGGAATCCGCATATGCGAAAAGATATAGACAAAATCGAAAGAGTTCAAAGACGAGCAACTAGATGATTCCGTCGCTTGAGTCGAAGTCGTACGAGGATAGGCTTAAGGAGTTAAAATTGACTACAATCGAGACTAGGAGGCTAAGGGGTGATCTAATCCAGGTTTTCAAAATTATGAATGGGTTCGATAACGTAGATAGAGATAACTTTTTCAAAATATCTCAATATAACAGGACTAGAAATAACGGGTGTAAGTTGACAAGTAGAAGGTTTCAGACAGTAGTTGCGAAAAACTTTTTTTACCCATAGAATAGTAAATAGCTGGAAAAGTTTGTTGGTAGAAATAATTAGTAGCACGTCTATAAACATGTTTAAAAATCGATTAGGCGCATATGTTGATAGAGTGGGTATAGTTTAAGGTAGTAAAATTAAGGCTTTGTGGTTCGGAACCCACGTAAAATTGTAGGTCCTCTCTGCCACCACGGAGGACATGCACAATACGCAGTTACGAACACAGCTAGGTAGACCAGCCATGAGTGGATGCTAGGGTCTTTGTGGTCTGAAACACTATTATAACATTATAACATTTAACAGAAAGAACATTTCCTAATTCCAACTTATCTAGTTCACTGATATCACTTTCATCGTTTACGATGTCATTTTCTTCAATCGAGATCAATTCTACAGCTTTCACCATATTTCTAGCATTATCAGTAGTAATAGAATACACTTGACGAACGCTTAAGTTATATTTCAATAGCACACTTAAAACCAATTCCTTGATGTTTTCACTCGAATGAGCATGAGAGAAGTCTGTAACAGATAATGTTCGTATCTGAAGAGAAACTCCATTAATGAACGGGCATTAATGGCTAGAACAGATCTATCCAGACGAGATGCGATATCTATTTTCAGTGAAAATATTCCGTTTTGCAGTTCTTCACTTATTTGCTTCACAATGTCTGCAGCTTTCTTATCAACTAAATTCGAGATTTTCTTCCTCTCCACTGATGTGTTGAGTGCGTTCTTAATTGGATCTATGATCTTACGTAAACCAGTCTTCTACTGCAGAAAATGGTCTTCCATTTAGAGTTACCAGTTCAACCATAGCATCATTAAAGGCTTTTATATCCATTGGAAAACTTATTGTTGGACGAAGCATCTCTTGAATAGTTTTCATACGCTTAGTGTTGGTGTGATCTAGTGTCTGCTCATCTTGCGGCAAACATCTTTTCATCTTTTGAATTGGAAGCGTCCTTCCTTCTTTCTAAAGCATTAAACTCTGCCTGATGGTTCTTTCCAGATGCTTCTTTAGATTAGTAGCACAAGGATGTTTCAAAATCATGCTACATCCAGTCGCTTTGCAAGCTGCTGTTGCATGCTCACGAGAACCATGGAGCGTGAAGTAAAAATATACCACGTTAGTTTTATAACGTCCCATTGTTGGAAAAGGAATAAAATTTTAAGTTGGACTGCAATCTGTGAAATTTTGCTAATGCATGAAAGACAAGTAACAAACGCTTCATTTATATACACTAGCAGGTAAAGGAAGTGTCTTTCAGGAGAGGAAACACAAGGAGATTAGAGGAACATTCCAAAGGATAAACATTTGGGGAAATACCAAGGAGAATAGAGTAATATTTCATAGTAAATGCAAAACTTCACTTTTTTACGTGGAGGTCGAAATGTGACAATAAAACCCACACTAATAGACGGAGTTTATTTCCACAACAGTTTCGAAGCCCACTAGCATCCTCTTCGGGTGGCTACAGAAAAACGAATGAACAAAAGTGAGTAAGAAAACAATCCAGGAAAGGTGAGGAACATTCTAGAAGGGCAGAGACCATTAAGAAATTCACACCTAGGTTGACCAAGAATCTCATTAAAGTGTCCAGCTTATAAGTACCTTCGCACAAATTAAAATTATCTTCTTGTATCTTACTCACTATGTAGATATAGATAGCTAGTATAGCTATTATCGAACTGAAAAATTTAATGGTCAGAAAAAACTGAAGGCGTCCTTACCAAGTGATTAAACTTAAGTCAACGAAAGGAGCACCTGTAGTCATTATTGAAAAGTATTTTGATACGGGATAAAAATTTTCCTCCCTAATTCTTTTTCTTTTATTTTTAAAACCATTGTCTCTAGTACTTTCAGCTGCGTTATTTTCTACATCGAATTAAAGGATAAATGGATATTTTAAATCCATACAAATGTTAAGTCGCAAAAAAGGAAATAATTCACGTTATGTATATTTTTTTGCAATCTAAATGCAATCAAAACTGAAACGCAAAAACTGTTATTTTTAATCTATTCGAATTCAGATTTCAGTTTTTGATTGTTTTTCAATTTCAGTTCGAATTTCGATTTTAGTTCATAATTTTTTCAGTTCGATTTTTTTTCGATTTTAGTTCATAAAATAATATCGGTTTTATCAGTTTATCGATTCCAGTTCGATTCAGTTTCCCATCCCTGATTAAAACTGATCAATTTTCAGCAGCTTCGGAAAATAGTGCTCCCGAGGAATATTTTTCCTATTCTTAAGTTAATTTGCAATATATATATATATATATATATATATATATATATATATATATTATATATATATGGATGAATTTCACAATAAAACACGTGAAATGAATGATAGTTCTAAAGCGCTTGTTAAAAACAGAGATATAATAGAACGAAATATTCTAGAATGTGCATTTATTCATTTTAAAAACAATTTCAATAACAGCTCGGGGACTTATAAAATTGACGATATCATGTTAAAATTTCTTTTGCCTCTCATTAACCCTTGTTAAGTATGTGCTAATTGTTTTTGTTTTTCCTGTACGTTGTATATATATGGGCTTCTCGCCTTTTAACTTCATTCCCTGACGAGGTGTAGCTTTGAATACACGAAAGGCCTTGGAATCGTTTTTCTTTTTCCTTGTGGGTTTGCAGCATATATATATATATATAGTTCAGAAAACACTATAACCATATAAATTTAATAAAATAGTAAATAATCTTCGAAAGAAAAGTTAAAAGAATTAAAAGGCAACTGTAAAGCTTTTCGAAGATACTTCGTCCTGCCTTCTGGCAGAAATAAAAACTGAAGTGAGAGAAAGGGCGCACAGAAGGGAGTTCAAGAAACGTTATGCCTCTGGTAGCTGAAAACGTCCGGATACAGACCGTATAGAAGATTCTTTAGATAAATAAAAGTTGGTTAAAAACTCTAAAGAAAATAGCTCGTTTTGACATTAAATTATCGGTGTTTTTTATCAAATAGGATTCAACAATCTTCTCCTATCACTATTTTCAGCACTAGTACAGTTCCCGCCGCTTCGCTGACGGTTAGACAGGCTAAACTACAAAAAAAGAACCCAGCCGTGAAAATTTTGAGCTTCACATTGTGTCAACATTTCTGAATCTGGTATCTCCCAAAACCTCCTCACCCCCATTCATACAACTTGGGGGCTAACCCCCTCCCCCATTACCCCCACCCCTCCCCATTACCCCACCCATCCCCCATTACCCCACCCCCACCCTTCCCCCATTGCTAAACTACAAAAAAGAACACAGTCATGAAAATCTTGAGCTTCACATTTCCGCCCATAATACAATTTCTGAATTTTTTTTATAATTTCTGAATTTTTTTTCTCACAATTTTTTCTAACAATTTCTGAAAGTGTGACGGACAGACAGACAGACGGACAGCTCTCTTATTATAATATATATAGATTAAAAAGAAAATAGGGGTTATTGATATTTATATTATGGTCACATTCTGAGCGATGCTTATGTAACGCTGAGTTATCATCGCCAATATTTAGACTCTATTTGTACTGATAAAGACCGTTCAAAGTCAGTGGTCTACCCAATATAACATTCAGAACAATTCAAACATGGGGTTTTGTAAACTAGTGTTAGAGGCCCGGTCCAGTGGTTGGTCCCATCGTAAAAAAAATACTATTGCAAGGTACTTTAGAATTCGTACGAAGACCGGTAGGCAAGCTAATACGAAATGACTCGGAACTGAGAGGAACAAATAAAACATTTTTAAAATCCTTAGTAGAGACGTTATTGTCATAAAATGTTGTCCAGCAGCACCAAATGTTTTTTCAATAAAAAAATGAGGTTAATCTAATTTAGTAAAAGATTTTTTAATATAAGCGAACTCAGCATCCAAATACGAGGAGCAACAAATCCTAAAAGCTCTCAAAAACATAGCAATAAGGATGCCTCTTTTTGAGAAAAAGGAATTATAAGACGAAAGCCAGTAAACATCAATTAAAATTAGTGGCTTTTCTGAAAACAATAAACTGAGGTTTATTATTAGAAGATCTTATAACTTGGATGTCTATTAAAAAAAAATAATTTTTTTCAGCCTATACAGTAAATTTTACGCCCTCTCAAATAACGCCATAAATATATTATAAATGCTAGCTGAAAGGGGAGCCAATACTGAGGCTTCCCTTCTGCCGAAAAAATAAATTGTTGAAAGTGGAAAAGGAATGTGACAAATTTTAAATTTTAAATTGTTTTAAATTTTCTTTTGGGAATTTTACAATATATACACTCGGACCTCGCTAATTCGACACTCGGTATTTCGGCTATTTTTCTGCGTGTCAAAATATCAGGCAAATTTCACCAAATCTTTCGAAATTTGCCTGATATTTCGATATGCAGAAAAATAGCCGAATTATCGCGATATCCGAAATACCGAGTGTCGAATTAGCGAGGTCGGAGTGTATGTATGTTCTTCGGAATGAACATTTCGGGCGGAATATATATAGGGCCGCTTACATAAATATGAGTAGAAGTAGTGCTCACTATAAAGCATAACAAGCCATAACACGATATAAACAGGAACAAGACTCCATTCGAGCTTCAAAAGTTTGTGAGGCTAATTTAAATAATAATAGTAGTAACAAATTTTGGAAATTTGCCAAGAAAAAAATGAGTACTAAGAATGTCATCCCATCAATGATATTCTTAGTAGATGGAGTGTTTGAAGAGGTAGAAAAAACTAAGTTATGGAGAACGAAGTGCTGCACGCAGATATCCTTAACAGCGTGGGGAGAGCTAATCTTAATGTAGGATGCAATGGAACGACCTTAGGAGGAGCCAGTGAATACTTGACCTCATTACCTAAAATTAAGAGCTTCATTAAAAAGATAGAGAGAGGCGCTTCACCAGGGAAAGATGACCTGTCGAATGAGTATTTAAAGTATGCTAATAATGTGATCAGTTTTCATATCTCATTACTGATCTATGAGGGTTTACAGTATATCACATCCATTGTCAAAAATAAATATGGGGACATTCTATCCAGCGATAACTACAGGCCTATTGCTGTTGCCTTCTGCCTCTCAAAATTACTTAAGAAACTTTTGCTACGCCGACTAAATGATTATTTATGGACGTCTTCTACCCATTTTTGTTTTAAAAGGTACCATTCTACTGACCTGTGTATTTATGTTTTGAAAGAGATTGTATTTAGATATACTGTCAGTAATTCAACTATTTATAGTTGTTTTGGGGATATAAGTAAAGCACATGATAGAGTCAATTACAATATTCTAGTTCAAAAATAAGAAGACGAGACTATTCCACCAAATGTTTTAAATTTATTGAAATTTTGGTACACACACCAAACTTTTACTGTTAAATGGGGCAATGTACTGTTCGAATGTTTTGGTTCCTCATGTGGAGTTAGACAAGGCTTCTGACTCTAACATTATTTTCATAATGAGACACAAACCAGTACAACAGGTAAAAGAATTTAAGTATCTGGGTCAATCTCCAGCTCCTTGAGTGACGACTCACACAAAAGGAAACAATATCGAAGTTACTGTGCTAAGGCAACCATGATTATAAGAAACTTCAAATTCTGTACAAACGAAGCTACAGACACTCTTTTTTTGGTACTTTCTGCACTAATATTTATGGGCAGCAATTCTGGGTTAAATATAAAAAAGACCACTGCAGAACCCTCAATTTGCTTTACAACAGATTCTATAGACTGCTGCAGAAGTTATCTCCAAGATACTCAGCCTTTCAAATGTTAACTAACCGAAACATTCCGAGCCTCCCTGAAGTATCAAGACGTGCTCAATATAGTCTAATGCGAAGAATTAAAAACTCAGACAATCCAATTGTTCCAAGCTATTCATCAGTCCTGCTTTAAGTCTTCTTGACTGTGAACCTCTTGGTACGAAAGTGTTTGTCTATAGCTCCACTTAACTCCTGCATTAGACATTCCATTACAGGTACTTTTTTTTTTATGAAGCTGTCATTACTAATATTATTATTCCTCGTTTCTTTACGTGTATTATTGTTATTTCTTTATTACCGGTCTTTTTTATTTTTTGTTTTTTTTAAATTTATTGTTTAATTAGTACCTTTTTTATGGGGTCTGTCTCCTAGCAATGAACATTATCATTGTCACTATCATTATCATCATTATAAATATGTTGGTATTGTCACTGCGTGCACTTCTTATTTTTCTTTTCTTTTTTTTTTTTTGCAGTCTTAGCAGTGGATAGTTTTTATTATTACTTGTTTCAGTACGTGTCTTATTTTTATTTCTCTGTTAGTCATAATTTTTAGTTTTTTAAGCGTATAATTGTTTATCTTATCGTCTATTACCTTCAAGAATATTGCATTACTATATTATTTTAGGGGTTTTATAGCTTGCCAATAAAAGTTTTCATTATCATTACCATCAAATACCTGGCTATATGAGGTGGAGAGTACAAGAAACCAACTCACTACTTCACCAGGCCAACTCGAGAGGAGGGGCGACAAGCTTGACCTTCGTGAAATGAGGAATCATCGCACGGATCATTTGAAAGGTTGAAAGGTGTGTGTGTGTATATTAGGGTGTCTCATTAATATATAGAAATTTTTTTTTTCGATTTTCTCTTGCTCGCGAATGCTGCCCCGATTTCAATAGGCATAGAGGTTCTAAAAATCGAAAAATGATGGGAATCGAACAGTATTTAGAGGTCACTCAAGTTTACCACTTTCGTGTAGCTATTTAGGAAAAAAAAGAAATTTCTATCATTCTCTTATTCTCTTTATTTCTGAACAAAAATGAAAATAAACGAAATGCACCTTTCATTAATTGAAATAAGCGCGTATAAATGGATTGTTTTCATCATCAATCTGTCCTACACTACTTGATTTTACTCTTCAAGCTCTCCTTCGTCTTGACGGGGATCAACTTCTGGTGAGCCCGAACCACCTTGAGGACGAATTGCTTCTGCTTCTCATCACGCGTGATGGTGGAATTGAATCTTTTCATCAAAGCGATACCACGCTCGGCGGCGTCATTGACCACCTTCAGGGCTTTCACCCTCTTTTGCGCCGTGATCCAATCCTGGTCATTGATCCAATCCTCTGGATCTTTCATGAGGAAGGTGGGAGACTCAGATTCTGGAAGGATCGCGCGGAAGAAGACTTCTTTTGTTCTCTGGGTGACGAAGAGCTCGATGGATTGCTGTGGATTGAAGTTCTTCGGATCGATCCGCTTGAGTCCTTTCTTCGTGGCGGGGGATTGAAGTCGTTGGACCATCTTTAGCTTCGTGTCCTTTGGAATGCGGTCGTCAAAGAAACCAAGCCCCACGAGATCCTCTGAGAGGTACCACAGGTGCCTTTTCAAGGCCATGGATGCCGTGTGGCTGACTTCCTTGTCAGGGTAGGCCTCGAGCAGGCGAAGGAACTCTAGGTCGTTCAGTGGAGCTCGATTCGAGACCATTGCCTCATTCCACTGCTTCACGTACGCGAGGGAGATGAACAAACACAGCCGCCGAAGTCCTCCTTCTTCCCTGGCTGTCAGGTCCAGTTGGTGACGGAACATGAAAATCTTGAGGGCATAGATGGCTTTGGCCATCCATCTGGCGTGGTGATAGGCCCCAGGCTGACGAAATCCCCCCTGGACCTGACCGCCAAGGAAGCGGTAGGAAAGGATGAGGAGTTCACGGTAGTCTTCTCGGGGATGTGTGCCGTGGGAAAGCGTCTGCTGCAGGTATTTCTTCATGGAAGACGCTTGATTTGCCCAGTTGTCAGTTGTTGTGGGATTGCTTTCGTCACCGATGGACAAGAATGACCCTTTGTCAATGGAGGCCCACCGCTGTTGAAATCTTTTGAAGAGGAGAATGTCAGGGGAAGAGGACGGCCCCAGACATCGCACGAAGACATCCTTGAGTAAGATCTCCAAGATGTGGTGACGGCAAGCCAACCACAACATGGGACGGCCAAACTCCTGCTCAATGCGAACGCAAGCACCTTGGATCATCCCAGCGTTCACAGCTGTGGTGTCGAATCCCAGTCCAATGATTTGCTCCGAAATGCCAAAAGCCTGGACTTCCTGGAGTACGGCTGCAGCCTGTTCTTTTCCAGTGCCGTCCACCGCAACGGGTACACCAAGAAGCTCCTCGACTCCATCGCCCGTCACCACAACAGCAATCCGGTCAACCTCCTTCTTCTCCTTGGCGATATCTTCCAACAGTTTCCCATCCCAGTGCAAGACTAAAGGACCAGAAGCTTCGAACTTTCGGGTCAACTCTTCTCCCATCTCCTTTCGGATCTTGTTCCGTGTTCGATGAACAGTTGCTGGCGAGATTACCAGGTCATCCAGGTCATGACCCAAACTCTGAGCTGCTGCTGCAAAGGACGACGTTGCTTGTCTCACGGACATGTTGTCGCGATCCCAAGCAGCGATGAGATTCGGGTCCGTGAGGGCATTCATTCGCCTTTTCTTTTGAGTCTGGGCCTTGCTGGTGCTGGGCGCTTGGTACGTCTCGTCGTCATCATCCTCGTCTTCCGTGTTCATTTCAGTGCTGCTACCATCCACCTCCAAGATCGCTACCTCCATGAGCTGTGTCACCCCAGCATCCCATTTACTCTTCCTAGCCGTGGCTGCAAGATCCCTCTTCCGCTTCACAGCTTTCTTCTTCGCTGTCTTCTGGTCCACCCCCGCAAGACTTGACGACATCCTGTCTTCCCTCTGCGAGGTGAGAAAATCCTTGTCCTCCTGAGGGACCTTGGAGGAGGATAGCGCGGAGGAGTGAGCCACGTCAAACACGTCTTCCAAATCCGACTTGAACATCCCCTCCTTGTACCGGTAACCCTCTTGCGGCTTTGTCCTGTTCTTCTTGAGTGCGTCGTAGGTATCGATCAACTTCGCCAGCTTCTCCCCTGCGTACTTCTTGGTGGTAGTTGGTATGTTGGCCTTCTCCCAGATGGGCCAGATGGTTTCCACAACCAGTCGAATGCTCTCCGATTTGGTCTTCCTTCCCTCTTGGTCTTGGTGGTGGTGGAAGTAAAGGAGCAGGCATTGCTCCTTCGATGGAAGTCGTGGACAAACAATCGCTGCAATTGGGGCCTTGTCCAGCAACCACAACTGGTTTCCTGCTCTAGTAACCATCACCTGCGAAAGAGAAGAAAATCTTGTATAAGTGAAACAGAAGTGGCGAACTTGAGTGACCCCTAAAAATCCTCCTACAGCTGTCAAATTTTGTGATAACAATCCTTTATAAAGGTGTAATACGGGCAAGCGTCGCCCCGACCCGAAATCCTCCATTCGTATATTTGAGACACCCTAGACTGTATATATATATTGTAGTTTGTTCTGTCATGCTAAACACGAATTGTAAATTATGTAAATCATTTAATAGACGGTGGTTCAAAGCTCGAGAAATTAATCCACTTTCATATTTTAAATTTATTCATGTTTCGAAACATTTTGTATTGAAATATTTAATCGTAAAATATTTAATATATAAAATGAAATCTCTTTATAAGCCTCTCGATATAAGAATCAGCCGCATACATGAATCACTTTTCATTTCCTCGATCCAAATGCTAAATTGTTAATTATATTTTGCCGGTTATCTGGATCGGTAAAATCCGAATATATGGATAATTTGGTGCTACTATAGCGTGATTCCTACCGGTGACTTCGATATTATAGGGTGATTCCTACCCGTTTCGGTTCGAAACTACAGTACTGTAGAGTGTGATTCCTATCCAAAGTATAAATGAAAATATAATAAATATAAAATGCTATTTATTATTCAATTTTATTTATTTAAAAAATAGTTTCGGTGCTACTATAGTATGTGGTCTACCTACGATTGGTTAGGTTTAGTCACGATATTTTCGTTAAAACTAACGAAAATATGATGACTAAACCTAACCAATCGTCAAGGGCGATGGACATTGGAATGTAAACAAGCAATTAGTAAACAAGGTAAGAAGCTATAATTAAAAGGTAGACCGCCGAATCGAGGTAGGAATCACGCTATAGTAGCACCGATAATTTTCTCTATCTGATTTTGATTATCCACAATTACGAAGAGAATTTCATATTTGTTTACACGGTTCTTTAAGTGACCTTCCGTATTTACCTTTTTGTTATGAAATATATTTTTATTATCACATTATTTAGGGATGACTATTTACGTGCCATTTCATATTTATCTTTATTTTAATTTTTTACTTCCCTTTTTATCAATTTTTAATTTTGATTTATCTTTTAATCTGAAAAATGTGGTACTGTTCTAACTATTAAAGGTTGGGTTTTCTAAGTATTGCTAATCATTAAAGAAGTCAGAGAAGTTTTGGTAGTCCTACAACGATATGGCAATTGTAGCAATACTCCAATTAATAATTTTTCAAATTATCATAAATATGAACAGAATGGCAAAAATGTATCAGAAATATTGTATTTACATATTTAAAAACTTAGTAAGAACGAACCCAAACTATAACATACTCACTAATAAAAAAAATTTAAATTGAAAATATTTTTTTTCAGTCGGAGGACGCTGCAAAATACGAGCGAATTATGGTAATATGGAAATTCTATATTTCGCATACTATATTTTCAACGATTAAAAATGTCAAAACTAAAATTTAAACCTAAGTTTGAGACCGGGAATGGGAAGATACTGTACTTATTACGGATGTAATTCTACTCAGAGTCTCAACCAGAAGACTAACATTAAATTTTATTACTTTCCACGCGACAAACTTCTTGTCATTTGTGATTAATTAACTGTGGAAAAACAGAACTTCCTATAAATCAATTGATCACTTTCACAAAAGTTATTAGTTATGTGAACTTAATTTTTTTTAATAAATAATACTGCAATCTATAACATTTAAAATTAAAAATGGATGAGGTATCTGACATAGGCCTAATCCTATTTCTTGAAACTTTTGATTTAGGTATGGTTATAACAACTAAGCTAGCCTACGATTATTAAGTTATATATACACACACACAAATACACCTTTGGTTTGCTTCCGCCCGAATTGTTCATTCTGACGAAGGTCAAGCTTTTCACTCCACCTTAGACCTGCAGTTTAACGTGGAATCCGAACCACGCACTACCAGCAGTAGCATGGGCGCGTTTGGGTAGAGGAAGTTGAAGTGCTCTGAAATTCTGCCCCTGGAGGGGCCCCCTGAAGGCCTTCGCCTTCAGTATGAGGGGGCCCCCCTTTACTTAAGTTCCTCACCCCATTTATGGGGTCTCACCGTCCTTAATGAAGGGCATTTGCCCCTTGAGGGCCCCTTGCGGGGCCCCATCCTCCTCGGAAAAAAAAGAGGGGAAAAAAGAAAAGGGGAAAAAAAAAGAAAAAAAGAAAGAAAGAGGGGAAAAAAAAAATTCGTCTTCACCTTCCTTCAAAAAAAAAAAAAAAATTAAGAAGGGATTGATCCTGGCCTTCCTCCTTGAAAAAAGTTCTTTCATGAGGCAAACAAGAACAAACATGCAAAACCATACATACATTCGAGTACTTTCTGTTCAGGCAAGTTCGCCAGACAGTAGAAATGAAAACTTAAAATGAATATCTAAAAGGTTTTAATAGGCCTAACGAGAGTATGCATCGACACATCCAATTTTCGTCTGTTAACAAATTGCGAACAATACATAAATCAAAATCAGACTGAAAATATTTTAAATCGAAAACACGATCTTTGTTTAATATCTGTATTATGAAAAATAAAATGAATATTTATTATTTTAATTTAAATAAATTAATTTCTCTCTTTTTTAAGGGAAACTGGCTTATTTTCAGACGAGATGACCTTCAAATACAATATATATTCATAGCACATGCATATATGTTTATTTACTTTTAAGTATGTAGTTTTCTGTTCTTTACATCGATATATTCCATCACATTCACTTTCACATGCCATCTTCTGGTATATGAATTAATAATTTTACCGTTCATCAAATTTCGTTATAAAATTGCATGTGTTAAAAAGAACCAATGCGTAACGCGGCTTTGAAACTGAAGCATCAATTCTGTTATCCTCCTCTAAACATCCACTTAAATATTATTACTAA
>JAJOZX010000432.1:1362500-1447155 GCA_023014485.1 Bathynomus jamesi
TTACAGAAAGTGGTGTAAATAAAATTTATATATAATGTGTGCTAAAAAACAACTTAAGAGTGATTGTCGAGGTGCTATTGTTGCTTTGCATGCATGTGGGAAATCACAGAGACAGATAGCTAAGGAATTAAACATATCCCAAAGTACCGTTAATTTATGGGTTTCACGGGCTAAGAACAATGGTGGCCTAACCACGCCAGTCCCTAAAAAACGATCTGGCAGACCGAGAAAAACAAATTCGCGAACAGACAAACTTATGAAACGTTTAGTATTGAAAAACCCAACAATAACTGCGAAAGAAATAAAATTTAATATGAATAATTTGTTATCTGGTGTTTCTGAACGAACTATCCAGGAGCGGCTCCAAAAAGAACTCGGATTACCATCTCGCCATGCTGCTAAGAAACCGTTCATTAATGAAAAAATGCGTAAAAAACGTGTCGCATTTTGTAAAAAATACATTCATTGGACTGTTGATGACTGGAAGAAGGTTTTATTTAGCGATGAGTCGACATTTTTGACATTCAGAAGTTGTCCAAAAAAGGTTCGCCGGCCTATTGGCTCAAATAGGATGGACCCTAAATACACCCTAAAGACAATGAAACACCCTCCAAGTGTGATGGTTTGGGGTTGTTTCGGTTACTATGGGCGTGGAAACTTATATTTTCTTCCGAAGAACACAACTATGAATGGTGCACGGTATTTAGCAATGCTACAGGATAAACTTCCAATGGCAATGGCAATCCAAAGGACAAAAACATACATGCATGATGGTGCACCATGTCACAGGGCCAAAATAGTGACAAAATGGATTACTGACAATAAATTTGATATTTTGGATTGGCCTGGTAATAGTCCAGATCTCAATCCGATAGAAAATCTGTGGCTAATAATAAAAAATAAGGTTGAATGCCACGACACTGGCTCAGTCGAAAAATTACAAGAGGCCATCAAAAAGGTATGGTGCAAGGAAATATCAGTGGAAGTTTGTCAAAACTTGATTAAATCCATGCCAAAACGTCTAGAACAAGTCATCCAAACCAAAGGACAGATGACAAAATACTAATATAAGGTTAGTATACATTTAAACATTGTTTTTTATGTAAAAAATACAAATTTCAAGGGTGATCGGATACTTTTCGCGGGCACTGTATATATATATATATATATATATATAATATATATATATATATTATATATATATATATATATATATATATATATACACACACAGTACTTACTTATGTCTGTTGATTTTTACCCATTCTTCAACAGAATGTACTAGCTGTTGCAAGCTAGAAGTCGGGGATACGGGGAAACTTTATTATTATTATTATTATATTATTAGTAGTAGTAGTAGTAGTAGTAATAGCAAGGGTAACAGTAGTTTAAAACTTATCCTCACTTATTCACATCTCTCTTTCATTGCAATCCTAAAACACCTAAGCTATCCGCTTAAGCAGGAGTCACGCCAAACTATTTTACATCGAAAGCATTCTAACATCTACATAATAACAGAAATGAGCCCGCATATACAATATACGAGTTTACCCATTTGGTTAATACCACAATGCTTTTGTATCACTCATTACCTATCTGTATTACCTAAAAATTAGCTAGCTAGTTGTCAACTAGCGATCAAAATAATGTAATGTGCAAATTTTTAGTTTGGAACCGAGCCTTAAGCTCGGTCCCAAACGCACACGCACACGCACACACACACACAGATTCTTTCAGAAAAGGGGATATATATATGTGTGTGTGTGTGTGTGTACACACAAGCACCAAACACACACACACACACACAGAATCTTTCAGAAAAGGGCATATATATATATATATATATATATATATATATATGATGAATAAAACCACGAAGGAAAGGAAACACAAAATGGTGCTCAAGCGCTTTCGTCTAATGACATCCTCAGGAACACTGAAGTATATAAAAAGGTTAAGCCTATATATAGGTTACAGAAAGAAAAAAAGAAAAAGTAAATAACATACATACACACATATATATATGATGAATAAAACCACGAAGGAAAGGAAACACAAAATGGTGCTCAAGCGCTTTCGTCTAATGACATCCTCAGGAACACTGAAGTATATAAAAAGGTTAAGCCTATATATAGGTTACAGAAAGAAAAAAAGAAAAAATAAATAACATACATACACACAAACACACATATATATATATATATATATACATTTCTATATATACAAATACATACATACATACATACATATATATACAATAAACAGAGAAGTAAAAATAATAAAAAATTATTAAAATTAAAACCTTAAAGGATTACCAATGAGGCGTACAGATTGTAAGGAAAAATATCGATTTTTAGCACAAGATCAAATGGATTATAAAAATACAAATTTATACTGGAACTCTGCCGGGTTTTAGCACAATGCTGCCTATGGTCAGGTTTCGATATATATAAAAAAAAATAAAAAAAAAAAAAAATAAAAAAAAATAAAATGCAAATTAAAAGTTAATCGATTTTTAGCACAAGATCAAATGGATTATAAAAATACAAATTTATACTAGAACTCTGTCCGGGTTTTAACATATTGCTGCCTATGGTCAGGTTTCGATATATATAAAAAAATAAAATGCAAATTAAAAGTTAATAAGTAGAAGACAAGTTTACCAAAGATTTAATGTTTTACACTTCTTATCTAAGTGCTTTAAAGGAATTCAACATAACAGGATCGAGTTGAAAAAGACCTTTGCTTATGTTGAAGTTATTTGAAAGTTGGATAATGGCAGACTCAAGAATATTTCTATTAACAATGTTGCTTGAATGGAATAAAACTGAAGCATTATTCCAATCAATACAGTGGGCTAACTCTGACAAATGGACAAAAAGGGCACTGGACAACTGTCCTGTTCTAACGGAATATTGATGCTGTTTTATACGTGTGTGCAAATCCTTTCCCGTCTGACCTATGTAAAAGGAATCACATTGTTTACAACCAATTTTATAGATAATGCCTGAATTATTGGTAGGGCTATTTTTTACTATGATATTTTTCACAATATTGTTATATGAAAATACTACATTAATATCCAAAAGTTTAAGTACATTAGCAATGCCTAAAAAGCCATATGGATATTAATGTAGTATTTTCATATAACAATATTGTGAAAAATATCATAGTAAAAAATAGCCCTACCAATAATTCAGGCATTATCTATAAAATTGGTTGTAAACAATGTGATTCCTTTTACATAGGTCAGACGGGAAAGGATTTGCACACACGTATAAAACAGCATCAATATTCCGTTAGAACAGGACAGTTGTCCAGTGCCCTTTTTGTCCATTTGTCAGAGTTAGCCCACTGTATTGATTGGAATAATGCTTCAGTTTTATTCCATTCAAGCAACATTGTTAATAGAAATATTCTTGAGTCTGCCATTATCCAACTTTCAAATAACTTCAACATAAGCAAAGGTCTTTTTCAACTCGATCCTGTTTGTTGAATTCCTTTAAAGCAGACTTAGATAAGAAGTGTAAAACATTAAATCTTTGGTAAACTTGTCTTCTACTTATTAACTTTTAATTTGCATTTTATTTTTTTATATATATCGAAACCTGACCATAGGCAGCAATATGTTAAAACCCGGACAGAGTTCTAGTATAAATTTGTATTTTTATAATCCATTTGATCTTGTGCTAAAAATCGATTAACTTTTAATTTGCATTTTATTTTATTTTTTTTTTTTATTTTTTTTTTTTATATATATCGAAACCTGACCATAGGCAGCATTGTGCTAAAACCCGCAGAGTTCCAGTATAAATTTGTATTTTTATAATCCATTTGATCTTGTGCTAAAAATCGATATTTTTCCTTACAATCTGTACGCCTCATTGGTAATCCTTTAAGGTTTTAATTTTTAATAATTTTTTATTTTTTTTACTTCTCTGTTTATTGTATATAATGTATGTATGTATGTATGTATGTATTTGTATATATAGATATGTATATATATATATATATATAGTGTGTTTGTGTGTATGTATGTTATTTATTTTTTCTTTTTTTCTTTCTGTAACCTATATATAGGCTTAACCTTTTTATATACTTCAGTGTTCCTGAGGATGTCATTAGACGAAAGCGCTTGAGCACCATTTTGTGTTTCCTTTCCTTCGTGGTTTTATTCATCATATATATATGTGTGTATGTATGTTATTTATTTTTTCTTTTTTTTCTTTCTGTAACCTATATATAGGCTTAACCTTTTTATATACTTCAGTGTTCCTGAGGATGTCATTAGACGAAAGCGCTTGAGCACCATTTTGTGTTTCCTTTCCTTCGTGGTTTTATTCATCATAAATATTTTTCACGTGTTACCTTCGTGAAATAATTTTCATATATATATATATATATATATATACACCATCCCAAATTTTTAGTGTTTCGTTCGATGATTCATCATTTCACGAAGGTTAAGCTTGTTCCTGTCTCTCTCTCTCTCTCTCTCTCTCTCTCTCTCTATATATATATATATATATATATATATATATATATATATAAATAAATATATATTAAGATGTATACTTCACTTAAATAATGATATGCATATTATATATAATCATGTAAATATAAAATATGCATAATATAAAGATTTTATACAAAGTAAATGACTAACAATAAATATCGTATTATGAAGCAAACTGTGGAATGACATCTCGATCTCAAACTGTTGTTAATAGAAAAACGTGTTTTCATTTTTGTAATCAGGGTAAAAAGAACATAAGAATCACCCATATTTAGCAATGGAGAAAAACTTTGTTGATCAATGTTATGATGTGATGAATATGTGCATTTGTACATTGTGGCAAGACCATAGTTCATGTGACAAATATTAATAATACGAAGAGACGCTAGATTACATTTGACAGCTCAAATACTAAGGATAGAAATGGAATTAACAGGAAATAGTACAATAATGTCGGATGTAAGTAGAGCCACAGTCAGACGTCTTTTTATCATGAATCCCATAGCTTACGAAGATTATATATATATATATATATATATATATATATATATATATATATATATATATATATATATTTACAAACATGTTCTAAATGAATTATTCAGCGTTAATGTTCTCATATTTGTTGAAATAAATTTCTAATAATAAATTTTTTTATAAGTTTATACATCTCAATTTTATGTTTATGTACAACACTTTTTGGGAACAGTTGGACGGAGAACGCCATATATATATATATATATATATATATATATATTATATATATATATAAAATGTTAAAATTTGAACACACACATGAGCGTGTAACAACATAGTATGAGCCTTATCAAGCAATTATACGACGCTGGAAAAAATAATAATTAGATAAATATAAATGAAAATGTAGACGGAAATGGAACGATTTAAGAATCTCCCGTCAAGACCCACTTACGAATTTATGAGTTATACATCTACTAGAGTTTCTGGTAGGATGATGGCTTCATACTCTTTTACAATGTATATTTGAGAATAAAGGGGGATCATTCTAGCCTAAACATCCAAAACCGTACAGCAGAGATCACCCCTACAAACAGATGACATTTTGTAGAGCCTAAACTACATGAACAAGCAGGAGCCCCCAAATAAAAGTTCACATACTTCATGCTCGTAGAACCATGTAGTTTTTATAATGCTAATACATGAATGATAATTTAACAGACTGTTTTCGCGACTCTCTGTTTTACCCTAATTCTTCCACGTGTATAACTATACTGTATGTTGTGATAAACATTCTTTGACAAACTTTTCAATGCATACATCCTATCGCTGGATGCATGTAAAACTCAATTTCGCACGCTTTTCACACATCTCTGTTGCACTATCACCCGGCTGTAGCATTTAGGACAGCGTTTTTCATGGATTATGCGAGAGACCAGTGCATCCTGAAAATCATATTGTCAGAATTTACGAGTATATATAAACATAAGAACAAATAAATTCCATATAGGCTACTGCTGATCAAAATAATAATCAAAACACTACAAATACATAATGTTGTGAAACCTATAATAAAATAAGTTTACAAAATAGTTGCTAATTATAAGCCATCAAAATTTCAATAAAATTAAGCATGTACGAATTACTTCTCAAACTCTAAGTTTTTAAACATTGCGTTTCATGGCATCATGCATCTTCTACAACACACACACACACACACACACACACACACACACACACACACACACACTAGCTTTCTGAGTTTGGTTCGAGGTCTGTAAAAAGGTACACCTTTCTTAATGCACGAAGGTCACATTCATACTGAATACACCCTGGTGTAGGATTTATATTATAATTATGAAATGAAGTTCATTCCTAACTACGGTCTCGGAGTTAGATAAATGTTCTCAGTAGTAGCTAGGTGTTAGTAAAGTTATTTTGTATGAGAAACATACTCCATACAGGGGCGAATATGACCCCTGTACAGAGACAGCAACTGAGTCGGGGTGAAGAAACTGCGGAGGCGGTACAGTACAACTAACCTCTTAGAAGGTGTTTAAGAAAGAGAGTATATGTATTCTTTCCAGGAAAGATCACGAGAAAAGGAAACGCCAAGGATGTTAAGAGAAGAGGAAGGGGAGCTATTGAAGAATAGGGGCCCAGCCTTCTTTAGTTAGCTTTATAAAGCTAACTAAAGAAGGCTGGGGTCCCTATTCTTCAATAGCTCCCCTTCCTCTTCTCTTAACATCCTTGGCGTTTCCTTTTCTCGTGATCTTTCCTGGAAAGAATACATATACTCTCTTTCTTAAACACCTTCTAAGGGTTAGTTGTACTGTACCGCCTCCGCAGTTTCTTCACCCCGACTCAGTTGCTGTCTCTGTACAGGGGTCATATTCGCCCCTGTATGGAGTATGTTTCTCATGTGTGGGGTGGTTCAACCACACAACTGTGCTTGACATGATGGAATCAGAGACTTTTCGTCTCATCAGTTCCCCGCCTCTTACTGATTGTCTTCATTCTCTCTCTCTTTGCCGCAATGTTACCTCACTCTCTCTTCACTATCGCTGTCGTAACGGACATTGCTCTTCTAAATTCTAAAACTTCATGCCTCCTCCTTTAAGGAGAGCAAGCAGTACCAGACTTTCTACACTTTCTCAATCCTTTTCTATTCAACTAGCTAATACAAGGGTTAATCGGCATTTTCAGTCTTTCATCTACTCAACCAGTGAACTTTGGAAAAATCTTCCTCAATCCGCCATTCCTCCTGTCTATGACCCCCATCTTTCAAACGCCTCGTGCATAATATATATATATATATATATATATATATATATATATACTTTAATACTTTACAATATCGAAATTTCCTATGAACATTCCTTCACAAATATTTTCCAGATTTTTTACTTTTAGCTACGAGTATTTTAACGCCACTTTCTAATCATGAACAAAATCTGATATAAAGGTTTCATCAAACCCTATTATAAGCCAAGTTCAGATAGATGAGATAGGGAAAATATATTTTGGTACAAAATATAAAATACAGAATATCTAATCATCAGGAAGTTCATTAACATATAAATAACTTTACTAACACCTAGCTACTACCTAGAACATTTATCTAACTCCGAGACCGTAGTTAGGAATGAACTTCATTTCATAATGATAATATAAATCCTACACCAGGGTGTATTCAGTATGAATGTGACCTTCGTGCATTAAGAAAGGTGTACCTTTTTACAGACCTCGAACCAAACTCAGAAAGCTAGTGTGTGTGTGTGTGTGTGTGTGTTGTAGAAGATGCATGATGCCATGAAACGCAATGTTTAAAAACTTAGAGTTTGAGAAGTAATTCGTACATGCTTAATTTTATTGAAATTTTGATGGCTTATAATTAGCAACTATTTTGTAAACTTATTTTATTATAGGTTTCACAACATTATGTATTTGTAGTGTTTTGATTATTATTTTGATCAGCAGTAGCCTATATGGAATTTATTTGTTCTTATGTTTATATATACTCGTAAATTCTGACAATATGATTTTCAGGATGCACTGGTCTCTCGCATTAATCCATGAAAACGCTGTCCTAAATGCTACAGCCGGGTGATAATGCAACAGAGATGTGTGAAAAGCGTGCGAAATTGAGTTTTACATGCATACAGCGATAGGATGTATGCATTGAAAAGTTTGTCAAAGAATGTTTATCACAACATACAGTATAGTTATACACGTGGAAGAATTAGGGTAAAACAGAAAGAGTCGCGAAAACAGTCTGTTAAATTATCATTCATGTATTAGCATTATAAAAACTACATGGTTCTACGAGCATGAAGTATGTGAACTTTTATTTGGGGGCTCCTGCTTGTTCATGTAGTTTAGGCCTCTACAAAATGTCATCTGTTTGTAGGGGTGATCTCTGCTGTACGGTTTTTGGATGTTTAGGCTAGAATGATCCCCTTTATTCTCAAATATACATTGTAAAAGAGTATGAAGCCATCATCCTACCAGAAACTCTAGTAGATGTTAACTCATAAATTCGTAAGTGGGTCTTGACGGGGAGATTCTCAAATCGTTCCATTTCCGTCTACATTTTTCATTTATATTTATCTAATTATTTATTTTTCCAGCGTCTTATAATTGCTTGAGAAGGCTCATACTATGTTGTTACACGCTCATGTGTGTGTTCAAATTTTAACATTTTATATATATATATATTGGCGTTCTCCGTCCAACTGTTCCCAAAAAGTGTTGTACATAAACATAAAATTGAGATGTATAAACTTATAAAAATTTTATTATTAGAAATTTATTTCAGCAAATATGAGAACATTAACGGCTGAATAATTGATTTAGAACATGTTTGTAAATATATATATATATATATATATATATATATATATATATATATATATATTATATATATATATATATATATATATATATATATATATATATATATATATATTTATATATATATATAATCTTCGTAAGCTATGGGATTCATGATAAAAAGACGTCTGACTGTGGCTCTACTTACATCCGACATTATTGTACTATTTCCTGTTAATTCCATTTCTATCCTTAGTATTTGAGCTGTCAAATGTAATCTAGCGTCTCTTCGTATTATTAATATTTGTCACATGAACTATGGTCTTGCCACAATGTACAAATGCACATATTCATCACATCTTAACATTGATCAACAAAGTTTTTCTCCATTTGCTAAATATGGGTGATTCTTATGTTCTTTTTACCCTGATTACAAAAATGAAAACACGTTTTTCTATTAACCACAGTTTGAGATCGAGATGTCATTCCACAGTTTGCTTCATAATACGATATTTATTGTTAGTCATTTGCTTTGTATAAAATCTTTATATTATGCATATTTTATATTTACATGATTATATATAATATGCATATCATTATTTAAGTGAAGTGTACATCTTAATATATATATATATATATATATATATATATAGAGAGAGAGAGAGAGAGAGAGAGAGAGAGAGAGAGAGAGAGAGAGAGAACAAGCTTAACCTCGTGAAATGATGAATCATCGAACGGAACACTAAAAATTTTGGATGGTGTTGTATATATATATATATATATATTTATATATATATATATATATATATATATATATGCCCTTTTCTGAAAGATTCTGTGTGTGTGTGTGGTGCTTGTGTGTACACACACACACATATATATATCCCCTTTTCTGAAAGAATATGTGTGTGTGTGCGTGTGCGTGTGCGTTTGGGACCGAGCTTAAGGCTCGTTTCCAAACTAAAAATTTGCACATTACATTATTTTGATTGCTAGTTGACAACTAGCTAGCTAATTTTTAGGTAATACAGATAGGTAATGAGTGATACAAAAGCATTGTGGTATTATATAATTAAATAATTATATAATTAAAACTGTAAAAATGAAATAGCTACACCTTTATACTGGATATGGAGAAGATCCCTAGACACTGGGGAAATACCGAGCATCTTGAAAAGAGCAAATATTGTCCCTATATATAAAGGAGGGGACAGATCTCAAGCAAAGAACTATAGACCAGTGTCATTGACGTCCCACCTCACCAAAGTATTTGAAAGAATAGTTAGAGAGAAAATTTATGATTTCCTGGAGACACGGGAAAGATTCAACGAAAATCAGCATGGATTCCGATCAGGTAGATCATGCCTATCACAACTAATAGAGCACTACAACAATATCCTAGATGCATTGGAAGGCAATAACAACTACGATGTTATATACACAGATTTTGCTAAAGCTTTCGATAAATGTGACCATGGTATAATAGGACATAAAATTAAGACATGGGAATAACAGGCAAAGTGGGAAAATGGATCTACAACTTCCTTAGTGATCGTCTGCAGGTCGTCAAAATTCAAGGTATATTATCATCAGAATCGGAAGTACGCAGCTCAGTACCACAAGGGACAGTACTGGCCCCACTCCTGTTCATTATCATGCTAACAGACATAGACAGCGGAGTAAACAGAAATAGTATAGTAACATCCTTTGCAGACGATACAAAGATCAGCAGAAAAATCAGCGATATACATGACGTGGAGGCCTTGCAGAGGGACACGAACAAAATATACAAATGGTCAGAAGACAACAACATGTCATTCAACGCCGAGAAATTTCAGCTCTTGAGATATGGTAGAAAAGAAGAACTTAAACAGACTGCATATTATGCTCCAGATAGACAGGAAATTCAGAGAAGCATGAAAGCGATTGATCTCGGGATAATAATGACAGATGATGCGAAATTCGAAACACAAATTCAGATACCGATAAATAAAGCAAAAAGAGTCGCCGGACAGGTTCTAAGAACGTTCAAGAGAAGGGACAGGACAGTAATGATTCCCCTGCTAAAAACACTGATTATACCAAAACTTGAATACTGCTCAGTTTTGACGTCCCCATATAAAAAGGAAGAAACTAATAAACTAGAAGAAACGCAAAGTCATTTCACAGCCAAGATTGATGGCTGCAAAGAACTCAATTACTGGGAAAGACTACGTAAACTAAATCTGTACTCACTGGAAAGAAGAAGAGAGAGGTACATCATAATCTACATATGGAAAATGATCGAACAACTGGTACCAAACCAAAAACTAAACCCAATTACCATTCAAACAACACTGGAAAATAGGAAAGGCAGAACGTGTAGTGTTCCCAGATTAAAAGCACGACAAGGGACCTCCTCAACCCTGAAGGAAAATAGCTTGGTTGTCAGGGGGCCAAGACTTTTCAACCAGCTTCCTAAGGACCTCAGAAACGTAACGGGGGTCAAACTTGAAGTCTTCAAGAAAAGACTGGATGCCTGGCTCAGGACAGTACCAGATGAGCCGGGCGTGCCTGGCTATGTACGGTGGAGAGCGCAAGAAAGTAACTCGCTCCTCCACCAGGCCAGACCTAGAGGCGGGGCCACCAGCTTGACCTCCGTGTGAAGAGAGACCAACACACGAAACAACATAAGGTTCATAAGGTAAGGTATTAACCAAATGGGTAAACTCGTATATTGTATATGCGGTCTCATTTCTGTTATTATGTAGATGTTAGAATGCTTTCGATGTAAAATAGTTTGGCGTGACTCCTGCTTCAGCGAATAGCTTAGGTGTTTTAGGATTGCAATGAAAGAGAGATGTGAAGAAGTGAGGATAAGTTTTAAACTACTGTTACCCTTGCTACTACTACAACTACTACTACTACTACTAATAATAATAATAATAATAACAATAAAGTTTCCCCGTATCCCCGACTTCTAGCTTGCAACAGCTTGTACATTCTGTTGAAGAATGGGTAAAAATCAACAGACATAAGTAAGTACTGTGTGTGTATATATATATATATATATATATATATATATATATATATATATGTCACAGAGAATATATGGATTTAGAGTAATGGAATTAGGACAGTTTTGAGAGAAATTACGATTTCTTCCTCTTGTTTTATAAAGCATTCAGAATTTGAGAGTATTTAAGTTTCAGGTTTGCTAAAATAAACGAAAGCGACCGTGTAGTGAAAAATCCTTACTTGAATTATTGTTGAAGATGTTCTTTGAATTTCTTTGGTGGTATTGCCTCATGAAGGACTGGTGCTATATTCAGTTAACAATCTGCAACGATGCTAAATACCAGAGTTATACCTTCTAAAGACCTTTCCAAGTTTTCTATTAACTGGAAATGAGAATTTTTTTTTGGAGAAACCTACTTATTTGTTTGTTGTCCAACAGATATCATTATGTATCAGTAAATAAGGTTAGCTCAACTGAAGCGCCTGTCAAGCATGGTGTGCCAAAGTGCTGGGTTCTGGGTCCACTTTTATTTTTATTATATATAAATGACCTTCCACGTTCATTAAATATACTGAACTTCATAATGTTTGTAGATGATACAACTGTCTCTTTTTCTTGCAAAAATGTTAATACAGCTAAGAATATATCTCATTCAGAATTCATCAGTGTAATAAAACGGTTGACCACCAATAAACTCTTCCTAAATACTAGTAAAACAAATTTCATAATTTTTACTAATAAAAGAAATGTATATCTTGATGAACTTAATGTTAATGAAATCGCCATAAAGGCGTGTGCTGTAACAGAATTTCTTGGTGTAATGCTAGATAAGAATTTGCAATGGAGTGATCATGTAAATTATATCGCGAAAAATATTTCAAGGAGCGTTTCTATAATGTTGAATTTCACAAAATGTCATATTTCATATTACATATGTAATTAGTTTAATTAAAACTGAGTCAAGTTAATTTTTATTAAAAACTAATAAGATGTCATTGAATGTGTGCCGTCAGCACGACGACTGCCTACTGTTGGATGTTGAAATGGGCGCAACAGAATTACTATATAAAAGAAAAGTACCATAGCATAGGCCGCAAGAAAACTAGCTGGCTTAAATAACAATCTTCCTTTTCAAAGTTGTTTGCATTTGTAATTAACATAGCAAAACGAACTAGATACCTAATGTTAATTGAAATAAATAATATTTATTTATGTAGCTGCGTTTCCCTTCCAGTTTGCAGAAAATCCTTACGTGATAGTAAAATGTACGCCTTATTCGAAATCAGAGTATTTGATTTATATAAAATCAACTGTTAGTAAGAAAACTGCTCTTACAAATTTCTCATTCGTTGACCTGTGTAGTTTATAACCAAAAGTTGTTAGCAGTAAGGATTAACTACTACTCGTTACAGTTAAATTATTAGAAAAAATTACATACGTATTAAAATTGTTTATTAACTAGCCTGGAAAATCTGGTAAGAATGTGAACTGAGATGCCGAATATAATCAACGTACAAAGAATAATGCAAATACTGTAGATTGAATCAGTGAACCTATCAAATATATATATATATATATATATATATATATATATATATATATACACAGCTGTACCCTTCATTCATTTCACGTGTTTAATTGTGAAATTCCCCCAATTTCCCCAGAAGAGTTCCTTGCTCCATGCACGGTCTGTGATTAACATATATATATATATATATATATATATATATATATATATATATATACACACACACGCATATATATATATATATATGTGTGTGTGTGTCTATTATATACTGCTGTTAAACTTATCCGATTTGAAATAAACCAAGAAGCTAACATTATTCTTTAAGATCATAGGTGTTGATTCTCTTATGAAATGGATACTGCGTAAATTTTATTTATAGACATAATAGGAATAAGATAAAAAGACAATTGCAATTACTGGTTTACAGAAACTTAAGAATAATAATTTGATGTTTACTACCGTGGAAAGAAGTCATGGCTAAGATGGAAATAAAATTGATGATTTGTACTTCTAAAATATAAAATTACGTAATGTGTTCTCTTTTAAAGTATATATATATATATATATATATATATATATATATATATTTGTTAGTTCACTAGTTGATTCTATTCGATGACTATGATGAGTTGCCTGATAGCAACATCTGTTTAATTAAAGCATATATTATTCCGTCAGTTGGCTTAGAAGGCTGAATTGTCAGTTTGCTTTTATTACGAAGGGAATTGAAATCAATATATTTAATTTAAATACTCTTAATACGTGTACATATATATGTAATAATAACAATAAATCAATATTAGTAATAATATTTAAGTGGATGTTTAGAGGAGGATAACAGAATTGATGCTTCAGTTTCAAAGCCGCGTTACGCATTGGTTCTTTTTAACACATGCAATTTTATAACGAAATTTGATGAACGGTAAAATTATTAATTCATATACCAGAAGATGGCATGTGAAAGTGAATGTGATGGAATATATCGATGTAAAGAACAGAAAACTACATACTTAAAAGTAAATAAACATATATGCATGTGCTATGAATATATATTGTATTTGAAGGTCATCTCGTCTGAAAATAAGCCAGTTTCCCTTAAAAAAGAGAGAAATTAATTTATTTAAATTAAAATAATAAATATTCATTTTATTTTTCATAATACAGATATTAAACAAAGATCGTGTTTTCGATTTAAAATATTTTCAGTCTGATTTTGATTTATGTATTGTTCGCAATTTGTTAACAGACGAAAATTGGATGTGTCGATGCATACTCTCGTTAGGCCTATTAAAACCTTTTAGATATTCATTTTAAGTTTTCATTTCTACTGTTTGGCGAACTTGCCTGAACAGAAAGTACTCGAATGTATGTATGGTTTTGCATGTTTGTTCTTGTTTGCCTCATGAAAGAACTTTTTTCAAGGAGGAAGGCCAGAATCAATCCCTTCTTAAATTTTTTTTTTTTTGAAGGAAGGTGAAGACGATTTTTTTTCCCCTCTTTCTTTCTTTTTTTCTTTTTTTCCCCCTCTTTTTTTTTTCCAAGGAGGATGGGGCCCCGCAAGGGCCCTCAAGGGGCAAATGCCTTTCATTAAGGACGGTGAGACCCTATAAATGGGGTGAGGAACTTAAGTAAAGGGGGGCCCCCCTCATATAGAAGGCGAAGGCCTTCAGGGGGCCCCTCCAGGGGCAGAATTTCAGAGCACCTCAACTTCCTCTACCCAAACGCGCCCATACTACTCCAGCAGCCCACCGTCTTAACCAGTAGGCTACCCAGGGTACCCATTTATCTACCAACCACTTTCTTTATTGTGTGGAAGGATGAACAGCTGGGTTTTGCTGCGCGTCGCCTGCCGTTACCGGGTCTCGATCCCGGGGCCGATGGATTCGTAGTCAGCGACGCTAACTACTACACCACCGAGGCGCATATATATATATATATATATATGTGATGAACTTCGAGAAAATTATAAAAGTAAAATAATTACTTTTGATTCAGAGTCGATGCAGATCTTCTACATTAAAATTTATTCTTTTCCATTTCTCTGAATAACTTATCAGCTGTTTAACTCTCTTACATGTATAAAAATTTGCAAATGAAAATCCCGAGCGTTGCGTTAAGAGATTAGGTATTAGGTAGGTTTTGGTTTGAAGAACTAAGTCACCGAAATGACTAAGTGCAATGAGATGAGATGGATTGCATTCTGAAATAAAGTTGAAAATTTGTTTTTAACTTCTTTCTACAATTTCTTTCTACCCGAGTTACAAAACTTTTTGAACGCCCTTTGCATATATATATATATATATATATATATATATATATAATATATATACATATATATATATATATATATCGGCTATTGATTGATGGCCCGGAAAACGCAGTTTAATAATAAACAGGAACACCATAGAAAAAACAAACATCCTTCAAGGTTTAATAGTACCAACGTTTCGGAATGCACTAATTCCATCTTCAGGGCTAAAACAATAAAATGCCAAATCACATACAAAATACAAATTGCTTAATAACAATTTAAAATAAACTTAAAAAATTATAAAAAGTAGTTAAGAAAATGTAAAACATTAAAACTAAAAGGTAAATAAATGTGAAGTTAAAAAGTTACAATTATAAAAAGTAAAAGCATTAAAACTGAAACGTAAATAAAATAAAATAAACTAGTACCTTAACCAAAACATAGCAGATCTATCGATGATTCGTCAGAATTTAGGTCTGGTTTTAGTTTATAAATAAACAAAGATTCCATAATTTAAGCTTAAGGTCAGAGCTTCCGGCAGCAAGTACGGCGAAATTAGACTGTGAAATTGGGTGGTTATTGTTGTGCGAGTGATTACGTATGAGAGATTTAGGTGGTTTGCCAAGGGGCAAATTTGTACGGACCGATTTACCGAGATGTTCGTAAATACGGGATTTTAAATGTCTTTTAGTTTTACTATATATGACCCTATACAGTGGTCACACTTGTATTGATAAACAATGGATGACTTAAGAAGTGTAGGAATAACATCCTTGTATTTAAATAAATGGTAAACCGATTTAGACGGGGTGAATATAATTTTTATACATAGTTGTGGTGTAGAATTCCTTGAGCAATTTTAAAAGTTTGTTTCTAATGTTAAAACTTGAGGTTCCCATATAAGGCAAAGTGAAATACAGGATACCTTTGGGGACTGTAATTAAGTCTCTAGTTGTGGGGTTTATTAGTCTATTTAAGGTTCTGCCTATTGTAGTCTCCACCAGTCTAGAAGGGAAATTATTCTTGGCAAGGAGTTTTCTGATGAAATCTAGTTCATCGTGTAGTTTAAAGTAATCTGAACAGATATTGAAAGCTCTATTGGTCAGAGTCGAAATTAAATTTCGTTTGAAACTAAAGGAATAAAGGAAGAAAAGTTCGTAGTAAGATTGGTGAATGTCGGCTTCGGTAAACGGAAGTTTCAAAAGAGGAATTAGTTTTTATTATCTTAATGTCCAAAAAAGAGAGAGAGCTATTAGATTCAACTTCTGAAGTAAATTGAATATTAGGGTGCTTAGAATTAAGGTAATACGAAACAAAGGGATATGGTCTGGTGATTTGAACAGGTTGTTGTTGTTGACGTTATAAGAGGTGAAATTAGAGTTGTAGGAATGATATCAGAAAGTGGGGAAATGGGAAATATAGATAAAGTGTTGATAGGTCCTCGGGCTCACCAAGGATGCACAGGCTTTTTTTTTTTTTTTTTTTTTTTAGGGGGGGGTTAAGGTCTGGTGATAGGTGATTCACCTTCCTTGCGCGTTCAAGCTTTTGTAGGGTGCTTGACTTGTTAGCTTGTAGTTTGGTTTTCTACCTCTTTTATTTTTTTATTTATTTTTTATTTTATTTTTTATTTTTTTTATTTATTTATTTATTTATTTTTTATTCTTTATTTATTTATTTTTATTTTATTTTCTTTTATTTATTTATTATTTTTTTTTCATATATATATATATATATATATATATATATATATATTTATCTTCTATACGGTACAAAAAGTGCCGTTGGTGGGGGGTTTCTGCTGCGGGGTAGACTTCTCTTGAAGTGGAAGTGCTCTCTCCCGCGCTGAGGTCCAATATCGAGTTCTTCATAGGTCTGTGGAGAGGTGTTTCGTACCTTCCTCCAAGTTTTCTCCGCCCTTCTGTGCAGAAGCACATTGAGGGCTGGTAAGTTTGCTTGTTGGTGCAGTGCCTGGGATGATATCCTGTCGCTGAGTCGTTTCCTCAGGATGAATCTTGTTCCAGCGTTCTGTATTTTTTGTAGCAACATCAGATTTGTGTCGCTCGTTGTGTGCAGTGGAATTGCCGGGTATTCGAGGATTGACCGTACGAGCGCCGTGTACAGCATCTCTTATTTTTTACCGAGAGTCCCTGAAACGGTAGAGTTTACTGAGCTCTCCTTTCGCTTTATTTGACTTTGCTGTGGTGTGGTTTTTATAGCCAAAGCTGTTGATGGTCAGGCCGAGAGCAGTGCCTTGTTGCTTGTAAGGTTGGATTCGGTTGTTTATTTCTAGTGCGTGAACGTTCCTGCGGCCAATGTTAATAACTGTGAATTTCTGTTGGTTTGTCTGAATTTTCCAACGTTCCTCGAATTCATTGATTCTTTCAATTTGTCTCTTCAGCCTGTTGGCGTGTTGCTCTTTGCTGAGGTTTGAAGTTACTATTTGCGTGATGTCGTCCGCGTAGATGACTTCTCGGGTGTGTGGTGGGGGCGGAGGCATTTGGGCGATGTACAGGTTGTACAGAGTGGGCGAAAGTATCGCTCCCTGGGGCACTCCCGCCTGGATGTCGAAGAGCTTGCCAGTGTGGGTCTTGTGTTGGACGTAAGCTTTTCGATCTTTAAGGAAGCTACAAAGGATTTTTCCTAAGTTTGCTTCCATGTTCTGTTCGAGATGCGATATTGTAATCCTTGGTGCCACACTTTGTCGAAGGCGGCCTTCACATCTCTCAGTACTATCGAGACTCTTCTGCTGAACGCTAGTTTGTTTGCCACCGTTTCGTGCAGAATGGCGAGGGCTGTGGCTGTGCCTCTCTTTTTCCTGAATCCATGTTGGGCGTCTGAAAGTGCACCACTGACCGTGAGGTGGAAATTCAGTTTTCGAAGGAGTATTTTTTCCAGGGTTTTGCCGAGTACTTCTAACAGGCTGATGGGTCTATAGTTCTCGATGAACTCTGCGGATTTCCCTCCTTTAGGGATCATGATGATTTTTGCGGTTTTAATGCTTTTGGGAAGTATCCGATGGAGAGACTGGCGCTAAATATGTTTGCTATCTCTTCGTGTATGTTCGGGGGCGACTTTTGGATCAGGGTTTTTGTGATTCCGGAGGGGCCTGGTGCCTTTTCTTTAAAGAGGCTGATCGTGTCAGTGACCTCTTTCACCGTAATTCTGAAGTTGGCATTTAGGGGTTCTGCCCTATCCGTTGGTAGGATCCTTTCGTGGTTATCTTCCAGCCACTGCGTGACCCTTGTTTCATTGTCTTCGTCGAACAGGTCATTTTCTTCATCACTTATGTTGAACGTTCTTCTGAGACGATTTCGAAAGCTTTCCGCTATTTCTTGGTCCGAGATGAGAGGTCTTCCGTTTTCATTCCGGAGTGTCTTGAATTTTTCAGCTTTGGGTGTTCCTTTTAGTTTCCTTATCTGTGACCAGAAGGTTTTTGGGTCTCTTTCTATGTCTATCCTGTCGACGAGTGCGTTCCACATGTCGTGTTCTTTTTCAATCCACAAGCCTCGTAGTCGGGCCCTGAGGATGTTGTATTGCAGTTTGTTATGCAGGTAATTTATACCGTTGTCCATCTGGTTCCTGACGACGTTTAATTGGCGTGTGACGGCGTCGATTTCTTCGGAGGGAGAGGGGTGTGGCAGAATGCGGTGGGTGATGGTGGGTACGTGTTTTTCCTTGGCAGTCTTCAGCACCTTCAGAAGGTCTGCCGTGGCCGCTTCAATTGCTGCTATCCCCCTACCATTCAGTTCTGAGGGCTCGTGTTGGGAGAGATCAGCCTGGTACTCCTCCCAGTTCGTCTTGCGGATGGAGGGGCGGGGACGGATTGGGACTTGTAAAGGGGCGCAGGCAAACTTCATGATGATAGGGACGTGGTCGCTGGGTGTGGCGGGGCCCGGATAGTGATGAGTGTTGAGGTATGCCAGATTATTGGCAATAATTTTGTCGGGCATCGTTCCGGCGTTCCTGCCGTAAAAAGTTGGAAAATGTGGCCCTAGCCACTTCATTTTCCCCCTTCTGTTTATTTCTGCCAGTTGTTTCCCGTAATGGTTGCTGTAGTTATCGTCGAAGTCCGCATGTCTGGCATTCAGGTCTCCGATGATGTAAACTGGGCAGTTGTAGTTCAGAAGTTTGATAATATCTGCTGATGAGATGGTGCCCCTCCTCGGGGGGCAGTATGTCGTCCCAATGATGAGGTCTTCGTGGCCCAGTCTTAACCTCACTGTTAGTGTTTCGTCTTCGAAGCTTGTGATCTCTTCGAAGCGAAGACCACATTTGACGGCGATTGCAACACCGTCATGCAGTTCTTGCGATCTGTTCGATTGTATGATGTTGTAATTGAACAGTTTTATTTGCTGGGGTGCCTTTAGGCACATTGGTAAATAAAGATTTTACATCGAAGCTAGCAATTGTGTAAGAATTATTATTTAATGAGGTAATTTCTCTAACGAAAGAAAAAGAATCCCGTGCTGTATACAAATTATAAGTTATAGGTGATAGTATGGGAACCAAGAATTTTGAAAGGTTATAACTAAAAGTTCCTAGTGCCGATAAAATTGGCCTAAGCGGACAATTAGGTTTGTGTATTTTAGGGAGTCCGTACATAATACCTGGGCTGGATCCGGAAACAAATAATTTAGAAAAAACCGTGTCTGAGATTATATTATTAGATTTAAATTTTCTAAGATACCTATTAATTTTATCTTCCTGTTTTAAAATTAAAGCAAAAATGTCACCATTTACTTTAGTAAATCTAGTTGCACCATTTAATCATTTAAAATATCTAACATTTTATCGACATAAACATTCCTGTCCAAAAGAACAACGCCAGGTATCTTAGAAAATTTAAATCTAATAATATAATCTCAGACACGGTTTTTTCTAAATTATTTGTTTCTGGATCCAGCCCAGGTATTATGTATGGACTCCCTAAAATACACAAACCTAATTGTCCGCTTAGGCCAATTTTATCGGCACTAGGAACTTTTAGTTATACCTTTCAAAATTCTTGGTTCCCATACTATCACCTATAACTTATAATTTGTATACAGCACAGGATTCTTTTTCTTTCGTTAGAGAAATGACCTCATTAAATAATAATTCTTACACAATTGCTAGCTTCGATGTAAAATCTTTATTTACCAATGTGCCTTTTGCAGAAACTATTGATATATGTATTGACAATCTTTTTAATAATACTGATACTGTGCAGGGTTTTAATAGAGGTCAAATGAAAGAACTATTAAAATTTTCTGTGGAAGACCTTATATTTATATTCAACGGTGAATATTTTAAACAGACTGAAGGTGTTCAAATGGATCTGCCTCTTGGTCCCACCTTAGCTAACGCGTTTCTGTGTCATCATGAAGTCAAATGGCTGAATGAGTGTCCTTCCAACTTCAAACCGGTTTTTTATAGAAGATATATTAATGACACTTTTCTCCTGTTCAAATCACCAGACCATATCCCTTTGTTTCGTAATTACCATAATTCTAAGCACCCTAATATTCAATTTACTTCAGAAGTTGAATCTAATAGCTCTCTGTCCTTTTTGGACATTAAGATAATAAAAACTAATTCCTCTTTTGAAACTTCCTTTTACCGAAAGCCGACATTCACCAATCTTACTACGAACTTTTCTTCCTTTATCCCTTTAGGTTTCAAACGAAATTTAATTTCGACTCTGACCAATAGAGCTTTCAATATCTGTTCAGATTACTTTAAACTACACGATGAACTAGATTTCATCAGAAAACTCCCTGCCAAGAATAATTTCCCTTCTACATTTTCTTACCTACTTTTTATAATTTCAAGTTTATTTTAAATTGTTATTAAGCAATTTGTATTTTGTATGTGATTGGCATTTTATTGTTTTAGCCCTGAAGATGGAATTAGTGCATTCCGAAACGTTGGTACTATTAAACCTTGAAGGATGTTTGTTTTTTCTCTGGTGTTCCTGTTTATATATATATATATATATATATATTATATATATATATATATATATATATATATATCTTATACTGATATATATATATATATATATATATATATATATATATATATATATATATATATATATATATATATATATATATGTGATACACACAGACCGTGCATGGAACAAAGAACTCTCTGGGAAAATTAAATCCACTATAGTCCGAATAAGTAATGGTAAATGACAAACACTATAGCTTTTTCTTTTTCATGATGTTAGCCCGATGTGGGCAACCGGTCACTCGCAAAGAGGCCCCAAAAATATCCTATCTGCTTTGCAGACAGCTGGTGAGGGAAGCTATATTTTTGGCCCTCTTTGCGAGTGATCCGTTGCCAACGTCGGGCTGACATCATGAAAAAGAAAAAACTATAGTGTTTGTCATTTGCCATAACTTATTCGGACTATAGTGGATTTAATTTTCCCAGAAGAGTTCCTTGTTCCATGCACGGTCTGAGTATCATGAAAAACCTCATGGGACCATTCTGAGTTCAATCCAATATATATATATATATATATATATATATATATATATATTATATATATATATATATATGGGACCACCCTAATATATAATTAGGGTGGTCCATAACTATATAGGGGAAATGTTTTTTAATATTTCCTAGCTCCCACCCACTGAAGTTGTGAGGTTCTGTGAGAAAATGTGGCAGGTAAATTTTCGTTTCGATCAGTTCAAATTTATGGGTCGCTCACGAGTTTCAAAATTTGTCCTTCTCTCACTGTAATATGTATTATATGGTATGCACTACTGCTCCACCGCCTCTGGGTCCCCCCCATTCACGAGCTGATGGATGAGTACTATCCGTTCGACGACGGAGGTGTCAACCTCAAAGAGTCAAAGAGCTTTTTCTGGCATCCGGAAACTTCCGGCGATGCTCTGACACTATTTGCAGCAGATACTGCAGCTGCTCCTCGTCTTTGGTGTGGCGGCCGCTGTATTGTTGGATGAAGGCCACAGCTCGCTCGGCGTGGTCATTCACCACCCTGAGGTTTTCCACAACCATAAGCGCCGCCTGAAACTCCCCCAGTTTTTCCCATTCATCCGAATCTTTGTTCAAGAAACCTGCAGAAAATTGCAGTCGTTCGAAGAACCTCATCGAATTCTTCGTCACAAGGCTCTCCAAAGACGAACTGAGAGGCGGGTTTACACGCTTTGGAATCTGCTCTCCACCCTCTTTCTTGTATAGGGCTGCGACCATCCGACGTTTCGTTGCAGATGGAACATCGGCATCGAAGAAGGCCAATGGAATCATTTCCTCAGAGAGGTACCAAAGCTGTCCTGCCAACTTCTGACTGGCTGCTTTGGAGATCTTCTGCTGTGGATACGACCTCAATGATTCCAAGAGGCAAAGGTCCTGGGCTGGAGCGGAAGCGGCCACCGGAGCAGTGAACCATGCCTTCAGTTAGACTGTCACAGCGAAGATGCTAATGTCTTACAAGCATGTTTTCTCTTTCGGTGTGAGATGTTGCAATTGCTCCCGGAACATCCACATCTTGATCTATCCAGCGAGCGTGATGCATCGCACTTGGGCACTTGAATCGAATCGACGATTCAAGATTTCCACCAAGGAAGAAAATGGCGAGTTCCAAAAATTCCTTGTAATCGTCTCGGTACGTTTCGCGCTAGATTTGGTCTTTGGCGAACTTCAGAAATTCTTCTCTGACTGGTAATAGGGATGGACCAACAGTGGGGTCGTCGACACCTGTTTGGAACTTGCTTTTGTCGATGTAGTTCCACTGTTGCTGGAATCTCTTGAATAACAGAACTGTAGGACCAGAAATTGCGTCATGACACGCCGTGAACGCGGCGGTGACAACTAGCCTGCATGCAAAGTAGAGCAGCTCTTTCTGCAACTTCTGCTCTAGGAGCAAACAACATCCTGAGTGACGGCCAATGTTAGCAGCGGCAGTGTCGAAACACATCCCCACCACTCTTTCACTTAGTCCCCAAAGTTGCAAGAGATCGAACACCGCTAGTGCCTGCTGATGCCCACTTTCCGAAGCTATTGTTGGCACTCCCAAGAGTTGGCAGTTGCCATCTGAGGTGGACACTAAGAAGGGAAGCCGGTCCACCTGCTCGTTGATGGTAAGGTCTAGCAGTAGCTTTCCGTCCCAGTGCACCACTACTGGTCTGGAATGGAATCCTTTTTGGACCGATTCAGCCTGCTGCCTGCGATGATGCTCTCGATTACGCTTTACAGAGGATCGGCTGAGAGTCAGTTCCTCGAGGTTTTGGCCAAGGCTGCGAGCTGTTTCCGATACAATGTAAAGCGCCATCCGATCACTCACCCCCGTCCTGTCTAAGGTTGAAGATAATTCCGCGTTGAAAATATTCTTGGTCTGGCGTGTTCTTTTTTAGGGGGGTGAAGGACAACCTCCAGTGGCTCCCTCAAGAAACTCGTCATAGGCAGAGCTTGAAGAAGCAAGTTCGGCTGTTTGGGATGTCGAGGCTTGCTCTTCGACTGCTTTCCTCTTTCGCACGTCTTCCTTTGCTTTCCGCTTTGCAACCTTCTGCGCCTTCTCCGCCAATTTTTTGTTGACGGAGCCCATTGTGCATGCTGACCAGGCTCTCTTTGAGTGAGAAGGAAGTCGCAATCTTCTTCAAACTGGATCATCTGGAGAGCGTTTCCCTGTGCAATGTCGAACAAAATTTTCAGCTTGCTTTTGAAAGAGGTCTCGTTTTGGAGTTGTTTTGGATTTCGCCTTCCCTTGTTCTTTTTCAAAGCCTGCCACTCTTTGAACAAGACCAAAAGCTTCTCCAAACAGTGGTCCTTCCGGCGTGTTGGTACGCGGGCTCTTTCCCAAAATGAGAAAACTTCCTCTAGCACTTCCTCTAGCTTTGTTTGGTGTCTTTCTTATTCACAACATGATGGTGCAAAAAACACCGAGGACAGTGATGGAGAACCACTGACCCACGAGGCAATTTTTAGTGACTCACGAGCTCTTATTTAAATAAAATATGACTTTAATTTTTAATATATTCTGCCTTGCAGTTTTAAAATGATTTTATTTTCCTACCGAAATAAACAGTTGATACACATTGAAACTTTTTTAAACGTATAGTATACGTTTAAAAACGTGCGTGTGTGTATGACAACCGACTCATGGTGCGCGCCGCGTGGTCATCCGCCTTCCCAGTTTTGCAATTCAAGTCCTTAAGTTTGGGAGTGCCAAATTTAATATTAGTGCAGAAATATCACTCATAAAAAAAATGGCTACAAAAAAACGAAAAACTAGTTCTGAAGGTAGTGGAACTGGAAGGTTATTTCATGAAGAGTGGACTGTGAAATACGGTGTTATTAAACGAAATAATAAAGCTTTTTTGTTGTATTTTCAAAGTGGACATTGTTGCTCGCTTTTATAATATTAAGCGACATTTTGTAAGTAACCACAAAAATTTGTGCTCAATGTCAGATGAGGAAAGGAATGAAATTATTATGCGGCAATTAAACCGACAGCAACAACAATCTGCTATTTTCAAACGAATTTTTAAACAAAACAACAATATTACAGCAGCTACTTTTCAATTATCATCTACCATTGCTCAACACTGAGAACCACTTTCTGATGGTAAATATTTAAAAGAAGCTTTTATAAACTGCTCAGATTATTTAATTGAAGATTTTCAGAATAAAGATCAAATAATTAAACGTATTAATGAGTTGCCTGTGGCCAGAAATACGGTCAAAGATAGAATAATTATCATGGACAAAGATGTATCTGATTAATTTTTATTGGATTTGACCAGTGCTGGAATGTTTTCAATTTGTTTTGATGAAAGGCCCGTCTAGCAGTTATTGCAAGATTTTATTCCGAAAATATAATGAAGGCAGAGCTAATTAAATTGATGACACTGCCTGAGAAAACCATAGGACAGGATATTATGAATGAATTGAGGAAGGAATTCATCCAAATGGGTATTAATTTCAGAAATATTGTATCTGTGACGACTGATGGAGCTCCGAGTATGATTGGAAAAAATATTGGATTTGTTCAGTTACTTAAACAAGAAGTGAAACACCCTTTAGTTGAATTTCATTGTATTTTACACCAAGAAGTTCTTTGGGCAAAAAAAAAGTTTAGAATCACTTGAAAATGTGATGTCTCTTGTGACAAAGTTTCTCAATTTTATAGTTGCTCACGATCTTAACAATGTCAGATGGTTAAGTCGTGGTCAAGTTTTGAATCACTTTGTTGAATTATTAGGAGAAATAAGATATTTTTTTAATAAAAAGGAACATGAATATCCAGAACTGACTGACATGAATTGGTTGAATGACTTACATTTTTTCGCTGATTTCACATTGCATTACAATGCTTTAAATAAAAAGTTGCAAGGTCGCGGTTGTGTTGTATCATCAATGTTTGAAAATATTAAAGCTTTTGAAAAAAAATAAATATTTTCTCAAAAGATCTGGAAGAAGAAAAATTGAAATATTTTCCATTATTGCAGAAACTTCTTGACTTTAAAATATTTTGCAGACAATGAAGAAAATAAATCCGACGTGCTCAAAAAGTACTCTTCAATAATAAGAGATGCCAGACAATCACTTTCAGAGAGGTTTTCACAATTCCGACAAATTGATGCAACATTACAATTCATCCAGTTCTCCCATACTATTCAATTTGAAGAAGATCTTCAGTTATCAGTTTTTCATTGGCTTGACATTGGTAATTTAGAAATGGAATTAGTTGACTTCCAAGAAAGTGAAGTATGGAAGACTAAATTTATTGATCTTAATCTGAAGTTACAAGAAAAGGAATTGGAGTCGTCAATTTTGGGTGTAACCAGAGAACAACACTCAATAGAAAGAGTAGAGAATCTTATTATTGCAGAATGGTTCCTCTTATTCATGTGAACAGTTGTTTTCCTTCATGAATTTCGTCAAATCCACCACTAGGAATCGCCTTGGCACAAATACGAGTGCTGCATATGTGAGACTAAAGACAACTAAATATAAACCTCGGATCAAAACATTAGCAGCTAAAATCCAACAAGTTTCTCACTAAAAGTAGTAAGTAAATAAATTATTGTGACCCAATTTGTTTTTTTTTTAAATCAAAAGTAACAAAAATTACTCGCCAGCATAAAAGGTTCGCCACCACTGACCTAGGACCCGGCCATTTGAAGGCAGTTTACTACCTAAAATCTTTTGGTCCGGTTTGTTCAACAAGTAAAAACCACCGTAAGTAAATGTAACCAATATAAACCAATGTATGATATACCAATATCTATTAAAATCTATTTCATATAGCTATATTTAACACTCCAACTTGTGAAAGAGCAGAAAACGGCATTAATTATGACCTGTAATAGATCATATTAATGAGTGACTCAGAGAAGAACATATAACCCCATGAGCGACCACTAATTATGCACCGATGTGAGTGACATTTATCACGACCTATTTTCTGCCATAATAACATAGATTAGGCGGGTGGGAGCTGGAAAAATCGAAAGTTCGATTTATGGACCACCTTAATATATATATATATATTAGTGATGTAGCGGATGTCATTTTTTTCACATCCGTGGATGCGGATGCGGATGCGGATGTCTACATTTTCGTTATTTTTTAGGATATATTCGAGATTTGTTGTGTGTTTAACGTATATAATAAGTTATTATATAGAGAGAGCTGTAGCTATAATGTAGTATAATTGATTAATTGTACAATAATTGCTGTACTTTTCTCTGAACATATAAAATAATATCAAGCATCTAACTAATATAGAAATCAATCAGTGAATTCGTCTGCAAATAAATTCGTTATATTTTGTTGAGTTTCGGCCACAATTAGAAACCATAATTGTGTTACCAGGATGCGGGACGTGAACCCAACTCAAATGCACCCCCACCGACCTCTTTCCCCAACCTCCACCCTTATAGAAAGAGATCTTTAATTAGCTTGATAACTATTTATATTAAGTTTAAAGTTTTTTTAGGCATATTTATAAATGAGTAATTAAAATAAAGTAAACTAAGATGTTCATCGTTTAATGTTCAAACTTAATTATAGGAAGGTTATGCTTAAGGAACATTAATTTTTCTGCCTTTTCTGCTGCCAGTCTGTTTCTCTTTTCATCATATATTAATCCAGCACTGCTAAATAATCTCTCGCTTGGTACGTTTGTTGGAGGACAGGCTAAATGTTTCCTTGCAAGTTTACTCAAGTATGGATAGATATTCTGCGTATTTTTCCACCAACTAATAGGATTGTCACATGCAGCCAGGCGTTTTTCTTGGTGATAGCTCTCGATCATTTTTACTACATATTTTGACATCGCGTAGGTCTCGTCATTGCTGCTTGACTCAAGAAACTGAGAGACAGATTCTGTGATAGATTTGCTTGTTGAAGGTGTTGGTTCTGTCACTGAAACTTTTATTCTTTTGGTGGGTGGCGAAGCGACAGATTCAAGAGATTGAAGCTCTTCAACTGCTTTGCCAAGTGATGATTTAACTCGTTCTAATGTACTAGGTGAAAATAACTTAGCTTTGTAACGTGGATCTAAGTAGGTTGCAAGAGAGTAACTTCATACAAGAACAGCCTCTCGTCTTGTCGCTTGCATCACTTTTGCGCACAATGAACTAGTTCTATTAATATAGTAGATTTTGATAATTTCCGCTTATTAATGACGTTTTATCTCAACGGTCCACATCCGTACGACATCCGCAGTCCAAAGTGCGGATGCGGATGCGAGAAAATGTGCGGATGTTCCGCGGATGCGGATGTGACCTACATCACTAATATATATATATATATATATATATATATATATATATATATATATATATATATATATAAAGTTTTGGATCAATCCAATCATTTTTCAAAATGCTTAAAAAATCTGCGTAAATCTAATATGGGTGTCAGAGGTGTTGAAGAATCAGCATCGTCTTACGCCGTACAGTTATTCATGTTATGCCTTTATGAATCCACTCTCGTGAAGTTTGAATTATGTCCATTTTACGTTTTCCAAAATATGTCCAGAATAAAATGGAGTTGAATAATAATAATAATAATAATAATAATAATAATAATAACCTTATGATAATAATAATAACTGAAAATGAAGAGCCCTAATAATATAATTAAAGCTTCTTACTATCACTTAACAACACAAGGTTTCTTTTGAGGTCAGGCTTACTACCACTGCTTCGATGAACTTCGGGGAAACAAATGGAAAATTATAAAAGGAAAATAATCACTTGCGAGTCAGAGTTTACGTACATCTTCTGAAGGGTTCGAGGTTCCTCTCCCGGGGTGACGTCTTTTCCGGGGGTGAGCCCCGGAGTGACCAGTTCATACTTGCTGTTTCGATCATTGCACCGTTCGTGGTTGGTTGTTGAAGACATGAATACATGACAATAAGGATATTACCATATCACTAAATGCAAGATTGTTATGGTGGTGTAGTCACTTATTTAGTTTTTTGTTATTTTACGCTAAAACTTTAACTTTGCCTAAGTAGGCTAACATTATTTACCATTTTAATTTTGAAATTTTCCTTTAACTGTTATTATAAAATACTATTAAGTTTTTATATTTTTAATCTTGTTTCTCACAAATTAAATTAAATTACACTTTCGTTATACAATTAATAAATGAGGAAAAACCTTGATTGGAAATCAAGTACGTCTAAAGAAACGAGATAGGCCTCGTGCGAGACATGAATAAAAGCCTAGGATGGGACAAGAATTGGGCTAGGTTAAAATGGGGCACCAAAAGGCCTAAGACCTGAAGAAAAGTTTGCTTCCACTAGGCCCTAGGAGAGAATTGTATTGAATTTACTTTACTGTCTGAAGTTCATCTTAAAAGTGGGCTCCCATTTCCCACGGGTTCGAATGAATTCTTAAAATAAAAATGACAAGGGAGGTTATTAAAAAATGCGAGCTTCTGATGGACTGTGCGAACCGTTCTCTCTGACAGCGCTTCCCCAGCTTCTTCACTGAATCATTTGCACTGTACTCTTCCTTCCCCCCCCCCCCCATCAGAATTTGGGTTTTTATTTCGCACTGGAAAAATAATTACACGTTCCTTTTCCGTCTGATCTTGGGTCTTACAAATAATTTTAAGTACATTATATTTTGAGTTTTACAATTCTTAACTGTTTTATATTATTCAATTAACTTATTTGACCTATTCAACCCGTATTAAATCATTTTATTGTATATATTCAATACCGTATAAAAACTAGACTATTTTTAATAACATACTGTAATTGATGAAAAAGAAGGCGTTATATCACGTGACTATTATCCTTATGCCTAATTGGTTACACATTAATTCGTTCTTAAACACGTATGAACGTATTTAGACTTGGCTGGCTGGTTTCGTGACAGAAGTCACGTCCATTTTCTAAATTTATTTTAGGCCTACATGAGAATAATTCTATGTTAATTACTTATGTTTATCGTTTATGTATTATACTGTAAATTCTGTTATTTTATATTTATTAATAAACCCTTATTTTGCAATCCCAACACATTTATTATTATATTTTCGTAAACAGAAAGAGAATTTATCTCCAATAGGTGCAGGCAGATTCGTTCATGCGAAAATGTTAAGCCCTTTCATATACAATTTTCACGCTTCCATGAAATGAGCATACTGTGCAGTGTGCGCATAATATAATACTCTACGAGTATTAGTCTGGGCTTTGCATGGCTTTTATGAAGATAATATACACTGGTGCTTCACTAGTAATCAAATTTTCATGCTTTTACTTTGATCAGGACTGCTGAAGAGTTTATTCAGTGCTGATTTCTCAACAAAGAAAGAGAGCTAATTGTACGAGTACCTTCTCCTCTACGACATATAACTAATTTCTTAATTCGAAAAGCTTGTAAGCTTAATGCAGCAAGTTTGGCAGAAGTTGCTGACCTTTCAGCAGTAAGGGAATAATTCCCACATACACACACATATATATATATATATAGAGAGAGAGAGAGAGAGAGAGAGAGAGAGAGAGAGAGAGAGAGAGACCAACCTCCTGTCCGGAATTGAAAATGTTGACTATCTTTATTATGATGCATCTCATCGAGACAATCATTGTATGATATTTTCTCATCTATTTTAAACTTTAACTCAGTCTGGCAAACGATTGCCTATTAAACTCTGCAAAAAAAAACCCTCATTAAACAAAGACTTTTCAATGAAATAAAATATCAAATGAATTCTTTTTGATTGTTGCGTGACGCTTTGTCTCTCTCTCTCTTTATTCCGAGTAAATTAAAATGTTATACAAATTTTTATTTTATACAGATTTTTATACAAATTTTTATTATTATTACGTGAATGATAAAGTGCTTTTCATTTTACATTTTCATTTTTTTAATTATATTCATTTCCAGTGAATGGATATGATACATATTGTACTTTATTTCATACACTGAGAATAACTTCCGAGAAAAGTGGAAAATACCTGGAAAGTATGACTTCAAGCCGATTATTCAAAGTAAAACGAAACATACCGAGTTTCAAGGAAGATTATAGAACATACTTTTATTTTGTTTCTGTATTACCTTCGGATCTTTTCCGTTTGACTGCCGCCATTGAAACATAAGAGGTGAGTGCCCCCAGCCTTCTTTACTTAGCCTTATAAGGCTAACTAACGAAAATATCACGACCTAACCTAACCAATCGCTAGGTCAACTGTACGACCTTGACGATTGGTTAGGTTAGGTCGTGATATTTTTGTTAGTTAGCCTTATAAAGCTAACTAAAGAAGGCTGGAGCCCCTGATCTTCAGGTGATCCCCTTATTTTTCTGAGTACACGATTAAAACTTAAAAATTAGCATGGATCTTGAAAGTAATTAAAATTGTTTATAAGAAACAAAATTTGAAGGGGAAATTAAGAAAAGCTTTTTTATAAAGTAACTTATTTTGTATCATCAAGACATTTCAGTTAAAATACAAAATACAAAAAGTTTAATTATGTTTCAATGGCGGCAGTCAAACGGAAAAGATCCTTACCTTTGTTGGTTTACGTCGTCGTCGTCGTTGGCCTAGGCAAGCTACGGCTTGGGACCGTAGCGCATCTATCCGGTATAGGTTAACCTGGATGATGTAGCCATAAGCACTGCCGCTAGTTAAGTGCCAACCAGTGATTATCTCACTAGCCGTATTGAGTCCGTTAGGCGAAACTACGACAGTACCAAAGGTGGAAAATATAACCTTTGGTTTTCTATTATTTATTTGCAAAATGGACATGGCATTAGATTAAAATAAATATTTGAATATAATAATTAACTGACAATTGTGATATATAATTAATTATGTTTACATACAATAAAATAATATAGTATACATAAAATTAGTATTAATGTGGTTCACAATTGAATTATAATGGGTAACTAATTTAAAATGAATTTATACTATTCCGAAATTCAAGACGGTAAAATTAACATTTATCTTGAAACTAAAATAAGAGTATTCACTACACACTCCCCCACCAGAGAGGAAGTTCAAAGAGTTCCGAACGACACAGATTTCCGCTGAACCTTTTTGGTAGCTACTTGTACCTCACTTAAGGTTGATTCCAAAAACGCAGGCTTAAGACGATCGATAGAAACCTTGTCGACCTTGGAACCGCGCTGGATGAGAAATGATTTGCGCGTACGTCGGAGAACTTCATAGGGTCCGTCATATGGACATTGGAGAGGCCGTTTTGGACAGGTACACGAACGAAAACGTGGGTGCAAGACTGGAGGGCTGGGAAATAAAGATGTTCTGTTGGCTAGTCAATCGAGGGGGAACAGGCTGAAGGGACTGCATGTGAGAGGAAAGTGTTTGAGCGAATTCCGTAGGATCGCATGACTTATCCCCTGCAGTGAAGTAGCCACCTGGTAGCCGCAGTGTTGTTCCATAGACTAGTTCAGCCGCTGTAGTCTTCAGATCACTCTTAAATGCAGAGCGAATACCAAGCAAAACGAGTGGAAGCTTATCCATCCAATGGGAGTCTTCGTGACACATAAGGGATGACTTCAGCTGGCGATGGAAGCGTTCGACGAGGCCGTTAGCTTGCGGATGATACGCACAGGTATGCGCATGTACTGTACCCAACAAGCTGGTAAACTTCTTCCAAAGCGAAGACTCAAATTGGCGACCTTGGTCAGTGATGACTTTTGTCGGCAATCCAAATCTTGATACCCATCCATGAAGAAAGGCTCTTGCAACAGTTTCCGCTTGGATATCAGGAAGTGGGATGGCTTCAGGCCATCTGGAAAAGCGGTCGAGACAGGTGAGCAGATAACGTTGGCCTTGAATCACTGGAAGAGGGCCAACAATGTCTACATGAATTACCTCAAATCGCTGGGATGGGGGCGGAAATGCGTCAAAGGGGGACCTGGTGTGCCTTTGGACTTTGGCACGCTGGCAGGCAAGGCACGTTTTGGTCCAATGTTTGACATCCTTCCGCATCGAGGGCCAAACAAAACGAGAGGTAACCAGGTGTTGCGAAGCACGGATACCAGGATGGGAGGGCTTATGAAGATCCGTGAAGACTGCTTGTCTGTGACATGGAGGGACATAAGGGCGAATAGCAGCTGTTGATACGTCGCAATAGAGGGGCACAGACAATCCTGGCATACTCATTTTCTTGAGGGAAAGTGAGTGAGTGGAGTCTTCTCTGAGCAGGTCTTGTAGTTCCGTATCCTTATCTTGATCCTGTGCAATAGCATTCCACAGTGTAGAGCTGAGGGTAACAGAAGTAATCTCTACTCTTGAAAGTGCATCCGCTGGAGTGTTCAAGACACCTTTGATGTGGCGGATATCTGTGGTAAATTGCGAGATATAATCGAGTTGCCTGATGACTCTGGGAGAGTGGTTACAGCTGTTTTTATTGAAGACAGTGACCAAAGGTTTGTGTCGGTAAAAACACAAAACTCTCGGCCTTCAAGGAAATGTTGAAAATGCTTCACGTTTAAGTAAATAGCAAGAAGTTCACGTCCGAAAGCACTATAACGCGTTTGGGCTGGCTGCAGCTTTTTCGAGTAAAACGCGATGGGTGCTTGTTGACCGTTAATGGTTTGTTCCAACACTCCACCGATCGCAACATCTGATGCATCGACCGTCAGAGTTAGGGGGGCATCACTGATAGGAAATGACAGAGACAATGCACTATTGATAGCATTTTTGGCATTGTCGAACGCCTGTAAACTATCGCTACACCATAACAATTTCGTTACCTTGCGTTTGTGTGTGATCATAGCGTGTAGAGGAGCAAGAACACTGGCACAGTTTTTAATGAACTTGTGGTAATAGTTTACCAAACCTAGAAACCGACGTAACTCACGCTGATTATTTGGCATAGGGTAATTTTTTATCACTTCACACTTGTCCTGAAGGGGGGTAATTCCGTGCTGCGAAATCGTGTGACCAAGAAATTCCAAGGTTGGCTGTGCAAACACACACTTAGATGCATTAATAGTAACACCGTATTGTTCTAAGCGTTGAAAGAGGAGTGAAAGATGTTCCTTATGTTCCTCTTCCGTTGAGCTGGCCACAAGCAAATCATCGATGTAGGCATAAACAAAGTCTAAGCCTCTGGTGACCTCATCTATAAACCTCTGAAAGGTTTGCGCAGCATTCCGTAGCCCGAACGGCATCTTCAAAAATTCGAATAACCCAAATGGTGTACAAACTGCAGTCTTGGGAATATCCGAAGGCTCTACGGGAATGTGGTGGAAAGCCTTAACGAGATCTATTTTACTGAAGATAGATTTGCCGTGGAGAAGAGAAGTAAAGTCTTGGACATTTGGTACCGGATATCGGTCCGGGATGGTTGTCGAATTCAAAAACCGGTAATCGCCACATGGTCTCCAGTCTCCTGACTTCTTCTGGACCAGGTGTAGGGGAGAGGACCAACTGCTTTTGGAAGGTCTTATTATCCCAAGATCTATCATAAGCTGGAATTCCGATTTGGCAGCTTTCAGTTTGTCCGGGGCAAGACGTCTGGGTTTTGCAAACACAGGGGGACCTTTTGTTGTAATGTGATGGGTAATGGTGTGCTTAATGGTATCACCCATCTGCATCGGTTGAAGAATTCCTGGATATCGCTGGAAAAGGCACTGGTACATGGAATTAGGGGGAACGAGGGAAAGTGCAGAGTTCGAGGCGTCCGGAAGGGCAACCTGTTTGGCAAGAACAGAAAGCAGTGTGGCCTGGTCGCATAAGCGTCGCTTGTCAAGATCCACCAGGAGTTTGAAATGCTGGAGGAAGTCAGCGCCGATTATGGGATGCCGCACTTGAGCACAGATGAAAATCCACTTGAAGGATCGGTGAAGGCCCAAGTTTAGTTCACGCGACTGAGTACCGTACGTGGGTATGCGTGAACCGTTAGCAGCGTATAGAGGCGGAGATTCCGAGTGCGTATGACCAGATTTTTGGGAATACACTGACTGACGCTCCGGTATCGATCAAGAAATTGACACCAGAGTTCCTGTCCTTTATGAATAACAGGTTGGCAGTGCGAGTACTAGACGCCATTAGGACTCGCTGCTGGGTTTTCCGACGAAAAATTGCAAGGGGAGATGCACTTCCTAGCCTTCTTTCCAAATTTGGCGTGGTAGAAGCAGATCTTCCCGGAACTCGAACGATGCCTCTTCGTAAATCTTGACCGAGAATGGCTTCTTTGCCGTTGATTTTGTAGCAGAGAACAAACGTGGTTGAGTTGTTGACTTAACTCTTCCACTTTCAACTCCAGTTCCGATTGTGTGTTCACGTTGTTGACCGGAGCTGTGTCAATCTCCACTACTTTGTCGGCAGTTTCTGCTAGTTTATCAACTGGAGTAGCAGGATCCATAGTGGCCAAGACACGCTGAGCTGATGGAGGAAGTTTCTGCAAGAACAACTGTCTAAAGATGTCCTTATCGAAGGTTTGTGCGCGTTCGCCTAGAGCGCACTGCATAGCCCTCAGCATTTGAGTGGGCTTACGGTCTCCAAGTTCTTCTTTTGAGATTAACTGATGTAGTTTCTCACGCTCGGAGACAGTGGTGCGGCACAGGATGGCAGACTTCAGATCGTTGTATGGGTCCTCACTCGTGGAAGGAGATACGATGACGTCACGGACTTCAGAGATGATGCTCGCTGGTAGAGAGGACAAAACATGATCGTATTTCGTCCTGCTAGCGGTGATCCTTCCCAAGTTGAATTGTGATTCCACTTGGTGGAACCAAATAAATGGATCACCCGGCCAGAAGACGGGGAGCTTTACGCTCAAGTGGGAGATGGCACCAGCGTCGTCAGGCATCTTCTCCTAGGCTTGCTGACGTACAAGCAAGACGACAAGTTCCCAACGAAGGAGTGGAGGTTGAGACGAGCGCAGGCACAGAGCGCACGGGCAGGGGTGAGGGGCAGAGGGCACGAGCGACATTACAGTCTGGTCCTAGTCGCTCGGGTAAAGGGGGTGATGGGCAGAGGGCACGAGCGACGTTACAGTCTGGTCCTAGTCGCTCGGGTGAAGGGGGTGGTGGGCACGAACGACGTTACAGTCTGGTCCTAGTCGTTCGGGTGAAGGGGGTGATGGGCACGAACGACATTACAGTCTAGTCCTAGTCGTTCGGGTAGAAGGGGTAATCCAGCTCCGGGGTCATCAATTGTTGGTTTACGTCGTCGTCGTCGTTGGCCTAGGCAAGCTACGGCTTGGGACCGTAGCGCATCTATCCGGTATAGGTTAACCTGGATGATGTAGCCATAAGCACTGCCGCTAGTTAAGTGCCAACCAGTGATTATCTCACTAGCCGTATTGAGTCCGTTAGGCGAAACTACGACAGTACCAAAGGTGGAAAATATAACCTTTGGTTTTCTATTATTTATTTGCAAAATGGACATGGCATTAGATTAAAATAAATATTTGAATATAAATAATTAACTGACAATTGTGATATATAATTAATTATGTTTACATACAATAAAATAATATAGTATACATAAAATTAGTATTAATGTGGTTCACAATTGAATTATAATGGGGTAACTAATTTAAAATGAATTTATACTATTCCGAAATTCAAGACGGTAAAATTAACATTTATCTTGAAACTAAAATAAGAGTATTCACTACACCTTCTTCTAGGTACATTACAAAATTAAAAGGAAGGTTCATGAACTTTGAAAGACCAAACGAGAGTAATTTAATAGTTTTAAAACATTTCTAACGAGTAAAATCCGTAATTTGATTTAAAGACCATTTTTAAATCATTTCTAAATTAATTTAAGATGCAAATTCTCAAACAGTTATTAAGCTCTTTCGTACATCTTTATTTTACTTCAACAAACTTTACACCAAAGTTAGACACAAACAAATCATAAGGTCAAACTTAAGCTTTTTCAGACGAGAACCCTCCTACAGTTACCTTTTTAATCTGGTTTATGCATTTAATGAAGAATTATAGAAATGAAGTAAAAAGAGGTTTGAACTTGTGGCTGTTCCTCTCAACGAAGTCGAGAGTAAAATGAAACAATTCATTTAGTCTTTACAAGACACAAAATAATTTAGATTTTTTTTTCTATATAAAAATTAACAAAATTTCAAGTATTTTTAAAATAAAATGAGTTGTATTTTTTCTAAAGTTAAGTGAAATTACAAATGCAGATGTCTGTCAATATAAAATAAACAGACATAAAATAACTGAAATATCCTATTTTATGCAAAAAGCCTTTGTTTAAATCACAACCTAAATTGAAAGGGTTTGTTGATGATGGAAAACGTCTCATATATATATATATATATATATATATATATATATATATATATATATATAACAGGGTGCTCCACAACTTCCTTCACCTCCTTTACCCTCACTCTATTCTAGTTGGAAAAGATTGAGGGGTAAAGGAACTTATGGGACACCCTGTGCTGTAGTTGGTTTTCGCCATATACCACCATTCACCGATCAAAGGATTGATTGACTCTCAAACTATGATTGGAATGAGAGATATCTCGGTATCTCAAAATATGAGTTTGCAGATGGAGCAGCTTCTAATATCAATGCAAATTTTTGTCAGACAATGAAACGAGAAATACTGCAAGCTATCACCCTAGACGACTAAATAAACAGTGGTTGCAAAGCGAACCAAAAATAAGATCACAAATAATGGGATTTTCTTTTTCCTTTTACAAAGAGCAGCTCAATTTGAATAAATTTGGCCGCAGTGAATGTTTGGTTTTGCGAAAACTCCTGCTTATAGCCGCCAATGTAAAACGAAATTTAACATAGACGAAGGGAACAAAACTGTAATGGGAAACTAATTTACTAAAACAAAGCCGTTTCGGCTTTGAACGCTGGCGACCACATTAACTGATTGCAGATTAAAGATTTAATCTTGGTTCTGATAAATGATTTTATTTGCATTTATTAGCAAGCGTTTGGATTTCGCATTAAATTACTGACTTCCACACGTTATTCTGAGTACATTATGTGCCATAACAAAATTTCCTATCTATTATTACGAAACTGCTCATTTTATTCTGTGATAACTCCATATTTGCCTCGAAATTTCATGTACTTTGTGGCTCTTAATGAAGTGTTTCTTTCTCATTACGACTCATTTTATGCCAAACATGGAGGAAATGTTTGATAAGTGCTTTCTGTCATTCTATTTGCCTCTACTTCTCTGATTTAATTATTATGTTCTAATTTCCATTTGCAGTCAAAAAAGACGACTCTAACAGAAAATTTTCTTTAATCTATGCAATTATTTAATGCATTTACGCATTACAAAACAACTAACTTATTTAACATATTATATATATATATATATATATATATATATACTAAACGTTTTATGTTCTAGTAATATGCGTCTTCTAACATCATGTACATATATATACAGGGTGTCCCATAAGTCCCATCTCACAGAAAATTTATTTTAAATTAAATTTACAAAAGTAATACATTAGAACAGTGTTTCTCAAACGGTGGGTCGCGGCCCCCTCTCCCAGGGGGGTCGCAATTTGCCCCCCTGTAGGGATGATAAGGGGTCGGGCTGACCTAAGACCCTGACACAGGGGTCGTTGGGCAAATCCGACTGAGAAACACTGCATTAGAACGAAAACAAATGTTGAAATTGCTGTCCTTGTTTTTCGCACATGATGATACGATGTTTCAAACTTAAATGCACACGTGCCAAAGTCTTAAGGTCTTCAATGGTATGTGGATGGTCAGTGAACACAGCAGCCTTATATACAGCAGCAGTCATATATATATATATATATATATATATATATATATATATAAAATCATCGATGCATTCATAGTTTAGGTGGAAGTATGAGGAGTTAAACATCGTTTTACGTAGAGCGCCATTCCGCCTATGCGCCCATTTCAGGGTACGAGCAGTTCGGAGAAGCATTATATATATATAATATATATATAATATATATATATATATATATATATACACTGTGTGTGTGTGTGTATATATATATTTCAACGATATTAATTTTATTTCGTTGGATAACTGTTAAATCTTTGCTAACATACGATTCAATTATTGTATCACCGTCATCAGACGCAATCATACTGACTTCATTTGCAAAGTAAAAGAAAAAAAAAGCGAACATTTCTATTCGTAAAATGGAATCGCGATCAAATGACGCCAATTTTTATTTTCTTTGCATTCAACTGGTGTAAATTGTAAACTTTAACAAACCACGAGAGTTTTCCTATTTTTAACAGGATTTTGACGTACATTAAAAATATGAATTATTTTTCCCTTTCATTATTTCACTTTTTGTAAAATTACATTGAAAGTCTGTATTACATTTTCAGAATTAATTACCATTAACGAAAAAATGGAATTTTGTTCGTTTTCTTGAAAGGAAGTTGCAATTTTTTTCGTTTTATGGCTAATTTCCAAAATATAAATTTCGATTTGAAGCAACGATGCTTAAGTTTTGTTTTAATTAGATTGAAATATATTTTGTATTTTATTTTATGTATCGTAGTAAATTTCATGTAGAGGATGGAGTGATGGAAGCGTATTTTCATAAACACGTATTTTCCAAGTACGTCATTAGTATTATGTAATAATTAAATTTCCACACAAAAGCAGAAAAAATGAAAGAGGTACATTTCGAATTCTCCAATGAAACCGACGTTCCAGCTAACTCCTTATCAAGTTCTTTTCAGGAAGAAACGTACACTCAATGAATCGGTTCATTAAGAAAAATGTCTTTTAAATAAATTAACAAAATTCAGGAGTAAAAAATTGTATGCGCGTTCTCAGAAAACAAATTTTCGTGTAATAGCTGTTAAAGGAACAGAAATTATAACACTGGGCATTAGTATCAATAATATCAAGAATTAATAGCATAAAATTAAATCGAATACTGATTGACTGTTTCTTTATTCCTTTATCTTATCTTCATCTATTACTTTCTAATCTCTTTGACACTTTGCCTCTATTGCCAATTACGTCTTAGGTGCTTGCTAACTAATTAAATCGAGACGGGATTTTAGAATTTGACTTTCGTGCGTCTAAATTTTATTATTAAGCCTTATAAGATTAATAACGGGCTCGGGCGGGTAAGCTGTTTCTTTATCTATTAGAGAGAAGAGAGAGAGAGAGAGAGAGAGAGAGAGAGAGAGAGAGAGAGAGAGAGAGAGAGAGAACCTCATTATCTTACACGGTCGAAAGCTAACATGTCACTTAAATAACACTTAGCACAAATTAAATCTTCTCTCTGTAACAAGAAATCAAGGACTGGCGGTGCCTTAAACAACTTCCTTATTTCAGAGCGATATTTCATTTTTGAATTTGTAACGTACCACGCTAATAGTTAAGTGGAAAACGAAGTCCTTGATTTAGTTTTCTCTCAACAGTTTACAGTTTAAAAATAAGACTATTTCTTTCTTTTATAATCCACTGTACTGAAATGATTCCGTTTAGTACACTCGTATTTCGTTAATAATTCTGTCAGTTACATTCCTTTCACTAATCAAAAGCTTTAACGAAACCTTAAATAATATGAAATTATAAAATAACTGAATTATATCATGAAAATTATAAACCGCTTTTCTTTGGCTGTACATTGAAAAGTTTCGGGCCTCCTATTCTCAGGACATTCTTCATCCTCGTTTTCAAGACCTGTGTCCGACCGTAGCTGAGATAGTACAGAATCTGCCTCTTCGCACATTCCAGTATGTCTCTACTTCATTTCAAAAGTTAGGGTTAGAGCCCTAATAATGTGTTATAATGTTTCAGACCAACAAAGACCCTAGCATCCACTCATGGCTGGTCTACCTAACTGTGTTCGTAATTGTGTATTGTGCATGTCCTCCGTGGTGGCGGAGAGGACCTACAATTTTACATGGGTTTCGAACCACAAAGCCTTAATTTTACTACCTTAAACTCTACCCAATCTATCAACATATGCGTCTAATCGATTTTTAAACATGTTTATAGACGTGCTACTAATTACTTCTACCAGCAAACTATTCCACCTATTTACTATTCTATGCGTAAAAAAGTTTTTGCCAACTGTTGTCTCGAACCTTCTACTTGTCAACTTACACCCGTTATTTCTAGTCCTATTATATTGAGATATTTCAAAAAAGCTATCTCTATCTACGTTATCGAACGCATTCATAAGTTTGAAAACCTGGATTAGATTACCCCTTAGCCTCCTAGTCTCGAGTGTGGTCAATTTTAACTCCTTAAGCCTATCCTCGTATGACTTCGACCTAAGCGACGGACTCATCTTAGTTGCTCGTCTTTGAACTCTTTCGATTTTGTCTATATCTTTTCGCATATACGGTTCCAAAATTGGATCGCGTACTCCAAAGGGGGTCTAACTAATGATTTATAAAGAGGAACAGTAATATCGCGCGATTTGTACTCAAAATTCGGAGCTACAAAACCTAGCACTTTGTTCGCTTTATTGACCGCTGCTGTACTTTGTATCGCTACTTTAAAATCACCTGTGACGATAACTCCTAAATCTTTTTCCTGCTCTACGCTTACTAACTCTTTCCCTGACATACTATATGCAAAATTACCGTTACGCGAATCTATATGTAAAATTTTGCACTTATCGACGTTAAATCTCATTTGCCATATGACTGACCAATCAACGCTTTTATTCAGATCTTCCTGGATTTTACCTCTATCTTCGTCATTAATCGCGCTACCACCCAACTTCGTGTCATCCGCAAACTTTGAAACTGTACTGACTAGGTCGACATCTAAATCGTTAATACTCGTATATATAAGAAAAAGAAAGGGGCCCAATACAGAACCCTGAGGAACGCCACTCGCTCCATTAGCCCAACACGACTCCGCTCCATCAACGACCACCCTCTGTTTCCTACCCCGCAACTACTCTTCTATCCAATTCATTACTACATCCATGATTTCATGAGCCTTAGTTTTTTTTAAATGAGTCTTTTGTGCGGTACGGTGTCAAACAATTTTTGAAAATCTAAATACACTACATCTACCGCCCGATGACTATCGTAAACTTCAACCACGCTTTAAAAAAATTCTAAAAGATTAGTTAAGCAAGATTTGTTTCGCCTGAAACCGTGCTGCGTATTTCTAACCAAGTTATGCAATTCTAAGTGTTCGACTATACGATCCCTAATTATTGATTCCAGTAGCTTACCTACAACAGACGTTAAACTGATTGGCCTATAATTTCCCGCCGCACCTTTATCGCTTAAAGATAGGTGTTACGTTTTGCTAACTTGAAATTATCTGGTACGCACCCCTCAGAAATAGACGCATTAAAAATCTTTGTTAGCGGCACAACAATGCTTCTTTTAATTCTTTTAGTTGTATGGGATATATGGAATCCGGCCCGGTGATTTACGCATTTTCATTTTATCAATATACGCATTACCTCCCTTCACTAACCACAATATTATCCAAAATATTACCATTATCAAAAGGTATTATGTTATGACCGTAGGGATATTCGTTACATCTTCTATAGTAAAAACTGACGTAAAAAATTCGTTTAGCAAGGTAGCCATTTCCTTGTTTTCAGAAACTAGCTCTCCGTTAACATTTTTCAACGGCCCCAAGACACTTTTTACTGGATTTCTATTGTTGACGTATTGAAAGAATCGCTTGGGGTTTTCTTTACCGTCACGAGCTATGGAGATTTCAAATTCGCGCTTGGACTTTTTTTTACACTTTTCGCTTCACGCCTTAGAGATATGTAGTTGTTTCGTAACCACAAATTGTCTTTATCGCACTTATGTAGCCTATAAGCCCTATCTCTACTCTTTATAATGTCTCCTACTCTAGAAGTAAACCACAAGGGCTTGTTGTTTACTTTCGCACGCTTAATTTTGTACGGTACACATTCCTCATTTATAGTCCTAAATACTGTTTCAAACGATTCCCACATTAGTTTTGCGTTGGAGATCCCCATTACGTTTTCCCAATTGACGTGTGACAATTTTTCGAAATTTACAAAAGTCTGCGTGCTGGAAGTTAGGAATTTTAGTCGAGTTAGCTGGTTTCGAGTGACTTACTGAGAGGACAAACTCTACCATATTGTGATCGCTATTGCTTAACGGTTCTATTACTTGAAGATCCGTGATTAGCCTATCATCCGTAGTTATTACTAAATCTAAAATACTGTCCAACCTCGTAGGTTCCCCAACCTTTTGAATAAGAAAGCTATCCTCGAGAAAATTAACTAAACGATTACCTTCCGCGTCTCCCTGCATTGTATCGTAATTCACGTTGGCGCAATTAAAGTCACCCATAACTAAGGCCTGCTCACTACCTATTATTCTCTTTAGTTCACGATATAACGCTTCGTCCGTATCAGCTGTTTGATTAGGGGGCCTATATATAACCGCAACAAGAAGTTTGAAATCGTTCAATTTAAGTTCTGGTATAGTCGAGTCCATCGGTTCTGGAATTCTGTGCTTTACTTCTATAACGTTCGCAATAACACCGCCTCCTCGCCTACCTATTCTGTTTTTAACAAAAAGTCTATAACATCTAATTTGATACTCCCCTACAAAGTCACGTGTTTCAGTGCTAAGCCACGATTCATTTATCGCATTTAAATCATAGTCTTTACGAGCAATTAAAGAAAAAAATTCGTTTATTTTATTTCGTAGGCTACGAGCATTTAAGGATAGAACCTTCAAATTGTTTGTAATTGCGACACCTTCGCGAGCGCAGGGAAATTTGAGGAAATTACGCAGGGACCGTTCGAGTTACGGCAGCCTGAAAAGAAGAGACAGTATTATGAAATAGTCTTCCTAAACGCGCAGCTCCAACGTCATTAAGATGAAGTCCATCTCCAAGGAACAAGTCCCTCCTGCCGTAGAAACTGTTCCAAAAATTCGCAAAATGCACTCCTTCCTGTTGGCAAAGAGACTTTAGGTTATTGTTGATATAGGTCGCCTTGCTGTAGAAATCGCTACGTTGGATAATTCGAGAAGTATACCTGTTAAAACAATCTTATTAGTTTTTTCCTTTAGTCGCTCTAGTAAGTCCCTGTACCTAGCCAGCAGCTCTTCCGATCTAGAATTTAAAACGTTATTAGTACCGACATGAATAACATACGTTGTGTCCTCAGAGGTTCCGTCTGTAAAATGGTCAACACTATTAGTTATATCCTCCACCCTTGCACCAGGGTAGCAGTAACGGCGCCTACGACGAGGGTTTCTCCCACAGAATTCCTCGAGCTGCCCTCGAACAATGGAATCGCCAACGAGTCGTATTTCCGGTTCATCAGCATCTTCGAAACCTAAAACGGAAAACTTATTGTTTGTTATTACTGGTTGACAAGTCTTAGGTTTTCTTAATGGGGCTCCATTACGCACTTGAACGAAGGGTTGGGAACTAGGGGAAGAGAGAGGGCTATTAGTACTATTTATATTATTAGTAGAAACTGAGGTAGGAGGGGTCGTAACTGGAGTCTCAAGGGATTCTAATTTTGCCGTCAGGAGCATCACGCTTTCTTCAAGCCTCACTCTGGCCTCCCTCTCACGTTCTAACTCGTTTCTCCCCACTTCCATGCTTGAGCACCACCTGCAAACTAACTGTTCATTATTATTAGCCATTGTAAACGCGTAAGCGGCAAATTTCCCTTCACAGCGACTGCAAGTACTTGACAGGGGTGCCATGCTATTAATTTAAAAAAAAAAACCGAGCGTTTGGAAATTAATAAATTACAACGTACGTCTACCGCGTGCTTATTGTGCCGTCACCTGCGCAAGCCCGCAAAAATGATCTTGAAGCGCAGAAACAGGTTCTTGTAACACAAATTTATACTAGATGAATATATACTTAATTAAACTACCGACGAAAGATCTGTAAAAGAAAAAGTATTAATAAAACTTATCTGTCCGCTATTCGACCGACTTTTTTCTCCTTTTTCCTTTTCCCACGGTGGGTGACCACACCCTACTTGATCCCCGTAGCAAGGGAAAATGAACCTTATGAAACCTCGTTTTCTAATAGATTTGAAAAACAAACAAGGCAAACAAGGGAAATTCAACCTTATGAAACCTCGTTTTCTAATAATTCGGAAACAAAGGCAAGCCGTGCACTAGCCTTGGTTTAATCAAATAATATAGTAATGAAAAGTCAATAAATGAAATATATTCGTTAATGAATGATTAGTAACACGAAGTAATTTAGTTAAGAATGCACCAAACACTATTTTTTTAAAGACACTTCAACGAAAACCACTTATTCAATTGGTAACACTGGACACTCGATAAAACACGTCTGTTCACAAGGAAAGACTGATCACTTCTGAAGGAATGACTGATCACTTCTGAAGGAATGACTGATCATGATGTATGTTATTGTGTACCGCTCGCGTCTTCTTTACAGAGAGTAGAGTTTCAGGGATTAAAGTCGAGCCCAGTTGTCTTCATCTTTCGTTCCTCTAACTCAGACGTAAAATTTCCTTCTATATTTGCAATGTCCCTTTTTCTGTATGGGCTTGTAAGTAATAAGCATTACTCATTTACTGGAACGACTAGACTCTTCCATAATTTCAGCATCATGTTTGCTTTTCTGTTGTTGAAGCTCCTTCAGATAATTCCCATTACTTTTCCAGCTGTCGTACTTTTGATGTTAGAGAGTTCTCTGAATTCTGCATCCGATAATATTATCACCCCAAAACCACTGGCTTGTGAGGTTGGTGTTATCTATCTGGTTTGCAGTGTTTTGTACCCTCTATTCTGAAGCACTTTGTTGTTATCATATCTCGTAATTTGAAATTTTTCTTCGCTGAACTTCATGTTGTTGTCTTCCGCCCACTTCAATAATGTTTCAATGTCGTTTTGTAATTTTTCTGTGTTACCTACATTTGTTATTTCTCTGCATATCTTTGTGTTATCCGCAGAACGCAGTAGAATACTACCATTAATATTTGCATCAATGATGCAGTCATTATTATAAATAGCAAGGGAGTTAATACTGCCTTGTGGGACAGAGTTGACGACTCCTGAGACTAGATTTAACTCCAATTACTACCACTCTTTGCGTTCCTTTGGTCAGAAAATTAAATATCCATCGTCTCAGCTTTACAGTAATTCTTGTATTCTTAAATTTGTGTGCTATAATTCCATGGTCACCTCAAATTACATCTCTCTTTTGACCACGACACAAAATTTCCATTATTTTCTCTTGGTAGCTTAATAACTGTGATGGGTCTGATCTTCCAGAACTTAAGCCATGTTGGTTCGGATTGAATAAATTCTTTCCTTGTAGGTAGTAAACAATTTTGCTTCTAATTGCACGTTCGCATTAGCGGATTTACATGGCGGTAAAAAACGCCTAGGCCTAGGGGTGGCATAAAAATAAAAAAATATAAAACAATTATAAAAAATAATTATAAAAAATTATAAAAAAGCGAGAAGGAAAAAACTTATTTTAATTTATTTATATACTTTTTTTAAAAATTTTAAGTTTTGTTCCTAAAATGAATGTTTTTGAGGTTCTTTAAAAAACGAGATTTTGAAATTTGTTTTTGAACTGAAATAAATGGTTTTTTTATTAAATAGGACTTCTTTTTCTCCATACAAGGGGCGGCATATAGTAAATGGCCTTGGGGCGACAAATCCATAAATGCGCTACTGCTCGTTCAAAGCACTTTATAAGGTGGGAGGTGAAAGCTACTGGCCGATAGTTCTTAGATTGCTTTGTTATGTCCTTTGAATAAGGGGACAATGTTTGTGTCTTTAATGGAAGCGAATTTGTCCAGTGTTGTGTCGGACGATTTTGGTATTGTGGTTTCTTCAGAAAAGTGGCACTCTGTGTCTTGCCCTAGCTCTGAATTTTCTCGTATTTGTGATAGAGTGTAAATTACGTCTCCTTCCAGAACATATATATATATATATATATTATATATATATATATATATATATATATATATATATATATATGGGATGAATTTCACAATTAAACACGTGAAAGGAATGAATGATGTAAACCCATAAGGAAAAGGAAAAATGATTCCAAGGCCTTTCGTGTATTCAAAAGTGCACCTTGTCAGATCCATCGTCGGTCCATTCCCTGACGAGGTGTACTTTTCAATATACGAAAGGCCTTGGAATCATTTTTCATTTTCCTTATGGTTTACATCATATATATATATATATTATATATATATATATATATTATACAGTGTGGGCGGAAAGTAGCTCCCTATTTTGGATTGGTAAAAAAATACGTATATTATCCATTTATTTCAGAAAAAATAATATGACAAGGTAGGCATACATGGTAGGTTTTCTCTAAAATTCAATGTGGGCTCCAACTCTTTCCACCAGCTTCTGGAGCCGCCCAGGAATGGCGTCCACTGACTTTAGCAGGAACTCCGGCGGGATGGAGGACATGACTTCCCGAATTCGGTCCTCCAGTTCTTCCAATGTCCTCGGTTTGGTGCGGTAGACTTCTTCCTTTACCCACCCCCAAAGAAAGAAGTCGCACGGTTACCGCTGAAAAACGGCAGAATCGGTTCAGTGTAACGGTGTGGTGTGGTATGACCTCAGATCAGGTTGTGGGCCCGTTCCTTCTGCGCAACACCATGAATGCTGAGCGGTACCTTGCTATGTTGCGAAACGAGGTCTGGCCGGTTGTCAGCACATGGGAGAACATCGACGATCTGATATTTATGCAAGATGGCGCCCCTCCGCACTTCGCTCTTGTTGTCCGTGAGTGGCTGGATGCCCACTTCCCTGGGCGTTGGATGGGTCGTCGTGGTCCACATCAATGGCCAGCCAGGAGCCCCGACCTGACACCGTGCGACTTCTTTCTTTGGGGGTGGGTAAAGGAAGAAGTCTACCGCACCAAACCGAGGACATTGGAAGAACTGGAGGACCGAATTCGGGAAGTCATGTCCTCCATCCCGCCGGAGTTCCTGCTAAAGTCAGTGGACGCCATTCCTGGGCGGCTCCAGAAGCTGGTGGAAAGAGTTGGAGCCCACATTGAATTTTTGAGATTACCTACCATGTATGCCTACCTTTTCATATTATTTCGTCTGAAATAAATGGATAATACATATTTTTTACCAATCCAAAATAGGGAGCTACTTTCCGCCCACCCTGTACATATATATATATATATATATATATATATATATATTATATATACACACACACACACACACACACTGTGCATATATATATATATATATATATACATATATAATATTATATATATATATATATATATATATATATACACACAGTATATATATAATTCAAATATGAATTTTTAGTACTCAATAAAGTAATTATTACGAAACACTAACATTTATGTATATTATTTCGTATATAATACGTAAAAATAAAGGGTGGGACCAGGGGCGGACTGACAGCAACCTGGGCCCTCGTGCATAATGAGGTCCTGGGCCCCTTGAAATCCGATTTTTTTCATATTACAGTTCGATTAGATACTTGACCCAATTGAGAACATTCTCACTGTTTTATAATGACTGCGGGCAGGGGCCGCCGGGCCCCCTAATGGCCCGGGCTCTCCATCCATGCCCGATTGCCTGACCGCTCAGTCCGCCCCTGGGTGAGACTTAGTAAAAAAATGTATTAATTTCACCCACTCATATGGCTTCCACCAATCCAGCATCGAAAACTTCACCAATGAGCTTTCGACACATACTTATTTTGCACAGCCATATGAGGACGCCAACGAACTTTCCTCAGCAACTGTACATAGGCTATACTGTATAACGAACAAAGGAGGACCTAATCCTGACCCTTGAAGAAAACCCTTAAACGTTAACGTTACAAGCGGTACGTTCATTCTTTAATTCTTTTAAATGTTTAGGATGTATATAATGAAAAATCTCTTCTTTGTAAAGAGTCTTCTCACTCAATGTTTGATTGTCATTAAAATTAAGCTTTGTATCTTCAGAATATAAAAACGGGTGCAAAAAAGAATTAATCAAAAGTCACTATCGCGTTGTAGACGATAATTAGGTTTTTACTTGAATCCTTAATCAGATTTCTATTCTTGGTATTTCATAAAATCTTTTCGGATTAGTTTTACTATTTATAGCTATTAAAATCTCATACTGTCTTTTGGCATTTCCAGCAGACCTCTTAACCGGTTTTGTTTCGATGTATTCTTTATATTTTGAATGTTATTTTCTAGTTTTTTTCTTTTCTTTATCGCGTCTCTGATTTCTTTATTGGATAAGTTTCAATTTCTCGTAATTTCGCTTAATTTTTCTAGGTACGCAATTCGCGTCTATAAGTTTTGAATGTATTTATAAAGTTATCCCATAATATACTGTAAATACTCTAGCCACGTCTAACAACGTTTCCTACTCTAACTGAATTAAACAGTTTCGCAACTCTTTGAAATTAGCTCGTAAGAAGTCTGAGACTTTAAACACTTTCGTAACTCTTTTGCTTTTAATGTTGGGAACAAATCTAATCATATTTTGATTACTGTTACCTAAAGTTTGCCAGTCTTTATGTCATCAACTAAGTGGTCGTTTGTTGTTATAATTCGTTATTATCCCTCGTCGGTTCTGTTGCATTTTTTGTAAAAGATAATTATATTCCAAAAATTCGAGAATTGTCTATTTCCAAGTCACTGTATGAATCATTCAAATTGATATTAGGGTATTTAAAATCTACTTTCACCATATTTCTACGATTTGCATTGTTCTATACACTTCTCTATACAGTGCCATAGTTAAATATAAAATCTTTAGCTGTAATTTCTGAAATAACTCGGTCGATCTCGCCCACAATTTTAACTTTAACTTTAAAGGGCTCCAGAATACTTTTACAAAATAACAAAACTCCCCCACCCCACCCCAATTATTATAATTTAGTTTTTGCTAAAAAATTTATAACCACTGATCTGAAATTCGTCAGTGGTCTCTCTCTCTCTCTGAAGAATCAGCCCGTCTCCCTTTAAGCTATGATCAAAAATTTTCTTTGTGAAATAAAGATTTTTGTTTATTTAATTTTACGCGTTAAGGCGAATACTCTTAAATTATTGCTTAAGGTAGTTCGCCTACCTCAGCCCCGTTTCCGACTTGATTGAGATATAATTCCACTGCGTGTGGATAATTCTATTTTTTTTTGTGATCCCCAGAATTTGCGTGTTGAACCGCCCTCCAAATTACATAAGCTTTACAATTTCGTGTTAAAAAAAATCGCTTTCCTAAATAGTCTAATTCCTGAAAAATTGCGTGGTAATACATCTACAAGTTGGAGACTTTTTAAACTACTTTTGAAGCGAAAATTAAATTTTTATATTTCTGAAGTCGTGCAAGTCTTTTACATTAGTTTCACGCCTAACTACGCCATTACCACCGACTATAGAGAAACTAGCACAAGATCTTCCATCTTGGTATGAAGTTTGTCAACTTCGATTAATATTATCTATTTTCGCTCCCGGGACGTAAATTCGCCATCTTTTTTGTACCGACCTATACCCATTGAGTCAACGAAACATTCTATCGACACTCTAAAAAACAAACTTAACCTAACCTAACCTAATTTAATCTAACCCACAATAACTTGTTAATTAAACGCCCAGTCCGATATGGACTACGCCGAACTAATTCTTGGTCCTTTTAAAACCATTTCATCTTCGTCTTCCGGATTTCCAAATCATAAAATCACTTGGATCACCTGAAGATCATGGCCCCCCCCAGCCTTCTTTAGTTAGCCTTATAAGGCTAACTAACGAAAATATCACGACCTAACCTAACCAATCTTCAAGGGCGTACAGTTGACCTAACGATTGGTTAGGTTAAGTCGTGATATTTTCTTTAGTTAGCCTTATCAGGCTAACAAACGAAGGCTGGGGGCCCTGATCTTCAGGTGATCCAATCACTTTCATAAATTTATTATTAATTCATGTCTAGTTCTCGTTTTATGTCATGTTTTACAACTTCAAATTCCTCCTGTGATTCTACAAGTCAGTGTTCAAGGTCACTTTTTAGTAACTGAAACTCTTTATATTACGCCATATGTATACGCGTTCTAAATCTTATTCACCTATTTAATTTTGGTCGTGATATAAATGTATAATATATAAATATAACATATAATAAATAAGTATGTACTAGGGGCACTCAATATATTTTGCCCCACCCTTTTTCAAAGCTAAATTATAGGCCATGGGGTTGAAATGTTTTTTGGGCCTAAGTTTGAGCTTTCTGCGCTTCACATAACCGGATTTTTCCACTTTGAACCTCCCCTCCTTGTATAAAACCGCTTTTAAACGCCCTTGTATAAAACCGATGGTTAACGCAGTTTCGAAAGTGGCGTCTGACAGTGATGTGCGTCGTAAACAGAGAGCTGTTATCGAGTTCTTAACCGCAGAGAAGGAAAAAGTTGGAAATATTCACAAACGTCTACAAAACGTTTACGGAGATGCTGTTGTTGATTGAAGCACAGTTGGATGCTGGTCTAAACGTGTGAGATAATCGGAGAGAGGGAGAGCCAGCCTCGATGATGAGCCACGCAGCGGTCGCCCGGTATCGGCTGTGACATCTCACACTGAGCAACGTGCTAACAGCATCATTCGATCAAATCAGCGCGCTACATACAAGGAGCTAGGAATTAGTGAAGGAAGTGTGAATACGATAATTCAGCAACTGGGATACTCAAAAGTGTGTTCACGGTTTGTTCCTCGCGAACTGACTGAAGATCACAAAGCCCAAGGAAAAGAAATTGCTTCTGAGTCGTTGATTCGATACGAGACAGAAGGGGATGACTTCCTTTCACGAATTGTGACTGGAGATGAAACTTGGGTACACCACTTTGAACCTGAAGCAAAACGCCAATCCATAGAGTGGCATCACGCAGACTCCCCACGCAAGAAAAAGTTCAAAATGGCTCCCTCTGTAGGAAAGGTTATGGCCACCATCTTCTGGGACATGAAAGGGGTGATTCTGGTGGACATTATGAAGAAAAGACAAACAATCAACTCAGAGGTATATATTGCTACCCTACAGAGACTCCAGAGACGTATAAAGCGAGTTCGACCGGAGAGAAAACTGGAACATTTCCTTCTTTTGCACGATAACGCAAGACCACACAACAGTTTGCAAACAAGAGAGGCCATCACAAAAATGCGCTTGACTGTGTTACCCCATCCTCCATACAGCCCGGATCTGGCACCTTCAGACTCCCAATTTTTTGGGCCAATGAAGGATGCTATTCGTGGAAGAAAGTTTCAGAGTGACGATGAGGTTGTTGAGGAGGTTAAGAGGTGGCTCGAGCGGAACCCAGAGGACTTTTACCAGCAAGGAATAAAGGCCGTTGTTTCGAGGTGGAGGAAAACCGTAGAAAAGGATGGAGACTATGTGGAAAAATAAAAACTTGTAAAAAAGGTATGTAACTACTTGTGTACAAAATTTCTGGAACTTACAAGGAAACTTGGAAAAAAAAAAAGGTGGGACAAAATATATTGAGTGGCTCTCATATATATTATATATATATATATATATATATATTAGGGTGATTCAAAAAAATCAAAGTTTTTTTTTTTAATTGTTCATCTGTATTTTTGTTCCCTATGACAAAAAAGTAGTGTATGCCAAGTTTGGTGAATTTTAAATAAAATTTACTATGTGCTATCAGGCGTCAAAGTTTCCCTTTTTTCAATTTATTTGTTTTTACAACTTATGATTTTATGTTTAATTGTTTGAATTTCAGAATTTTTAATTAATGGTTTATATACTAGCTTGCTTTTAATTGTTATTTGGAACTCGTAATTTTGATACCAATTAATCGATTATGGAAGCCAGGCCTAACTCACCATCACCTAGTTGCTCAGTTGGGAGAAGTTCTACGAGAAAAGAAACTGAAGTATGGCTAATTGGGCAGCCCTCTGCAGTACTAAAACATCCGTATTACCATCAGAGAAGGAAATGATGGCCCTCTTCAGGCACTACAGAAATATTAAAAAGCGAGGCATTAGAGAATCATGCTACTCTACTGCGGATGATGTGCTAGCAGTTTGGAAAAAAACAGGAATACCAGCAAATGAGAGTACATGTAGTAGATAAAATTCAAGGAATACTGAAAGAATGGCAGCTGCTTAAGAAAAACAAAGCAAACAAATTGAAAAGATCACAAAATTTAAATAATAAAGAAGAAAAATGGAAAGATAAACTGGAAAACTTATTTGACATTGCTCATGAGAATGCTATGCAGCTTATAAAAATAGAAGATAAGAAATTCTTGAAAATGCAACGTGAGAAAGGACGTCATGGAAAAATGGGTACCATTGATAAGGCTGTTGCTAAAAAAGAGCAAAGAGCAGCAGAAAGCAACATTATGAAAAGAGGAAAGCAGAAGAAGAGATCAAAAGAAAGAAGAATGAAGAGGCTGTCATACTCACCAGTACATAATCAGAATCAGAGGAGAGTAAAAGTGATGAATCTGGTTTCTGTGCTGCACAACCTTCAACATGGAAAAGTAAGGTAGGCAAACGTAGAAAATTGTTTGATGATAAATTATTAGGAAGTCTTGATGTTGCAAAATTGAGTGACAGAAATGCGTCTCTAGTTTTAATGCCAACAATCAGACATCGCTTGAATGGGGCATCTGCGAACAAATAAAATGCGTGTGTTTCGATACAACGGCAGCCAATACTGGTCCTAGAAATGGTGCAGCTATTCGTCTAGAACAAAAATTCGACAACGATTTATTGTGGCTAGCATGTCGACACCACATATTTGAAATTATGCTGGAAGCTGTTGTTTCAAAGTCTTTATCACCATCTTCTGGCCCAGATATAGTCCTTTTTAAGAAGTTCAGAGAAAAATTGTCAAGCATTAATAAGGAGGACTACGAAACAGTATTATCAGATCCAGATATCTATGAAAATATTCATGACATCAAAGATGACATAATTATATTTACAGCAAATCAACTAGACACATTCCAACCAAGAGACGATTACCTAGAACTATTGCAGTTAACAATTATTTTTTTGGGAGGTGAACCAAAAGGTGGAATCAAATTTAAACATCCAGCGGGACTTCATCGGGCTAGGTGGATGGCCAAAATTACATATTCATTAAAATTTTTTGTTCAAATCTCAGTTCAAAATTTCAGTAAAAGACAAAAAAGGACTAAAAGACATCTGTCTATTTGCTACTCGGTTATATGTAAAGGCATGGTTTACAGCTCCTGTGCCAGCTTGCGCTCATCGTCTTGATCTGGAATTATTACAGAATCTTGTAGTCTACAAACAAATAAATGACACAATTGCATTTGTTGCTATTAAAAAAACTGTTAGGTCACCTCTGGTACCTATCAGAACTGGTAGCGTTGGCCTTTTATGATGATGAAGTGCCTACTGAAGCAAAAAACAAAATGGTAAAGGCCTTGCAAAATAAAACAGAAACTCTTCCTGCAAAACGGGCTTTTCTAGATCCTGCAATTATTCCAACGAAGAAATTAGAAGATTTTGTCACATCAAATACGCAAAGATTCTTTACAATAACAGAATTTAGTTCAAAATTTTTACTAAAAAATGCTAAACAATGGCATAATGATGAAGAGTTTAACTCCGCTAAGAAATCTATCAAACAGTGGAAAGTCGTGAATGATATAGCGGAAAGAGGAGTAAAATTAATGGATGAATATAGTAAAATACTAACACATGACGAAGATCAAAAACAATTCTTGCTACAAGTAATGAAAAACTACAGGGCTGTTTACCCGAATAGAAAAAAAGAAACATTGATGAAGTAAGGACAGCTAATGTCTCAAATATCATGCTAGTTTAATTATGCATGCTTGTGGTTATGGTAGGACCTACGGGGGAGCTTTCCATATTAAAAAAAAGCAATGCGCCTTGTACCTTGCACCCTCCTGGGTGGTGTGGAAAAATTTGACAATTTGAGTCGTTCTGTCAATTTTTAATTGCTGGTAGCAACCCTTAAAAATTAAAAATTTGCTAAAATAGTTTAGATAGTTATTTTTATGCTGAATGAACCATTTAAAGGGTTGAACACATTAAAATATAAAAAAAAAATTTTACCCCATATTTGAATCACCCTAAATATATATATATATATATATATATATATATATAGATATATATATATATATATATATATATATATATATATATATATATATATATATATATAACAATGGGCGTTTCTTTAAATCATACAGTATAGGTTTTGTTGTCATTCGAAACTAAATATTTGAGTAACTAGTCACTAAAATGACAAATTTTGGATTCCTTCCCCTAAAGCGAAACGACACCTATATGAACATGTTGAAACATTTACAGAAACGTTGCAATTTATATTATTATTATATCCGGTGTGACTGCGAGTCCCGTCAGTCGTGAAATTATTTCACACATCATTGAAATAATCCCCTGCAATAATCAAGGATAAGCAATACTACGTCTCTTTTCGTACAATTTTCAATATTAGCTTTGCTTGTATACCACAGAGTGTTCCATAAATCCCTTTACCTCCATGTTATATAAGGTTCAGGGTTAAAGGGACTTATGGGGCACCTAGTATATATATATTATATATATATATATATATATATATATATATATATATATATATATATATATATATATATATATATAGGGTGTCCCATAAGTCCGGCATCATAGGAGAAATTCATATTTTTCTATTTCTACAAACCGTAATTCATATTTTTCTCTTTCTACAGGCCATATGCTCGGGATGCCAATTTCCCGTCCACCATTCTGTTCAGTGACGAGGCTGTTTTTTATGGAAATGGTGAGGTAAATCGACAGAACACCCGCTACTTTTCTCAAAACAACCCTCACTGGTATAGTACCTCTTCAAAGGAACAAGGTGCATCTCGGGTGATGGTATGGGTTGGCATTTGAAAGGATCGCATCATAGGCCCCCTCTTTTTCGATGAACATGTCACTGGAGGCATCTACTCAAGGAAGAAGCATTTCCCAGTGTCTTGAACGAAGAAGGAAATTTCCCAACATGGTTCCAGCAAGACGGCGCTCCTGCACATTACAGCACCCAAATAAGGGAATACCTGTACCAACAATTCCCTGGTCATTGGATAGGACGTCGAGGGCCTGTGGAATGGCCAGCTAGAAGCCCGGATCTCACGCCACTAGATTTTTATCTCTGGGGCCACTTGAAAGCGCTGGTATACGCAGAGAAAATTAGGAGTGTTGAACATTTGCGGCAGAGCATTATTGGGGCATGTAACACCATTACTCCTGACATCATTCACCGTGTGCTTGCTGACTGGGTATCACGTCTGAATTTGTGTATTGAAAACAATGGTGGACATATTAAGCACGTTCTGTAAATAAAAGCTTTTGTTTTGCCTTTTTTTATTATTTTTCCTATAATACTGGACTTATGGGACACCCTGTATATATATATATATATATATATATATATATATATATATATATATATATATATATATATATATATATATATATATATTCTGAACATTTGAAAGCTTCGTTACGGTGACTATAATTTTACGTGATCTAGAATTACTGCTTTTATATCTTGCCATATTTCTCTGTACAGTTTCGTCATAATTTTTCCTATAATTAACGAAGGAACAGCAAATAATTACGAAAAATAGACCACAATCATTACGAATCATTTTAGGATCTCATTTGCCATATCATCGTTGTTCCTAATAGTTCTGTTTTGTATTTAACGTTAGTAATTCATCTTGCCTTTTATTCTCACTGAATTAAGATACGGAGTCATTTATACGTTTCTCGCCCCCCCCCCCCCCCCCCCGCTCTTCTCCACTTGTACGAGTATTTTTCTTAGCTTCCTTCGTCTTTATTAGCTTTCCCGCATATTTTACATAAAGAAATAAATGATAGTAACCCTTCTATTTGTTTCGGTTTGAATAAACCTATTCTTTTTCATAATAACATTGTGATACGCAAGAAAACAATACCTGAAATTGAGATTATGATAAAGAGAACGTACGTATTCTACTTTATTGCAATTACACTGGAACTACATTTTATTGACGTACATCATTAAAGTTGATACAGATACAAATTGTAGCAAGAATTTAATTTGCAAAATAAAGAATTGGTAACGTGAATATACTTTCATGAATATATTTTCAAAGGCGTATTCCAGTAAAAGAAGATTCTTATGTCGATGCCATTGTCATTTTTATTGTAGAGAACATTTTTTTTTCCAAACCGGCTAAAGAAGACCGTATTGTTGCGCGAGAAATATGCAAAATATATTAAAAAGACAATTTAAAAGTATGGTTACTGCACCAAAAGCATTTTTGTATGTTTTATGGGAGAGAGAATATACTGATACATAATCAAACACTGTTGAAACTTTTTCAGCGAGTTTGAGTGGTCTCTTTTTAGAGTCAAGGAAAGCTTGTTCTGATACCTCGCGACGTGGGTTCGACTCCCACTTGGGGTTCACAGTTTCTCATTAAAGTAACTATTCAAATTTTCAACCGTTAAAAATGCGATTACTAAAATATATATATATATATATACGTATATATATTAGTGCAGTAACCGTACTTTTAACATTATATATTATATATATATATATATATATATATATATATATATATATATATAGATATCCTCTTTCTGGATATTACACAGGGTATCTACAAAAGAAGCGAATTAGTTTAACTATGAAAACGAAATTTGTATAATTTTTTGTGGAAACCCTGTATTTGATATTTTAAATTAACCTCAGGTGTGATACTCAGATAAAAGGTAGAAACAAATCCTTTCTGTGAAAGGAATTAATTACATAAATATTTTTAATAAAGTTATTAACAGATAAAAACATTAACAGTTTGAGTTCGATAAATCAATAACACTTACGATAATTATTAATCAAATAGTGAAATGAAGGAGAGTATTAAAAGTAAAGCTTACTATACTTAAACGAGGGGAGGATATTCAAAGTCGAGATTGACTATGATGTGTGTCAGTTATGCTTTTATTAATTAAAAGGAAATGTTTAAGCATCTACTTATTAATTATGAAGATAAATGGGGAATACCGTTTCTATGCAAGAGAAATGAAGACACTGAGGTCGGAGTTTTACTTCCGACGGTGTTGGTAATATAATCCAGGAGTTAGCATAAGCGCATTAACTGGTCCGAACTTTGTGTCAGTTTTTGGCCCTCCGGATTGATTAGTATAATGCTTAACCTCTTAAGCTTTATCGACGAGTTATATCGTCTATGCGAATAAAATTGACGCTTAAGGGGTTAAAATGTATACTGTTGAGGTTGTATGGCATGATTCAGTTGATACTTTAGACTGCTGGTTTTGGGAAATGTGAGCTCTTTACATTAAGTTAAGCTATATTTCACTTTATTATTATTATTATTATTATTATTATTATTATAAATCAAACTTTTATCCATTTCATTGATAAATAATATACCCGTCGGTAAACAGATTTTATAAAATATTAATAAAAATCTTATATGAAACAATTAATTTATTTATACATTTGGTTGAAATTAAACTTTGTTTAACCCTTAATTCATAGTGTCAGCAAAATATACCTGTGGTAGTTTAACGTAGTTATGAAATAGGGTTTATCCTTAACTCATAACCTTTGTATAATTTACCAGGTTTATGAAATATATATATATATATATATATATATATATATATGAAAATTATTTCACGAAAGTAACACGTGAAAAATATTTATGATGAATAAAACCACGAAGGAAAGGAAACACAAAACGGTGCTCAAGCGCTTTCGTCTAATGACATCCTCAGTGTTCCTGAGGATGTCATTAGACGAAAGCGCTTGAGCACCGTTTTGTGTTTCCTTTCCTTCGTGGTTTTATTCATCATATATATATATTATATATATATAAGCAAACAACCACAGGGAAAAGGAAACACAAAGTCGAGCGCTTTCGTGATATATTCACATTATCAAGGAGGAACAGAAAATATTTCTGTTCCTCCTTGATAATGAATATATCACGAAAGCGCTCGGACTTTGTGTTCCTTTTCCCTCTGGTTGTTTGCTTATTAATAAGATCACGTGTTATTTTGTGATTTTTAGTGCATATATATATATATATATATATATATATATATATATATATATATATATATATATATATATTGTTATGTATGAATCATATAATAAGGTTAATTAATTACTGGCTATAAATTAAACCACAAACAAAATTGATCATGCAAACAGAAGGAATTGTATGTATAATGAATGGTTCATGAAACAAAGGGAACGAGCCGAAATGGCGGCTCCGCCTTTTCGTTGCTGAAACGACGTTTTATAAATTCTTAAGTACATGGAATTTAAAACACATGCATGCTAAATACGCCTGTAATTTAGGGGAAAAGACATGAATTCAATTGCCTATTTAATTCTGAATAAGTAGATAAACATACCATATTACAGGTTAGCCAAAACTAAGAAAATAAATAATGTAAAAATTGCATGAAAATAAAAACATGTGATCGCCATTCCTTCCTGCGGGTTCCCGCGTTTCAAAATTGAACGTTCATTTATGTATAAAATGGGAAAACTCCGTTAAAATTAGATTGTTACATTATTAACAAGTTTAATGGCATGTAAAATTACACCTTCTGAAAGGTTAATAATCCTTAAAAAATAAGATTAATCAAAAGAGAGAATCTTATTTGGGTATATAAATAAATCTACGCCTGGCAGCCAACTCGAAAAGGGTCCATAGTCAGAGAAGGTGTTGTCGTATAAATGAATCAAAGTATATTTAAAACAGAGAAGGAGGATGAAATTTACATCGAATTACTCTTTACCTGTTGCCGAACAACGTAGCATAAATTATGTTAGTTAAAAAGATGAGATAAAGGTTTGCATTAAAAAATATAAATTCCAAGCTGGAAGATGCCCAAAACTTAAAAAGAAAAACGTGTAGGATCAGTGCATTTCAGGACGTGGTAAACAAAAGTTCACTCTCACAAACCCTGTGTTGAATTTAAATAAGAACATTAGATTTAGTTCTCCGTTTATTTAAGAACAAAAAACGAGTTCTTAATGGAAGTTTGCTCAAGTATATAAAATACATATATTGTGCCGTAAATTCAAATTGTGTGTGGCACTTTGAAGCGAAATCTTTCGTATAAAATTGAGTAACTGACTCGCCAAGCTAAAATGGTCTTCCCTTAAAAAATATAGCGGAAGAAAACGTGAAAGAGTCAAATTTTGAAACCTTGTTTCTTACGCGGTAAAATATAAAGAATGAGAAGGTGGATACGAATAATTACAAGAAATTAAACCCACCCAAAGGGTGTTTACGGATGGAAGATAAGTAGCTGACAATTTGTAATTATTGAAATTATACATTCATCTTTTATTGTATTACCTTATACATTATACAATTTCATTTAATTGTCTTCTATTAATCTTGAATCTCAGAATTCTTAAGACAAAGGTCAGTTGTCTCAACTATCTTTTCTTTAAAGGAAGTAATTGATGTCAAAGTTCATATAATTGAAATGGTCAAATAACTTGATTGGATTCAAATAATTCTATGAAATTGCATTATCTACACCAGTGATGGCGAACCTTTTTATCCAAGTGTGCCAAAATTCGTGTTTTTTAAATAATGATATTGTTGGCGTCACTTGCATACATGCATTTTAAATTTAACTACAAAATCATAGATAGCTGACTTAATCGAAAGTACTAGGGCGTAGACGATTTATTGCAGTTTTTCATCAGAATACCAAACATTTTCAACATCCATCGCGTGTCACCTGAAACCCTGCGGCGTGTCACTGCTGACACACGTGTCATAGGTTCGCCATCACTGATCTACACGATACGGTCAAAAGACCAAGTAGAGAACCAACCGTTGTTCTAAAGATAACTCAATTAAAATTGTAATATGTATGCGTTTATTCATTTTAATGATCTGGCATATTACAATACGGCTGTATTCAGTTAAATAACTACAAATTGTAGATTAAAATTGTCTACCAGTCAAATTTAAAGTGTTTGTACATTTTATTTGTCTCGAATATCTTTCTTTAAAAGAAGTAATTGATGTCAAAGTTGTCATTTTAATTGATTCCATGCCAAAATTGGCTACCAGTCATATTTTAAGTGGCTTACGCATTTTATTTTAAGTGTCTTTTGTTAATTCTAAAGATCAAATTCTTGAAGTAAGAATCAATGTCTCCAGGGTCATTTCCCTAAACAATTATTCATGATTGCAAAATTTCATTGTTGTATTGTAATTAGTTTAGTAAGATCTGTGACGAATATATTATTTTTGTAAAAGGCTTATAATTATCCCCCTACACGAATTGACAGAGAAATAAGAATATATATAATCAGTGATATATATAACCTTGGGTTAAATTAATATGATGTGATTTAAATGAAAACAGGCTAAAATAAAGGTATAATTCATACCATAAATATAAAGAAATAAACCGCGTCACATCACGGAATGTACTCCTATACAAGCGTCGTTCTTTACGTTAATTATACTGCGTGTTCTTTGCAGTTGAAATGTATATATATATATATATATATATGTGTGTGTTATAATGTTATAATGTTTCAGACCAACAAAGACCCTAGGATCCACTCATGGCTGGTCTACCTAACTGTGTTCGTAATTGTGTATTGTGCATGTCCTCCGTGGTGGCGGAGGGGACCTACAATTTTACGTGGGTCCGGACCACAAGGAACATAAGAACATATGAAATTTTGATAGTGGGCACACTAGGGGCCACGTCGGCCCATCGAGGCGGCACCACTAGGTAAAAACTGCCTGTACATTGGCAACAACCAATTTTTACAAAACTAAATAATTATCAATTATCATATATATATGTACGTGTGTGTGTGTGTGTGTGTGTGTGTGTGTGTGTGTGTGTGTGTGTAAAAATGAACAATGAATAATCCCTATATTCATATATTCTTATATTCATTCATATAATTCGTATATTCACATAATCCTTATATTCTTATATATTTATATTCATATATTCATTTTTCCATATAGAATCCAAACTCGTATAACGCTGACACAGTTCGGATAAAATTTTTGATTTGCTTTCTATTTTATTTTTGCTGAATAATTGGTGAATTATTTCTTTTTAAATTAATAATTTTTTTTAGATTTAGCTTAATAATGTAATCTTGTTAATTTCTGCAATGTTCATTTCTGTATACATGCTCTCTTCGTTGTAAAAGATGAAGTCATATCTTGCTTAACGTTTAATTTTAAATCTTAAGCATTTAATTTTTGCTCATATGCATATTTAATTGTAATTCATAATAAAATGCATATTTCAATTTCCATTTTTAGTTAACTCGGCAGATCATGATAACATCAGATCTGTCAATATGCAGTTTAAAATAAAAATATGGCTTCATCTTCAAATATCTTGTTTATCTGTCTTGACATTACAACAGCTAAAATATTTACCTTAACTTTAAATATTTTGCAAAATAATTCATCCATTGAGAATAAAACACAAAACAGGTCAGCATTAAATAATAATGATATCATTAAAAAAGTAGTATATAAACACCTAAAATTTCTCCTGTTCATGCTGATTGTCTGATCTGATCTGAATTTTAGCAGTAAACTACAGTAAGAGAATATCTTTGTCTTCTCCTTCGAGCCTTGTTTTCTTCAGAGAACTTATTCTTAAAATAGAGAAAAATAATTTCCCGATACGTTACAAGAAGAATTGGGGAACCTTCAGAGAATTTAATCAGCTTCACAGAATCCTCCGATCCACAAGAAGAAGAAATCGGAGAGTAGTAGAGAAGAAAACTACTGCGATTCCCTATACGGTACCAGCTACTCCAGAGTAACAAAACCGTTGATGCCACCTAACCCGAATCCCCGTCAACTTCGAACCTGGAATCTTCTGATATAATAATTTGGAAAATAATTTGAAAAATCAAAAAGTTCTCAAACGACCCATATCCGTTCTAAACCTTGCAGAAATCGTACTTTAACAATAGTTAACAGGGGTTAATATATATATATATATAATATATATATATATATATATAATAAGCAAACAACCACAAGGAAAAGGAAACACAAAGTCCGAGCGCTTTCGTGATATATTCACATTATCAAGGAAGAACAGAAAATGTTCTTCCTTGATAATGTGAATATATCACGAAAGCGCTCGGACTTTGTGTTTCCTTTTCCTTGTGGTGTTTGCTTATTAATAAGGTCACGTGTTATTTTGTGATTCTAGTGCATATATATATATATATATATATATATATATATATATATATGAAAATTATTTCACGAAAGTAATACGTGAATAATATTTATGATGAAAATAACCACGAAGTAAAAAGGAAACACAGAATGGTGTGAAGCGCTTTCGTCTGATGACATCCTCAAGAACACTGAAATAAATAACAAGTTCGAGACTATATATAGGTCACAAAAAAATAAAATATAAAATAAAAATTGTAGGAGGAGCATACAAATTTATAAGAAAAGGCTACCAGAGTTTTAGCACTATGGTATCTGTCATTTACCATTACTTATTCGGACTATAGTGGATTTAATTATCCCAGAAGAGTTCCTTGTTCCATGCACGGTCTGTGGTATCATATATAATATATATATATATATATAGTGCGAATTAGAAAAAATCAACAGTATTGGAATTGATTTGTCTTACCCACCTGCTGTTTTGGAATCTTGTCTTAACAAGGCAAAACGAACTTTCTATCGCGTGAATAATAACCCTCGCACTTTGTCGAAGAATATTTTAGTACTTCCATTTTTCCCCAGGTTTTAGGCATTGCTAATGTACTTAAACTTTGAATATTAATGTAGTATTTTCATATGACAATATTGTGAAAAATATCATAGTAAAAAATAGTCCTACCAATAATTCAGGCATTATCTATAAAATTGGTTTTAAACAATGTGATTCCTTTTACACTGAACAGACGGGAAAGGATTTGCACAATTTGCACATGCGTGTAAAATAGCAGCAATATTCCGTTAGAACGGGACAGTCATCCAGTGCTCTTTTCGTCCATTTGTCAGAGTTATCGCACTGTATTGGTTGGAATAATGCTTCAGTTTTGTTTCACTCAAGCAACATTGTTAATAGAAATATTCTTGAGTCTGACATTATTCAACTTATAAATAATTTTAACATTATCCATGGCCTTATTTCGCTTGATCCTGTTGTTTTCAATTGGTTCAGAACGGATTTAGACAAGAGGGGAAAGTGCTAAAACTCTGGTAGCTTTTCTTTATAAATTTGTATGCTCCTCATACAATTTTTATTTTTCTATAATTTTTTTGTGACCTATATATAGTCTCGAACTTGTTATTTATTTTAGTGTTCCTGAGGATGTTATTAGACGAAAACGCTTGAGCACCATTCTGTGTTTCCTTTTTCCTTTGTGGTTATTTTCATCATATATATATATATATATATATATATATATATATATATATATAGTGGTTAGCGTCGCTGACTACGAATCCATCGACCCCGGTTTCGAGACCGACGGCAGCCGGCGCGCAGCAAAAACCCAGCTGTTCATCCTTCTACACAACAATAAAGAAAGTGGTAGATAGATAAATTGGTACCCAAGGTGGCTTAGTAGTTAAAACGCTGGGCTGCTGATGGGGCGTGGTTCGGATTCCACGTTAAACTGTAGGTCTTAGGTGGAGTGAAAAGCTTGACCTTCGTCAGAATGAACAATTCGGGTGGAAGCTAACCAAAAGTGTGTATATATATATATATATTATATATATATATATATATATATATATATATATATATTAGGGCCCTGCGAATCACAATTTCGAATCGAATCTCGAATCAAATCGTCCCAAACAATTCAAATCGAATCGAATCAACTGTACACATATAGATTGGAGTGTTTCTACACACAATTAGTAATAAACATAAAATTAATTAAATCTTCTTGAGAACAAAGGAGAAAGTAAATCCTTCTAAAAAAAATGTTTTAAGTATTTGATCATGAGGAAGAACAATGGTATTAAAGTATGATAAAAGTGTTATTGCACAGGAGATTGGTCTCAGTATATAGACTCAATTATAATCTAAGTAAAAGAAAAGTGTTTATTTACGAAAGTGTTCTTCAAAACAACATCAGTGATGTTGTTTACCGGTCTTAATGGAGATTTGAAAATATCGAATCAGAGCCCAAGCTAACGAATCAAATCGAATCCTCTCTCCCAATTCGAAATCAAATCGAATCTCGAAGCTTCGCAGGCCCTAATATATATATATATATATATATATATATATATATATATATATATATATATATATAATGTGTATATAAAATATTTTGTGTGTGTGTGAATAGAAAATGGATTGGCGTGTGCATCTATGAACATTTTAGAATTCCTTACTTAGTTTGGATCAAATTCATAATGATTTGGTCGAGTTGATATTGGCACTTCTGTTCTTTTTATATAAAGAACTCCTTTCATCATATACTACATTAATATACTGTTTGCAGTACTTTCATTTCCAATCTTTAATAAATACATCAGGATTCACTGAAACTTACGCTCGGAGGCCATTTCCAGATTGCGTTTCCAGTTTGCGTTTCCAGATCTGGTGTTATTTTAAACTAGCGTGGTATTTTAACCTAGTACTAGTTAATGCTTTGCTTTTATTTTTTCGAGAAGGTCATAAATAATAAGGTACTTGTAGGTTATCTCCCCCCCCCCCTCCACCAATTTTGACAGAATATTTCGTTAAAACTAACGAAAATATCACGATTTAACCTAACCAATTATCAAGGGCGTACAGTTGATCTATTAGTAAATAGTAAATACTATTCCAGAAACAAACAATGTTATAATTAATAATAGATCAACTGTACGCCCTTCATAATTGGTTGGGTTAAGTCGTGATATTTTCGTTAGTTTTAACGAAAATATGCTGTCAAAATTGGTGGTGGTGGTGGTGGGGTGGGGGGGGGGAGATAACCTATCAGTACCAATAATCCGAGAGTAACTTTATTTACCTGTAAATTTCTACACTCAGAAAGAAGTTGCGAGAAATGTAACGCAACATCAGGTGTTACATAAAATATCCCTAATTATAGTTACTCTAACAAAGATAGTGAATCTTCTGTCAATAAACATAATGAAATTAAGAGTGTGTATCCTTTTTGAAAACTAATTTAGCGTATTTACTCTGAGATGACACAGGAACTTTACCAAAATAACAATGCAAAATTCCTCTCAAACAGTAATGACAAAGGAAAGCCTCTACAAAGTTTTTTTTTAACTGAAACCAAATAATTCTATTACACGTCACTGACGCTTTTATGATGTTCTTTCATACAGAGAGGCGAAATTAAGTCAGATTTGATGAAACCGCCCTGAATAAATATTGTAACATATCGTTTAGATTGCTGACCATAGAGCATTGTATAATTTATCTGTCATACATTAAATTTTAATCCATTTATTACGAAAACATGCTTCGTGTTAATAACAGAATATGAAATATATTGACCGAAAATTTTTCTTCAGCATTCTAACATGACAATCAATTCTATGTTGACATAATTTTGTGTCTAAATTTTTCTTCATTTTATCTATGAGGACCAAATACTCGAAATGTTTGTCATTTTTTTTTAATTTTGCGCATGCGCAGCTAAGGCATACATGATATAACGCAAGACGTCTTTTGTATGGTAGTTTGTGTTATTATGCATGCATTAAGCCCTTTAAGGAAATTAAATGCGTATAACCGTATTTCTGTTAATCCTTTACAGTTCTGTTGTGTAAAAAATTAGTCTAGGACATAACTTGTAAAATCTCTAAAAGTAACTTCGGTTAACCTATGTCTATGGCTGATCTCAAGAAAATTTGTAACGCATTTATTCCTAATATAAATCTATCTATATATCTATCCAAGAGCATAACTAGCCCTTTTTAATGTGTAAGTACTAAGGTGTGAAGCACGGAGCGGAGGAAGATGCGGAAGGGGCTGTACCCCCTTCCACTGCTGAAAGAAAAGCACAGAATAGAAACACATAGTATTGGGACAAAGTAGTGTACTTTGCAACTTGTAATAATTAGTAGTATCCTTTTCCATCTTATAATTATAATAGTATCATTTCCATCCCTGTTAATTATCCCAGTCTCACCCAATTTGTAATGTCATTTCATCACACTATTATATACAAGATACCACTAGAATATCTCTTGACATCCTGTAGTGTTAACTTAGTGAAGCAACGCCAACAAATCTGTTGGAAATAATTTTCGTTTCACAGTTTCATAAAAAATAATTTTTAAATGTACATTTATTTTTTCCAAATCAATGTTATAATGGTATAATGTTTCAGACCAACAAAGCCCCTAGCATCCACTCATGGCTGATCTACCTAACTGTGTTCGTAATTGTGTATTGTGCATGTCCTCCGTGGTGGAGGAGAGGACCTACAATTTTTACGTGGGTTTCGAACCACAAAGCCTTAATTTAACTACCGGAAACTATACCCAATCTATCAACATCTGCGTCTAATCGATTTTTAAACATGTTTATAGACGTGCTACTAATTACTTCTACCGGCAAACTATTCCACCTATTTACTATTCTATGCGTAAAAAAGTTTTTGCCAACTGCTGTCTCGAACCTTCTACTTGTCAACTTACATCCGTTATTTCTAGTCCTATTATATTGAGATATTTCGAAAAAGCTATCTCTATCTACGTTATCGAACCCATTCATAATTTTGAAAACCTGGATTAGATCACCCCTTAGTCTCCTAGTCTCGAGTGTAGTCAATTTTAACTCCTTAAGCCTATCCTCGTACGACTTCGACCTAAGCGACGGAATCATCTTAGCTGCTCGTCTTTGAACTCTTTCGATTTTGCCTATATTTTTTCGCATATGCGGATTCCAAAATTGGATCGCGTACTCCAAATGGGGTCTAACTAATGATTTATAAAGAGGAACAATAATATCGCGCGATTTGTACTCAAAATTCCGAGCTATAAAACCTAGCACGTTGTTCGGTTCATTGACTGCTGCTGTACTTTGTTTCGCTACTTTTAAATCACCAGTGACTATAACTCCTAAATCTTCCTGCTCTACGCTTACTAACTCCTTCCCTGACATACTATACGCAAAATTACCGTTACACGAACCTATATGTAAAATTTTGCACTTATCGACATTAAATCTCATTTGCCATATGACTGGCTAATCAACGATTTTATTCTGTTCTTCCTGGATTTTACCTCTATCTTCGTCATTAATCGCCCTACCACCCAACTTCGTTTCATCCACAAACTTTGAAACTGTACTGACTAGGCCGACATCTAAATCGTTAATATATATAAGAAAAAGCAAGGCGCCCAATACAGAACCCTGAGGAACGCCGCTCGCTCCATTAGCCCAACACGACTCCATTCCATTAACGACCACCCTCTGTTTCCTACCTCGCAACCACTCTTCTATCCTATTTATTACTACACCCCTGATTCCATGAGCCTTAGTATTTCTAACCAAGTTATGCAATTCTAAGTGGTCGACTATACGATCCCTAATAATTGATTCCAGTAGCTTACCTACAACAGACGTTAAACTGATTGGCCTATAATTTTTCGCAGCACCTTTATCGCCTTTATTAAAGATAGGTGTTACATTTGCTAATTTGAAATTATCGGGTACGCACCCCTCAGTAATAGACACATTAAAAATCTTTGTTAGCGGCACAACAATGCTTTCTTTTAATTTTTTTAGTTGCATGGGATATATGGAATCCGGCCCCGGTGATTTACGCATTTTCATTTTATCAATATAGCGCATTACCTCCCTTTCACTAACCACAATATTATCCAAAACATTACCATTATCAAAAAGTATCATGTCTGTGACCGTAGGGATATTCGTTACATCTTCTATAGTAAAAATTGACGTAAAAAATTCGTTTAGCACGGTAGCCATTTTCTTGTTTTCAGAAACTAGCTCTCCGTTAAAATGTGTAAGCACGAACTATTTTTCGCCCCTGCTATCTATCTACCTATCTATATATATATATTATACCTTTGTTAAACCTTTGGTTCACTGCTTCCGCCCGAATTGTTCATTCTGATAAAAGTCAAGCTTTTCACTCCACCTTAGGCCTACAGTTTAACGTGGACTCCACGTTAAACTGTAGGTCTAAGGTGGAGGAAAAGCTTGACCTTCGTCAGAATGAACAATTCTGGCTGAAGCTAACGAAAGGTGTATATATATATATATATATATATATATAGAGAGAGAGATAATTAATTGAGTAAATATGAAAAACAATGGGAAAGAGTATATAAACTTTGCATTTTTACCTCAGCGTCTTATAGCTGAATGGATAACACGGCGCTCCGAGATCTCGTGTCTTCCATAACAAAGGTTTGAACCCTACAAAGGTCAGGGGAATTTATTATATACTATAATGTTAAAACTTACGCTGTTGTGAAATATGTTGTTCTGAATTGACATAAAATAATTAACTTGTATGTAATTACGTTTTGTTAATAAAAATTAATTGTACAATAGTAGAAATCAATTTATCAGAGAAAAATTCATGTGGGAAATATTGAAAATTTGGTAAATCCCTAAATAATTGGTTCCGAATGTATTTGACGCGATTTCACTTTTTCTCCATTGAATATTATTGAGAACACTATTCTCCCTAGAGACTCCTTTTCCCAAAAATAAATAAATAGTATAATAGAAAAGTATTGCCACTCCTTGCCCACTCCCATTGAAACATAATAAAAAAGGGGGAAATATATGATAAAAAGGTTTCATATATTGTTTCAACCTATTGAAATGGGTAACTATGGAGTTTCGGGGACGCCTATTTTTCGCAACATGACGTGGGAAATTACTAACCAACCAAGAACGCCCATCTAACTTAGTGTTTGCCTAACCTGAACATAAGATTCACCCTGACCGACGTATGAAATGGGCAGTTTCCGACTTTCTCAAAAACCTGGTGGCCACGAAAGAACATATTAGCTTTAAAATGTAAACATTATCTTCAGAACAGACAAATAAAGGTTTTTACATTTCCTATTAATTGTCAAATGAAGATAACTGCTAATCCTTACAATTAGTCTTTACGTGGTTTACCTTTAATTAAAATATTTAATTTTAACTATTTTGCTTCACTTAATGAGGCAACAGTGGGATGTTGTATAGATAACACAAGGATAAATAACTTAGTTTATGCCGATGATATGGTGTTAATAAGTCCCTCTGTTAAAGGTCTAGATCGGCTACTAAAAGTCTGCGAAGTGTATTCGCAGAAACATGATATTCTTTTTAAAGTTAAAAAACTAAGGTTATGCAATTTCATCCTAAAAGCTATAATCAGCTAGCTAATATTAGGTTTAAAATGAAAAGTGAAGTAATTGAGGAAGTACAAGAGTTTAAGTATTTGGATCAAACTCTTACCATCTCCTTCAGTGATGACTCAGATACAAGAAAACAATCTCGAAGCCTTTGTGCTAAAGCGAATATGACTATAAGGAACTTTCGGTTCTGTACAAGTGAAGCTAAAGACACTCTCTTTCGTACTGTCTGCAGTAATATATACGGACAGTAACTCTAGGTGAATTATAAAAAAGGTTCTGGCAGAACTCTAAATTTGCTGTACAACATGTCTTTTAGACTCTTACATAAATTACCCCCGAGATGCTCAGCTTCGCAAATGTTTGCTACCCGCAATGTCCCGAGCTTTCCGGAGGTAACAAGACGTGCTCAATACAGTCTAATATAAAGAATTAAAAAATCAACCAACCCGATTATCCAAGCTACCCATGAGTCCTGCCGTTTATTCTCTAAGGCCTAAGCCAGAGCTTTCCAAACTGGTGTGTCGCGACACATTAGTGTTTTTTGTATTTTGAAAATTTTGATTTTTCTATCAACAAAATCGGCTACAAGATAAACCACCTACTGAAAAATTATCTGATATTTGATATTTGACAACAAAAATTAATTAATGTGTCGTGAAAATTGTTATGCTTAAATAGTTTGTCGCCAACGTTAAAAGTTTGGAAAGCTCTGGCCTAAGCTATGGAATTCTTAGTACGAAAACGTCTGTCTGTAGCTCCACTTAACTCCGACATTACTGTATTATTTCTAATCAATTGTACATATTTCTATCCTTAGTATGTGAACTGTCATTGTATTAATAAGATTTGTCATTGTATTAATAATATTTGCCATATGGACTATAGTCTGCCAAAAAACCTTTTCATTTTCATTTTCAAAGGTAAAACTTTAATTAAAATATTACCCCTAATTATTATTATTATTATTATTATTTCAATACAGGGTGTTTATAAAGTCCCTATCTATATCGTTGAATTAACGGTTTTTATTTATTTTTGATGCAGAACCCTATGAAAATGAATGTAAAAGAACGGGTGATGGTGGTGACACTTCGGATTAAAGGAAAGAAATGCAAAGAAATTAGAGAGAGGTTTGAAAGAACGTTTCACAAGCTAGGTCCTACAGACAAGACAATTCGTGATTTGCTTAATAAATTTAAAAGAACGGGATCTGTTCATGATGAGTCAAGAGCTGGACGTCCAAGTGTCTCTGAGCATGCTGTAAATGTGGTACGTAATGTTATCGATGAACATCCAAGCATGTCAATTCGCACCACATCACGTAGACTCGGGATACCGAAATTAACTGTACACAAAATTTTGAAATCGACGTTGAAGAAGAGAAGTTATCACATTCAAGTGCTTCATGACTTACATGAACAGGATTATCCAAAGCGAAGTGCAATGTGTGCCGATCTTGTTGTGCACATTCAGAATGAAAATTTAATGGACCACATCCTCTTCGGTGATGAAGCAACTTTCCACGTGTGGAAAGGTTAATCGCCATAACTGCCGCATATGAGCTAATGAAAAGCCAGTTGATTTCTCTTAATGGGAACGAGATTCTCCTAAAGTTACTGTCTGGTTGGGTATGACTAAATCTAAGACTTATGGGCCCTTTTTCTTTGCTGAAGCTATAGTTACAGGGCTTATTTATCTAGACATGCTTCAGCAATCCCTGGAACCCCAGTTTCATTCAGATGGCATTTTAAACACCGTCGTCTTTCAACAAGATGAGGCACCTTGTCATTAAGCAAACATTGTTCGAGAGTACCTAAATGAACGATTTCCAAATCGCTTGATCGGACGTGGAGCAACATGCCCTGGGCGGCTCGATCTCCTGACCTAACGCCCTTGGATTTCTTTGCATGGGGCTTTATCAAATCAAACGTCTATCAAACGAGGGTTACAGATCTGCAAGATTTACCTGCTCGTATCGTAACAACAGTTACAAAAATATCCCCTATCATGCTCCAAAATGTGTTCCGCAATGCTGCTGACAGATTCGAACTCTGTAGAGATACTGATGGTGCTCATGTAGAATCATATGCTTAAGTATTCATTAAATATATGCCTTCTATTATATTGTTATTGAATTTTACCCTTTTTGCCAAGTTTTCACTGAAATAGATAAGGACTTTATAAACACCCTGTATGTGCTTTATGATTCATATTTTGCAATGTCTATTTTTTTACTGAACCTCTTCATTCTTTTATTTGTGATTAATTGCTATAAAAGTATTTGGATTAATTAATTCTCACAATGGAAGAGGATAATTTCCAAATCTTCTTCATTCTCTTTTCTTGTTTTATACAGGGTGTCCACAATGTCTCGCAAATACCAGTAAAATACTAGCTTATTTTTGTTTTTCTTTCAGACCCATTTGAAACGTGTGATAGCAGCAACTATACGATTGAACAACGCATATTGGCTAGTACCTGGGTCCATGAGCGACCACGTGATGGCAAAACCATTGAAAAATATTCGTACAGACTTCCAGGACCGATTCAATGGTGCAGCTCCTCCAAAATGGAGCTGCATGATTGAAAATTAGTTAATATTTCACTGGGGTAACGAAATATTGTGCGCATCCTATAGATTACTATTCTGTTTTTTCAAAAAATTTCTGAAGCCAAGTTGACTTTTAAACTTAATCCCTTTAATGACTGTTATATATTTTATTAAACCATATAGTATAGGTTTTATTGTTATTCAGCACTAAATATTTCAATAGCTAGTCACTGAAATGACACACATTTTGGGTTCCTTTTCCGACAACAAAATTACACATTTATACCGTAAATATGTAGAAGCATTTATGGAAAAGTCCCATTTTAGTACAATTTATAGTATTATTACTTCCGTTGTGACTAAGTCCCGTTAGTCGTGAAAGGGTTAAAGCAATATGTGTGTGTGTGTGTGTGTGTGTGTGTGTGTGTGTATATATATGAAAGAAGAAAGGAATGTTTGCCAAAATGGTAGAAGAGCCATTGAAATTTATTTCTAGGTTTTTCTGTTGTTTTTGACGAGCAAAAGATAGTTTATCTTGCCTTTTATATCATTTTAAATTCAGATAATGTTGCCATTCCTAACCTTTTTTCTCTACTTCTTCAATTAGTTTTGTATCTCTCTTTTTTTTAGGCTTTCTCAGTATTTTAAATGAAATAATTATAGTAACCGTTAAATATTTTTACGAGTAAATAAAAATCCTGTATTATAATATACAGGGTGTCCATAAAGTCACGCATCATAGAACATAAGCACTGTCTATTTATGTATGTCTCCATGAGGCTAAATATGTTGAGGAACATTCAAAGAAACCTCCTCTTTCGTTTACAAACACGTTTTGACATTGGTGAGAATCATTTTGAACAAATAAAACAAAATAAATAATAAACAAAATAAATGTATTTTCCTGCGATGCGCGACTACTTTATGGTGATGATGATGATGATGATGATGATGGTCCATACGAACACAATGTTCAGTTTATGGACTAAATTAGCAAAAATAGAAAGTTTTTATTGTTGTATTAGGATTAAAATTATAAAACTTTCGGGTACGTGCTTTTGTACGAAAGGATAAAGCTGCCAAGGTCAATATATGACTATATGTTGTATTTCAGTCATATTTCCGACAGCTTCTAAACTTTAATCGTTACATAGCGTTATGCATTGACCAATAAGAACTCCAATAATGATTCATATTACACGCAAGCAATGCTAATGTTATAAAGCGTATGATTAAATAAAGATTTTCCTGAAATTATCATCAAATTAATACCACACTTAATGTATAGGGTGTTCCATAAGTCCCATGAAACTTTTCCTACTAGAGTAGGGTGAGGGTAAAGGGGACAAAAGACTTATGGGACTCTGTGCATGTGGTTATAGCGATATATTTTGATATTTATTGCAACTACGAAGACAAACTTATGATAGATGAAGGAATAAAAAATCCATATATATATATACAGGGCGTCCCAAAAAAATGTATACACACTTTAACAGCTGATAGCTCAATTGATGTTTCTTTCTTTCCAAGTTAAACCCATTAGAATTAATAATGGCAGTCAGACTAAGCTTTGAACAAAGGAAATTCATTCTAAAATGCTACTGGAAGTGTGAAAACGCAGTTGAAGTGCAAAGACAGTTTAGGAGGGAGTTTCAAACAGATCCACCAACGCGACTTACCATCACTCGAATTAGAGATAAGTTTGAAGCCGATGGAACTGTTCAGAATGTCCACAAGAAGCGTTCCGGAATACTACGGACATCGACAAGCCCCACAAAGCAAGAAAGAGTACTGGAAACGTATCACCAAAGTCCAAGAAAATCTGTGCGGCAAGCGAGTCGTGAGGTAGGAATTTCAGAATCGTCTGTCCAACGCATTTTGAAGCGCTGTCAATGGAAAAGTTACATTCCAAGATTAGTCCATGCTATTAATGAAGATGATGATCCGGACCGAAGAGTGGAGTATTGCGAGTGGTACTTGGCACGATGTGGATGTGGATTGGACGAAGGGGTTTCGTAGAATACCCTCCGCGTTCACCAGACCTCACACCACTAGACTTTTTTTTATGGGGATACTTAAAAGACAAAGTCTACGCTATAAAACCTGCAACAGTCGCTGAATTGAGAGCAGCCATTGAACGAGAATGCACACAAATACCAAACGAAATGTTTCGTGATGTTTGCGATTCCATTGCTTCGCGTTATCAGCAGTACCTGGACCAGAACGGACGTCAGTTTGAAAACAGGCGTTGACAAAACAATTAAATAATGTCTGTAGATTCTATTACATTTTGAAAATGAAATGTATTTTAATAAACACTGCCTTTATAATTATTTAAAGTGTGTATACATTTTTTTGGGACGCCCTGTATATACTGTATATAAGGCGTCCCCGCAAAAATGTCCCTATTTCTAAATAAATGTTGTAAGCTAAAAATAAAGAAATCTAGAGACAAAAACAAAGGCAATAGGTACGTAAAACATGGATTTTATTAATTTAATTAAACATGTTCAGTGCAGTCGCCCTTTTTTTAATACACTATTCAATCTTACACAAATGTTTGAAATAATTTTTGGAAATAGCTCAGCTGAATGTTGTTGATTACCTCATAGACTTTGGTCTTTAGGCCTTCAAGTGTCTTTGACTTGGTAGAATAGATCCTGTCTTTTATGTAACCCTACAAAATAAAGTCAGGAAGTGTGAGGTCAGGTGAGTATGGGGGCCATTCTACTGGCTCTTAAAGGGAGATTAGTCGCCCGAAAAATGCTTCCTCAAAAAGGTGAGAGTTTCACAAGCAGTGTGTAGAAGTGTCCATCCTGCGAAACCACTGTGAATCTGGGTTCTTTGGCCTTGCTAGGCTATTGATAGCAGTATCGTCTTTTCCTGATTTCGCAGAAATTAGGAAAAGTTAATGCTTTAAGTATGAAATGGTGAAAGAACGCTTTTAACCCTATATGGACAACTGCTACAAATTTCTAGCCTCCCGTATACACGCATTTATAATTTAACCCTACAGGAAATGCTTTCAGTAAAGGGTTCGTATACAATATTTATTAGTTATTAAGTAATGAAAGAATGAATGAATAAATAGCAGCGTCTCACCGTCGCTTTGACTGCCAAGGTCATATCGCGCCGAAACTAAAGTAGAGAGAGAACGCAAGGAGATGGTGAAGGAAGAACATGAGAGAAGGAACAGCTAAATAAAGAACGTGAGAAAGGAGAGAAAAGGCACTAAGAATAGCAAAGGGAGGAAGAAATTATGCCTGAGTAGAGAGCAGAATGCCAGTCTGATGGAGAAAGAAGAAAAGTGTGTCCTTCGATATAGGCGTGTAATCATCCAACAAAACAGAAAGAGTAAGAGTGGAGCCCGAAGGGCAAAAAGGGAGGAAATGGGAGAGAGCAACGGCAAAGGCAGGACAAACTAACAGTAGATGTGAAACGGAGAGAGGAGCGCCGCAAGGGCATAAGGGGGAAAGATCTCCCCTCATAAGATGGTCATTCGTGAAGCAAGTATGACCAATGTGTAGGCGCACCAGAGTGGTCTCAAAATGTCGATCACACTGACAGGAGGAAGGCCACTGGCGAATCGATGGTTAAGTAATGAAAGATTAAAAATGTATAGGTATATGCGGAATGAAGCCTTCAGTCTGTTACCTTTCTGAAAAAACCTCGATTAATGTTGGTTATTTAACCCAGTCACACCCAGTTAAAACAATACCCTATATTAAATCCCCATTAATAATTAACTATGAAAATATCCATCTTATCTTGTGCAAATTGGTCTAAATATATTTTTTTTAATAATAATTATGACTGCTAATTTTGGCGTTTATGATATGTATACACTATTCTGGTCAATTTGCCACTTTTTTTCGTATTTCTGGCTATTTTTTCAAGTTTTGGATACTTTTTTTAATTCTAATTGGATTCAGTTTGGTGTTGTTTGCGATAGAATTATGACGTGCCGTTCGTGTGATTTCGACTTTGAGAACCTGATTCACGATATAGGCCTAGATGAAGACAACGTATTGGATGTTTTTATTAATCATGGCGTTATTCTCTTATCCTTAACTCGGCCGAAATGTGACAGTGAGTGCCTAATACGAAAAGATCAGAAGATATTTAGATGCCGTAAGAAAATTCTGAAAAATAAACGGGAATGTGATTTCAGTGAAAACTTGTTGGCCTAGGTTTGGTTAGGGTAGAAGGTTAGGTTAGGTTAGGTTAGGTTTGGTTAGGTGAAGACATCTCGCGACATTTGCGCAGGAAACGGATATCACATTTGTTCAAAACAACTCAAAATTGACCAGAAAAATTTGTTTTCGTCAAAAAACCCGACTGGGTGTAATAACCAATTTTTACCAAAACCTCAATAATAAAATATACATCTATTATGAAATAACGGGCAAATAAAAATAGGAGCATTTTGTTTGGGACAATATATATACTGTATATAGAATTGATTTCCTTTACAAACTCATAGAAGTTATTGACCATAAATTCATTTTTGGTCAGATAAGATAATTTGGGTACGAGGAATTTAACTAAATTATATGATGGAATATTGATTGCTGACAGTATAAGTCTTATAAGGACACCCTCCTTATGCACTTTGGACAGGCCATACAATATACCAGGTGTAGAACCTGAAACCATTAGTAAATTATGCCCAAAGTACATAAGGAGGGTGTCCCTATAAGACCTATACTGTGAGCAATCAATAGTCCATCATATAATTTAGTTAAATTCCTTGTACCCAAATTATTTTATCTGACCAAAAATGAATTTACGGTCAATAACTCCTATGAGTTTGTAAAGGAAATCACCAATTCTAGTTATACAGCTAACAAATTATGTGCAGCTTTGATGTGACATCACTACTTACAAATATTCCACTAAAAGAAACTATGAATATATTAGCTGAACAAATATTTACTGAGAGTACTTAAAACTTTAATAATCTTAATAAACAGCAGTTCCTAAACTTACTAAAACTGGCAGTCAAGGATAATATATTCTGGTTTAATGGGGATCTTTATAAGCAGATTGATGGAGTAGCAATGGGTTCTCCACTGAGACCCACCTTAGCAAATGCATCCCTCTGAAAAAGAAGTGGCTGGAACAATGCCCTATAGAGTTTAAGCCTATTTTATATAGAAGATATGTTGATGACACATCTATGCTTTTTGATAGTAAAAATCAGATAGTCATTTTTAACATACTTGAATTCACAACATCCAAACATTAGGTTTACAGTGGATAAAGAAGTTGATGACACTAAGTTTTCTTGATATTTTAATCTGAAACAAAAATAACTTTCACACTTCGGTATACAGAAAACCTACATATACAGGATTGAGTACTTATTATTTTAGTTGTATTCTTTTTAAATATAAAGTAAATTCAATCAAAATCTTTATCCATAGAGCATACCATCTCTGCTCCAATTGGGTATCCTTTGATAAAGAAATACATTTTTTTATATAAATTCTCTTGTAATAACTCATACCCCCCAGGTCTCCATTATAAGAACGCCAAACAGTTTCTGAGTAATATATATCACCCTCCTGGCCCCAGCTATAATGCTCCCAAAGAAGTCAAATATATCAAATTTCCATACTACGGTTATACAGTGCGTTCGAAAAGTTTCTCCGCAGTGCAATGTTAAACGCAGAGGAAATTGAAAAACTACAATGTTTTCATTCAACCATAATTCAGTGATTTTATTACATAACCTTTTGATTTTACAGCATGTGTTGAAAGTGTTTTCCACCATTTTGCAGGCACAGAGCAACTCGTCTACACTTGTCAAACACTTTTTTTAAAGTGTTGGTTGACTGCGGAAAGACTTTTCGAATGCACTGTATAAGTAATAACATTAAGAAAGATTTGACAAAAAATTTTAACAATTTATCCCCAATTGACTTTAAATTTGTTTTCACTAACACTTTATCAATTAACTCATTCTTTAAACATAAAGAGAGTGTGCCCTCTGCTCTTACATACTATGATTGTGTATAATTACGAGTGTTCAAGCTGCAATGCTGAATACATTGGCAGCTCAAAGCTCCAATTTAAGGTGAGAGTAGATCAACATCTTGGTGTATCATCGCGCACTAACTCTCAGTTGAAAGATGCAAGTTTTTCAGCAGTTAAAAATCATTGCAGAGATAAAGATCATCCACTAAGTAGGGAGTCTTTCATGATTGTTTCCAAATGCACCAATGGGTACTTACGTATTATCGGGACTACCAAACTGTTTATTATGTATTTTTGCTCTCGTCATTTTCGTTTAAACTAACGAAAATATCACAACTTAACCTAACCAATCATCAAGGGCGTACAGTTGACCTAACCGGGCATTCAGTTGACCTAACTGGGCATTCAGTTACATTTCGGCAAGTTAAGGATGAGAGAATAACGCCGTAATTGATAAAAACATTCAGTGTCAACATTCGTGTCAACTGAATGCCCGGTTAGGTCAACTGTACGCCCTTGATGATTGGTTAGGTTAAGTTGTGATATTTTCGTTAGTTTAAACGAAAATGACGAGAGCAAAAATACATAATAAACAGTTTGGTAGTCCCGATAATACGTAAGTACCCACCAATGAAATTGAACTTCGAACTATGGAATCTATATTTATATTGAATAAAAAACCAACCATAGGTGATAATTTGTCTTCTACAAAATTGTACATTATTTAATACTTGTCTCGACCTGTCTTTAAGAGCTTAGAGTTGTATGCTGTTTTTAGTCTCTTAGAAAGAACCCCACTTTTGTTTTATAAGATATAAAATGTTGTATGTAAATTGTTTTAATCCTTCTGATCAACCTAATCTATGTTTTTAAAATTACAGATTCTGATGATGAGATGACTTAATCTCGAAAAATAAAGTTATGATTAATAAATCAGAATGACTGTGGCACTTGTTTATTTATTCATATTGAAGATACGGTTCCCTCGGACAAGATCGACTGCTGATATATATATATTATATATATAATATATATACAGGGTGGTGCAAAAGTCTGGACCCATAGGCAATTTACTATATAAAAAATATCTTTCGATTTTTATAATGTTTTTATAATTTAATTTTTGTTTATAATTTTACTAAATATTTTTCAGATTGTTACCCTATGGCAGACAAGTTAACAATAGCAGAAAGAATAGAGCTTGTGCTTTTGTACGCAAAAGAAGGAGCCACCTCACGTTCAGTCGCAAATTTCCTAATGCCTCGATTATACGAAATACCATTACACTTATTGTAAATTCTGAACTAGAACGTTGAATTTAACATAATTTAGTCACTGGTGTATGGTTAATTAAATTTCATAATAAACTTCCTGCAGGCCACACTTTTTTCCATATAAACCGCCTATAGGTCCAGACTTTTGCACCACCCTGTATATATATATATATATATATATATATATATATATATATATATATATATATATATATATATAGTGGCCAACTGAAGATGCAGAGACGTTTGCAAACAACCTATACAATATTCCGGCAACACAATTAGCCATATACCATCAACTCAAACAAGAACAAGAGGACGTCATACAAGCAAACATAAGGTGACGTCACATCGCGAGGATTCACTCAAGGCACGTGTCCTCTTGCCTCCTTGCCTCACGCCTCAACCTCAACTCGCTCTTCGAAATACAACCAGTGACCCACGAGCTACCATCATGTGAACGTCATTCGTACAAACCCCATTTGGGCTTGGAGTCATTCACTTAACCTTATATAAAGTTTACTCATTACCGCGCGCGTTATTAAATGTCAAGCCATTATTACTATATTGTAAGCATTAATTCAAGTGTACACATTATTTCCAATGTAAACAGTCAGCAATTCTGTCGCATTCATAAATCAATTTGTTTTGTGTAATAAAGGAAGAAAACTCCTTCTATTAATCAACCTAATTATTAACTTAATTAGTAACATTCTTTGATCTGAAAGATCTGGTGATCTCGGCCAAAGCATTTATTAATAACAATCACATAACCATTATCAAATAATGGTAATTACCATCATCATTCCTTATAGTACAGATTTACGCACCAAACATGGCCACATACCTAGCCATTAAATACATAATTATAAATTGGCTACTATATATATATATATATATATATATATATATATATATATATATATATATTGATGGGTATAACTGTGGCTCCAAACGTTTCTTTCCCTCTTCAGTGATAAGAGTTAAAGAGTATCTGGAATGAGTAGCCTCTTTCTCTTCGTTGATATGAATTAATTTCAAAGTACACTAACTATCAAACAATTACTGACTAAAAACGAAAGAACATCAAAAGTTTATCATCCTCAATAAACAATACATGTGAATCATTTTCAGTATTGAGATGATTAGAGATAATTGAGACTAAAGTTTACTAATTAATAAGGGAAGGAAGGTTTGTCGAAGGGATTAATTATGTTACAATTATCATTGCTATTTAAGTGGGAATATATGAGCGTATATTTATCTATTCTGAAGATAAAAAAATTATATTAATTTTAATTACATGCATTTTATTTTTCCTTTATGTATCTGTAGAAGGGGGGGGGGGGATGAGGGATGGGTAAGAGGAGTGTTTTTTTACATTTTGTGGAAAGAGGCATCTATTTCTTGGAGGAACAATGTAACAGTCATATCTAAAATCATGAAAAGCGAAGGGCAAAGAAAATGTTTGTGGGTAAATATGTAAATTTCTTAACCCTTAAAATAACTTCGAATTTATTAGAAAATACTTCTCTTTCTGACGACTGGCGACTGACGTTTTGACGCCTTTCAATACAACATTGTCTGCCCCAGAAGCGCTCCTTTCCACAAAGAGAAAAGTACAAGCATTCACGACCTTAATAACCACTCCTCTCTCTCTCTCCTCTCTCTCTCTCTCTCTCTCTCATTCACAATGATACAAGATGAAGCTAATGGATTAAGGTTTATTCAAAGCGTTTTGAGTTCCATTTTGGCATAAATAAAATGCAAATCTGGTTTATCCTCAGAAAATACCAATATAAGACTATACATTTCTTCGTAATTATTAATGGTAATTCATACCTCATATACCCTATTAAAGAGCAAACTTTAGCCTTGATACCACCCCTAATTATTTCACAATTGATGAATGAATCGCGTGCATTGCGTACTTATCGTACTAAAACCATTGATGTTTATCCTTTTATCGACAGGGTGTTCCATAAGTCCCTTTACCCCTGAACCTTTTCCTACTAGAATAGGATGAGGGTAAAGGGGCAAAAGAACTTATGGAACACACTGTATTTATAGTGCGATTATTATTATTTAATTTGCAATTACTTCGTATCAATGAAAGGAAATGAAGCTTCTAAAGAAGCTTCATGACTTTTACATTCGCTTTTCATTTTAGGTTAAAAATCTAAATTTCAACAAAGCTATTTTGCGAGGAAAAGTTGATTTTTAATGTTATGTATCCAAGTAGAGTTGTTGGTTGTAGGTTATATACTAGTTTCAATTTTTGTTGATTTCTTCAAAACGTTTTGTAAGAGACGAAGGCGCTCTGAATCTTTTTTATTTTTCCTTGCGAGTTATATATATATATATATATATATATATATATATATATATACTAGGAGCGACCCGGAGTTGCCGGGGTGGATGTTGAACGCTATAAGCTAACGAAAATATCACGACTTAGCCTAATCAGTCGTCAAGGGCGTACAATTAATCTAACTGGGCATTCAATTAACCTACCCGGGTATTCAGTTGACCTAACCTGACATTCAATTAACCTACGCTGGCATTCAGTTGGCCTAACCGGGCATTCAATTAACCTAATCGCGCATCCAATTAACCAAACCGGGCATTCAGTTGACCTAACCGGGCATATATTATATATATATGATGAATAAAACCACGAAGGAAAGGAAACACAGAATGGTGCTCAAGCGCTTTCGTCTAATGACATCCTCAGGAACACTGAAGTAAATAAAGAGTTCAAGACTATATACAGGTTACAAGAATATATATATATATATATATATATAATAAATACAGAAATAAAAATTGTGGGAGGAGCATACAAATTTGTAAGGAAAACTACCAATTTTAGCACTTTGCCCGAATTCAACACAAGATCACATGGATTGTTTACAACCAATTTTATAGTTAATGCCTGAATGATATAGGTCACAAAAAATATATATATATATATATATATATATATAAATTGAAAAATGAAAATTGTAAGAGGAGCATACAAATTTATAAGGGAAGAACTACCCAAGTTTTAGCACTCTGCCCTTCTTGTCTAAATCCGTTCTGAACGAATTCAAAACAACGGGATCGAGTTGAAAAAGATCTTTGCTCATGTTAAAGTTATTTATAAGTTGGATAATAACAGACTCAAGAATATTTCTATTAACAATGTTGCTTGAGTGAAACAAAACTGAAGTATTATTCCAATCAATACAATGGGATAACTCTGACAAATGGACAAAAAGGGCACTGGACGACTGTCCCATTCTAACGGAATATTGATGCTGTTTTACACGCGTGTGCAAATCCTTTCCCGTCTGACCAATGTAAAAGGAATCACATTATTTACAACTAATTTTATAGATAATGCCTGAATTATTGGTAGGGCTATTTTTTACAATGATATTTTTCACAATATTGTCATATGAAAATACTACATTAATATCCAAAAGTTTAAGTACATTAGCAATATATATATATATATAATATATATATATATATATATAATATAGATAGATAGAGAGAGAGAGCGTTCAACATCCACCCGACAACGCGGGTCGCTCCGCTAGTTTTAATTATATGTGAAGCTCAAAATTTTCATGATTGTGTTCTTTTCTATAGTTTTATTGACCAAATAATTAGTCATGAAAATCTTAAGATTCAGAAATCTTGACACAATGTGAAGCTCAAAAATTTTCACGACTGCGTTCTTTTCTGTAGTTGTTGTTGTTGTTTAGCCGATCAGCCCACCCTGATTGAGCAAGCGGCGGCACGCAGGTAACCGATCGCCCTCTCCGAGTGGATCAGAGGTTCAGCGCACTAGTGGTGTTTGTGTTGTGTTCTATGTTGTGCTAGAGCGGTACAGTCTGTCATAATGTGTCAATTGTTTGTGGTGTGTCCTGGCACAGGTGGCAGTGTCGTCTTGGAGTTGTCTAGTCTGTGTTTTATGTCCGTAAGTTGGGGTGATATCCACATCGGAATCGTGCTAAGTTAACTCGATCCGATCTGCTCAGGCTGATCTCTGACCTGTTAATGGGTGGCGCTTCGCACTAGGACCGCATTCGGACCGAGTCGTGTCAGTGCTTGTGGGTTAGGTGTGTGTGTTGTGTTTTCTGTACTGTGTGATGTCTGTGGGGGCGTGGTATGGAATGGGTATTTGGTTATAAAGTCTCTCTGGTGTTACCTTAATGGTGCGAGGTGTTGGTGCATGATTGTACAGTAGTGGCAAGGGTGTTGTGGTTAGTTGTCGCTGCTGCCATGAATTGTGTTTTTCCCCATGTCTAAAATGTTCCCTAACTTTCAGTATTTTTGTTTCTGTGTTCAGGTTTCTATTGGTGTTGTTTGAGTGCATCCTGTATGATACGAATGCGTTGTTTTGTATTGTCTGTAAGGTGTTTT